>CM030181.1:18876307-18893807 GCA_017639675.1 Aplochiton taeniatus | reverse complement strand
TGTTAGTGTGATGTGTTTTAGTGTGTGTTAGTGTGTGTTAGTGTGATGTGTTTTAGTGTGTGTTAGTGTGTGTTAGTGTGATGTGTGTTAGTGTGTGTTAGTGTGTGTTGGTGTGATGTGTTTTAGTGTGTGTTAGTGTGTGTTAGTGTGATGTGTTTTAGTGTGTGTTAGTGTGGGTTAGGGTGGGTTAGTGTGTGGCGGTGAGTGTGTGTTGGTGTGTGTTGATGTGCGTGTGTGTGTGTGTGTGTGTGTGTGTATGATGTGAAGGAAATACGTGTCTGGGCCGGTGAACAGGTGAGGTCCTGAGGGGAAAGTGTAGATCAGGAGCAGGCTTGACAGGTTTTCAGGTAGGGCATTATCTTGATGGAAGATTGCCTCAGGACATTTGAACAGACATTTGCAAACAATCTCAGTTGAGTTGTACAACATCAAAAAGTCTGCTGTCATTAAGGTTCCAATGTCCCAGAGGAAACCAAATGTCAACTGTTCAAAAAGTCAACATGAGTGTATGTTCTGTTTGTCTTTGTGTAGGTGTGTGTGTGTGTGGGTGGGGGTGTGTGTGCATGTGTGTTTCGCCACAGTGTTGATCCCTGTGTGTGCGTGTCTGTCTGTCTGTCTGTGCCTGTGTGAGTGTATGTGTGCGTGCGTGTGTGAGCCTGTGTGTGTGCCAGAGTATGTATCCCTGTGTGTATGTGTGTGTGCGTCTGTGTGTGTGTGTGTGTGTGTGTGTGTGTGTGTGTGTATGTGTGTGTGTGTGTGTGTGTGTGTGTGTGTGTGTGTGTGTGCGTGTGTTCCTGTGTGTGTGCCAGAGTGTTTATCCTTGTCAGTGTATGTGTGTGTGTGTGTGTGTGTGCATGTGTGTGTGTGTGTGTGTGTTGCTATGTGTGTGTGTGTTCCTGTGTGTGTGCCAGAGTGTTTATCCCTATGTGTGTGTGTGTGTGTGTGTGTGTGTGTGTGTGTGTGTGTGTTGCTATGTGTGTGTGTGTTCCTGTGTGTGTGCCAGAGTGTTTATCCCTATGTGTGTGTGTGTGTGTGTGTGTGTGTGTGTGTGTGTTGCTATGTGTGTGTGTGTTCCTGTGTGTGTGCCAGAGTGTTTATCCCTATGTGTGGGTGTGTGTGGGTGTGTGTGCGCGTGTGTGCCGGTGTGTGCCAGAGTGTTTGTCCCTGTGTGTGTGTGTGTGTGCGTGTGTGTGTTTATCCCTGTGTGTGGGTGAAGGACCTGTGGTTTCTCACAGTCAATCTTTATCTTGTCTCTCAGGGACGGCCGCCAACAGAGATTGTTGTGAAACACTGGGAAGAAAAACCAATTCAACTCTTCCCTAACTGCCAAGGCCTTGTTTACAACTCAAACAAATAAATTAAACAGAAGAGTCCACAGATTATTTGTAATAAATGTGTGTGTGTGTTTGTGTGTGTGTGTGTTTGTGTGTGTGTGTGTGTGTGTGTGTGTGTGTGTGTGTTTGTCACAATGAATCACATAGCAGGGTTATTGTAATCAATGTGTGTGTGTGTGTGTTTTTCACTATGAATCACATACCAGTACTGTTTCACACATCCAGTTCTCCCAGGCTGTCCTGTAAGAGTTGGTGTGTGTGTGTGTGTGTGTGTGTGTGTGTGTGTGTGTGTGAGGCTGGTCTGTAAGAGTTGGCTGGACAGGCGGCTTGATTTGCTGTCAGGTTTTTCTTGGAATATTTCCCTGTGGTGTTATGATGTCCATTCATGCATGTCTCATTCTGACATCCCAAATCGTAAAACCTAATTTAATATTCAACGTTTCTTTAGGTTGGTTGTTATCCTTTGCTCCATTCAGACTTGAGTGTGTGTGTATTGGAAAAGAAAGAGATGCATGTATGTAGAGAAGTTATTTGTACTTTGCGTAAAAAAACTTTTTGGGAGGGAAGAACATCCTGTTTAACTGTGTGTCATGGCCTCTTTGATCTGTTGTTTAACTATGTTTGTCACTGAGCTCGGCCATGCTCTACTTCACTATGTGTGTGTGTGTGTGTGTGTGTGTGGGTGTGTAGGGGGGGGGGGGGCTGGAGGAGAAATGTACTTATTTCTGTGAAGTACGTGGGTGTACTAATGTACTAATGTACTAGTGTACTAATGTACTAATGTACTAATGTACTAGTGTACTAATGTACTAATGTACTAATGTACTAATGTACTAGTGTACTAATGTACTAATGTACTAATGTACTAGTGTACTAGTGTACTAGTGTACTAATGTACTAATGTACTAGTGTACTAATGTACTAATGTACTAATGTACTAATGTACTAGTGTACTAATGTACTAATGTACTAATGTACTAGTGTACTAGTGTACTAATGTACTAATGTACTAATGTACTAGTGTACTAATGTACTAATGTACTAATGTACTAATGTACTAATGTACCTTGTGTCCCTGCGTGTGTGTAATCTTTATATAGACATCATCCATCTACGACAGCGAAACTGAAAACGCTGTTTCAAAGCTGAAGTTGAGCTGTGTGTCAGTCAGGCACGACCCATGCAGGAAGCAGATACCCACAAACAAAACTGAGACTTAGCTGAGGAAACAAGCCACCATCTGAAGATGCTGTCAGACGGTGATGATATTCACCTTAGTTACCATTACTCACAGCCTTTCACAGACTCAACTCACACGCTAACACAGATAAGGTGCGTGCCAGCCAGGCAGCCATAATAAAGTCAAACACGTTTTATATGATGTCCTTGATTGTTTGCAAATTGTTGCAGTGTTCTGTTGTGAGTCTGTCCGCACCTGGCCCTTAAGTCACAGCACGTCCCCACAGTTCCAGAAGAGAAAGACAGTGTGTTAAACAGAGCGTGAAGGGACCGAGGGAAAACACAGCGCCACTGCTCCTTTGTCATGTTAGCCAATCAGGGGCTGCATAAGGCCCGAAACAGGAAGTGTAATACAGTTAGAAACTTTGGATGGTTGTGTGAATAATTTGACCCAATGGACCCTAACAAACCCTAACAAAACAGAACCCGAGTGTTGTAACGCAGTCAAATCTTAGATTGAAAATAGATTCTCACTTCCCCTCTTTCCTGAGGCAGCAGCCAATTGTAGCAATAGCATTGCCTAGCCATCAACGACACACTCAGTGAGTCAACTGGGCTATGTTTGTTTTTCTGTCACCATGTGAGGAGTGGAAAGGTGTGTTTCCACAACCGCCCATCCCAGACCGCCATACCCTAAGCCTTCTTCAACGTCTTCCTCATCTTCTCTCTTCTCTCTTCCTCAACTGAAATTAGTGTTTTTTTTCCTCTCTCTTCTCTTTTTTCTTCTCCAGGTCAAGGGTTGCCACTTAGCCAGAAGGAACAAATCTTGTGACATTTGATCCTAGCAGACTAATAGTTGTGACTAGGTAAGCAGTGTGTGATAGAACAGAAGAGATAATAGGGCTGAAGAGTGACTGGGGTTAAGTCCATAGGATCAGTCAGGGTTGGGGCCTGCTGCCTTACTGACCTGCAATCAGTCTTACCGTGACTCATTGTCACACACACAGCCATAGAGCTGAAGAGATAAAGAGAAAAAGGCTTTGCTGGCCAGGAAATGTCCATGATAACAGCATAAAGGGATTGTTAACCACAATTTAATTCCAATTGAATGCTCTTTCCACTGCTGGTAAGCCAATGTTGCACATTCACAGAATGAGTCCTTCCTTTTTTTTGAATACTTGTTCACAACTTATAAATAAGTCTTACTAAAGTTTTATAAAAACGCTTGTGTAGCTAGCCCAGCACACAATGTCTCAGGATCTTTCCTTTCGGCTCATGGCTTCATAGCACTTGTGTACCTGCAGACTAACTGAAACCAGGGTGCTCTGTCAGGTGTGTGTCTAACTTAGTCCCCCTAAACTGGCCTGTGGATAGCCCTTAACCTAATACACACATAAACACACACACCGTAACCCAGACAGGCCTATGGATACCCCTTAACCTTACACACACATAAACACACACACCGTAACCCAGACAGGCCTATGGATAGCCCTTAACCTAACACACACATAAACACACACACCGTAACCCAGACAGGCCTATGGATAGCCCTTAACCTAACACACACATAAACACACACACCGTAACCCAGACAGGCCTATGGATAGCCCTTAACCTAACCTAAGCCAATTACTCACTCTTGACCTGCCCCTTATTAAGGAGGTCTGCTATCTCTCCCACATCATTTGCTTCACACACACACACACACACACACACACACACACACACACGTGCACACACACACGCCTACGTGCGCACACACGCACATACACACCCACACACACACACACACGTTGGTAGAGGCTTTCAGCTTTTACACAAGATAAAGGAAATAGCCGAGTTAGCAAATGTAAGTTTCTTTCATCAACCCAATCTCAAACAATTAAGTAAAACTATAATTTCAAAGTCTACTGGTTGCCAAAACTCCTTTTGTTGCTTTCTAAACATTATTGTAGGGCTTATATATTTTTGTGTTTATGATGTTCTCAGGAGAACATATAAAACACCGTCCTGTTTTAGTTTTATATTTGAACCTGTTTGTGTTTCCATGACCGCAGCGTCGGAACGGCACCTGCTGAAAAACATGATGCAATTATGGAAGGTTTTATTTTCGAAGTGTCTCAGAGAGCAATATGCCACCGTGAGCACCGACTTCCACCCTCAGAGGTTTAACCACTTCCTTGTGCACGTTTGAGATCTCTCAAACAGGAAGCAGCTCTCTTTCATATCACACACACCACATGCACATCTTGTTCTCTTCAGTAGGTGCTACATACAGGATGTTGAGCTAGAGGTGGAACACCATGTGACCACCTGGGTCAGTGAAGAGAAAGTCAGACTGAGTGGGTAGGCATCTTTAATTTTTCCATCCTGGTTGGTAGAATCATATTTGGTAGGGCAAATAATAGATTTCTATCGTTTTCAGGTGATGAAGTGATGAAACTAATGTGGGTTCTCATATATATACGAGATATGATATATAAAAGTATACGCCTCCAGAATGGTGCTTCAGAAACAGATCACTGAGTCACCTCTCTGTTCACATGTCTGCATATCTGTCCATCTCGTGAAATATTGATTTGATCAACATTTCAGGCCTAGTCAGCCGGTACAGCTGTTTAATCAAACAAAATCAATCAATAGTTGGATCCTCTTCAGGTTCACACTCCTTAACTCCAGCTGCCTAGTTCTCCAATCCCATTGCTGTAGACTGAAACTCCCTCAACCACATTATTAACCTCTACTGTTACAGCTCGTTGCTTGACGTGTCTTGGATCAACACGTAGACAACCGCATCAACTCACACCCCAACAGGCGTGTGTACCTGCATCCCTTTAAGACACAAACAAACGTAAGAACTTTTCGAAAATATTGGGTTTATTGGGTCTAACAGCAACAATCAATCATTACAAAAACAAAATGGAGGCTGGTGTCGAAACTCACAGGAATGACCGTAGTGAAAAACACCATGCCTGGAAAATACATTCAACAGTTTACTTTCTTTGTCTCAAATACATGTACCACTTTCAAAATTTTAAGGAAGCACGGAAGTTTAATCAGTTTAAAAAATAAATAAAATAAAAAGGCTGACAGCCAAGGCTACCTGGAATGCATTTGAGAGAGGCACTTGGGTCTGGGGCAATGCAAGGGTATGCAAATCTAATCATAGTGTGAACATTCTGTTCAACCCCTTTGGTGACAGCTATTGCTTAGAATAAGGGATACCTGTTGAACAACATTATTGGAAGGAGGCGTTGCAAATGATCAGCCTACAGACACAGGAGGAGCTTAAACTGAACTGTCAAACTAACAACAAAGCGCTCCTGGCATAACTTCAATCTAAAGTTGTGTGAGGGAGAGACTTTCATAATGCTATAAACCACAATCTGAGATAAGTCAAGTGTGACCGTTGCTTCACGGTAATAACGAGCAGAAGTCGTTTATTATAACGGATGATTGATTTAAACGGCTGTATGGAATAGTTTAGCTGGCATTGCAGTCCAACAATGGGAAGAAAAAAAAAAAAAAAAAAAAAGTACAATAAATAATCAAAACACAAAACCTTTTTTTGTTGCATTTGTTGCTTTAAATTAAGTTTCATTTTGACAAAAAGTATTGATGCAAACAGAAGTCATTGTAGTACAATATATTAAACTGTGAAAAAGGAAACTGACAAAACGTCTTCACAATCTTTAGATTAATACGGAAGATCATAATTTAACATAAAAGAAAATATATTCTACTGTTCATTATCCAGATAAATACAAAACAAATGCATATGATCACCAATAAATATGTTTTTCGATAAGTTAAATAAGCAGTGACAAGCAAAACTTTGTTTGGAAAGTTTTCAAACAATAACAATAAACATAACAACATTAATAAAATGGTCAAAAAAATGGGGAAAAAGCAAGGAGATGTAATGAGCCCAGAACGCTACTCAGAGCCTACTAAAGGGAATGGTAAAGTAGGATAGCTTGGAGATCTAATCTCACGTTGCAGGATGTACAACTGCACCATGGGAATGCTGGAATTCCCCACCGCCTTGGAACTGGCACAAGTGGAGGCGGAGTCGAGAGGAGGGGACGTCTTCTCAAAGGTTTAATAACCAGTTAGACACATCAAACCCTTCGACACACCTCCCCCACGAAAATAACATTGAAAAAAGAGTCAGTGACCAGCAACAGAAGAGGAAACATACCCAACTTCCAGTTCAAAGTCCTTCCAGCACAGTGTCCTAGCCCACCATTACATAAGACGGGGCTGGAGAGTCACTGTGACAGGGGCGACGAGGAAGAAGCCAAAACAAACCAACAGTAGTCCATTCCCCCGGCACATGTCAACACCACCCAGGCACTTATTCAACTACTCAGATTGGTTCAGTTCTGGGGTTTTCCTTTGCTCAGTCTGTAAATACAGCTGTGGTAGATCTACAGATAGCTTGGTGAGCACCCTTCTAGCTAGCTTAAGGGAAGTGGTATTGTCAGAGGGTGGATGGGGCGGGGGGGGGGGGTTAGGGGTTAGTGCAAGGCACTCCCCATTCCAAGGCCACTTGCACTGCTACACATTCAGGAACAGAATAAACAAGACCAAAACAACAAGTGACACTTGGGAAGCCAAACGCTTGCCTCACATTTCATTGTTCAACTTCCTCTCCTGTTTGGCACAATGACATGGCGTACTATAAAAAAATGTTCTACAGATAAACAGGGTTAAGATTGGTTGTGATTTGAAAGAAAGTTCCCTTAGGTTCACTAGCTCCTCACACCACTGGCTAGGAACTGGTGTGGTGCGGGGGAGGAGAGGGTTGTGGGTAAAGGGGAGCAGAGGTAGCGGGGAGTGCCGTTTCGCTCATAACATAGCTGACGGACGTGTGCCGTCTAGTCATCAGAGATGGAGAGGCGGCTGAAGATGGGGAGGCGGCGATTAATGTCGAGGGAGGGGGACTCAGAGCCACTCAGACTGCTCCCGGAGCTACTCTGGTAACCCTCCTGGTCGGACAGGGAGTCGGGGGGGCTGGACGGAGACTCGAATATGGGGGGCGACTCCAACATGGGCCTGAAGTAGAAAGGGGTGCTGCTTGGGGACGGGGGGGCGGGCGTGCAGGGCTCAGTGCCCGCCGGGCCGCCCCCCAGACTGGGCCCGAACAGGTTGGCCAGCTCCTGGCTGGAGTAGGTGAAGGGGTTGCAGCTGGGCCACTCTGGGATGTCGTCGGGGAAGAAGGAGGGCGGGGGGGTGACGGACGTCGGGCTGTCACTCAGGCCCCCCGAGCTGGAGAAGCCAGCGAAGCTGTAGCTGTGCTGCAGGCGGGGCCTCTCCATCTTGGCGTAGGAGGGCGGGGGGCCGGAGGGCGGGGGTCCGCGGCGCTCCTCCGCGTTGTGGATGAAGTGGCAGCGCGGGCCGTAGGGGCAGAAGCCGATGGTGTGGAAGGTGCGGCACAGCTCCGTCTTGTACTTGGGGTGGCGGCTCAGGCTGCGCAGTTCGTGGATGCCGTGTGCAAACTGACACTTGTCGCCATATTTGCAGGCGCCGTTCTCCTCAAAGGGCCGGCACAGCTCCGTCTTGTAGCGGCTGGAGTTCACCTGACTCTGGCCTCCGTTGGTGGGGCTGGCAGGCCCCCCCAGGCACTTCTGTAGGAGCCTCTCGCTGGTCTCGGAGAAGGAGCGGTCTCGCATGCGGTTCTCCTTGTTGCTGATGCTGTTGCCCAGCCCGGAGATGAACGAGGACGGGTCAGCTGCCTTCAGGCTGTTCAGGAACATGTTCTGGTTGTTGTGGTTGAACTTGGTGCTGCTGCTTGGGATGGTGACGGAGTGCCGTCGCTGGTAGACTCCACCCGCCGAAGGAGACCCCACCGCCTTGCTGTCCAGCAGGGTTCCTGTGGGGCTGGTGATGTGCGGGTGAGGGCCAGGGCAGGGACCAGACATGGGATCGGGGGCGCCCAGGTTGTTGTTGTTGTAGTTCAGAAGTTTGTTATTCTGCAGAAACAAAAACACACATTGGATATTTGAAGTCTACATCCGATTTAGATGAGGTAGTGATTAGATTAATACTCCTAGTAGGAATTAGTCATCCATGTGATATAATGTAATAATTGAAATGCAAAAAAAGGGGATGTTGTATCTATGAGAGCCATTATGCATGGCCATGTTCATTTCGCTCCTAATAGCACAAGTCGATTTGAGCCAAAAGAACACCAGCTGGTTTGGCATGTTCTGGCCAGGAATGTGTGCTGCTAAGTAAAGGAAGCACAGGAGCGTGTCAGAGGGTTTAGTGTTGTACTTCGAAAGACCCGCATCTTTTAGAACATGGCTTCTCATGGTTGTGTGGGGATATTACCGGGATACTGCAGTCTTAAAACAACATACACATGGAATATGCTTACTATAATTTAATTTATTGGTACGGATGCGGTGAAAAATAAAAAAAAATAAAAATCTTCAAGGAACAGACTCATGGCCTATCTCTAGAATGAAAAAGTGGCATGACTTGACTTACAATAAGTAGTTTGGGCTTGTATCTTTTAGGTAAAGAATACATTTTTTCTAATATAAGAGATTCTACAAAGAAAATGCGCCCACAATTCAGGTCATGTAGATGAAATAACTTTTTACTTTTTAAGCCTAATTCTAAGTAAGACAAAATGAAAAAGTTATGCTTTCCAACTTTAATTCGCTCTTCACGTTGGTAAAGAGCAAAACAAAAATTGGAGAGCATGGCAATAGAGGCATAAATGAAGCAGCAACGAAAATCAAGCTCAAAAACAGAATACCAGCTAAGCTGCTAACTTTAACTAACCCAGTTTGCGCTCTTTGCAGTGCAATGGCACTATGGAACTTCACTATAGTCAACGACATAGCTTGACTAGCTAAGCAAACTGTCACGTTAATAGTTTACCTAGACGTGGGAGGCAAACATATGAAATTCGATCAAATTACAATTGATTAAAGTGGTATTAACTAACATTACCAACAACAAAAACTGCACACATCTGTCCAAGCACCAGGGCGCTCAAAAGCATGCGACTCATCCGCTTCCCCTACTTCGGCTAGCGTAGCTACCAAACCAGCTAAAGTTAACAAGCAGCTTTCTTTGATTTGGGAGAACTAACGTGAAAGAAAATGCAAGAAAAGTTGTGCATTGTACCTTGTTCATAATTTCGAAGCCGAAGAAAGGAGAAACCACGGCTGCAGTCATCTTTGCAGGAAATAAAATAAAATCTAGATGAAACAAAGTTGCGCTGGTTTTCGGGTTCTGATTCGCAGTTAAACTTTTTTGACTACAGATCACCCCCTCTGCCTCTCACCAGGCGCGTACATTTGCTTTATAATCCAATGCAGGAGGAGGTATTTCGAACTGGGCGTTACTTGTTGCAACAAACTTTTTCAAGAACCAATTTACCCACTTGCCGCTCTGTTGAAGTTTCACGCTGTTTCACACACCAATGCATCAGACAGGCAAAAAGTCTGTGTATACAGATTGTGGTCTACTTTGAAAATATTCTTTGGTATACTTTCACTTAAGGTAAAACTCCATCCTGCGCTTTGTTTCTCTGTAGAGTAACTAGATCGTTTCGTTAAAATACAATCAGGTTTGTTAAGAATAGATATTGTTAAGCCTCTACGGCTTAGACAATCGAATACAACAAGGAAGTCTTTCACTAAAACTTGAACATTTCCTTTTAATAAACGTTGGATAAATGTTAACTATTGTAAAATACAAATATAGGCCTACTGAGTTGACGGTCTCTATTCTAGGTAGTAATATCCAAGATTTACTAGTTTGGCTGTCTAGTGTATTAGGATACTATTATGAGTAGTTTCCTCCATGGCCATGTACATCTACTATGTTAGTCTTTTATTCTTCAGTGTCCACAGAGCAGTCACTTTTAGGACTTTTGGGTATCTGCAACCAGACATTTTAAACCCTTTCTTCACATATACTGAAGAAAATTAGTATATGAATGACTTGTATTTGTTCAAGTAGCTCATTCACTAAATGGGTAATGGGCACACTCTGAGTGCACTTTGTGCACATGTGCACTTTCTCACTGTAGTTTAACCTGATATGCTGCAACAATGACTTTAACAATGTTCAGCCACAATGATAGCATATTAGGCTAAATGTAAGAGAATCACTGTGTGTGTGTGTGTGTGTGTGTGTGTGTGTGTGTGTGTGTGTGTGTGTGTGTGTGTGTGTGTGTGTGTGTGTGTGTGTGTGTGTCACCATTAGCAATGCAAATCTTTTTCAAGTAATCCTCTCCCATTGCAAGCAATCCTCTCCCCTTCCTCAACCATCCATGATGACTGTGCAGCCATTGGCCGTGAGCAGAGGCAACTTCAGGGTTAGATTGCAGAAGAAAAGAAAGGAGCAGAGAACAGAAGAGAAGAGAACAGTAAAGAAGAGAAGTGGTTAAAAGAGCTGGAGGAGGGGAGAGTGTTAGGGAAGGGACATTTATGGCGGACTTTTATTACTACGAAGCACTGCCCTGGAGAGATGAGGGAAGAGGGGCGGAGAGGACCAAAACATTCCCTTTCCGTAACCCTCCACCCCCCTCTCTCAGCCCTGGCCGCCCAGCAGCTATGCCCCCCGGGGGCTTGGAGCTTTAGATAAGATGATGAGGTTGTTTGGAACTGAATTATTGAATGCAGTTGATTGATCAAAGACAACGCAGAGCTGTCTGAGAGTGTGTGAGTGTGTTTGTTTGTATGTTTGTGCACAATTTTGTATGGGTATGTTTGCAAGGGATTGTTCTATCACATTCAAGGGGGTTTAGGAGTTGGATCTTTAGGAGTCAAATCCCGTCCAGGATTTTTACAGCCGGCAGGATGGAATGGAGTTACTGGATATCAAAGACCCTGTCACGGATCAATTGTCTTCCTCTAAGGAAGAATACAAGGGGGAAGGGGGAGGAGTCACCACATTTCTAAGTAGTTTGGCAATTTCTAACAGGTATTAAAAAGGACACCAACTGTCACTGTTACACTAATTATGGGTAGCAGCCTTAAAGAGCACAATCTTTCACTTGAAAAATGTTCTTGTGAGTTCAGGACGTGTTTCCTTTAAGGAAATGGCGGCATTAAAAGCATTCAGTAGAGATGGTTTGTGCCAGATGGGTCTTCAGTGTAATTCTCTCTGGTTCATCCTGATATCCTCACAGACTAGAGGCCCTCATTGACCAGACAGAGAACATCAAGGCCTTCCCTCCTGCACCAACAAGCTTTCATCAGGGCGGTGAGAGCCTCATTCCCCCCTCACAGGACACCTCCACCCTGGCCCTATCCTCATCCAGGGTTCCTTGGTAGAGGAGGAGAGGGTTGCAGTTGCTAAAGTGTAATTCATATGAAATAAATTATTTTAACATGTTGATATGTTATATGTTAAAATAGATATAAGGTGTTACATGTAGATATGTTATATGTTAAAATACATATAAGGTGTTACAAGTGGATATGTTATATGTTAAAATACATATAAGGTGTTATATGTAGATGTGTGTCCCTAGAAGAAGGTTCATAAAGATACATATAAGGTGTTGTTGTGGTTTTAGAACAGAGACCATGGAGAACGTGTTCTTCCTCCTGTCTAACAAAAGTTCAACAACAAATCAATGCAGTTCCTCTCCACAGCCAGTAGAGGGTATGCTTTTTACTTATTCACATTCTCTGATGGATGAATAGATTTTTTACTACAGTTTTAAAAACGTTCAGTACGGAATACTTTAATCTTTCCGGTACTTGTTTTTGTCCATGTCTAATATTCATGCTAATAAATTGTCTGTGTGACTGCCTGTGAGGCGCTTATGATTTTTCTTCATAAGGTGACTTCTTAAATATCACGAGTACATATGACTAGTTTGCCCAGCTTGCTCTTACCTCACAGTGGCACATGACCTTATTCTTATGCTGACCCCACAGAGGAGGATGTGTAACAAACCTTTGGGTTTTGTTCATGCTGGAGTCATCATGTTGCTTTACTGCATTGAGGGAACAGGCCATCTATTATTATTATGCCTTTATTTAACCAGGAAGTCCCATAAAGATGCAACAAGTCTCTTTTCCAGACTTGGACGTACTGGCTTACAATGTAAATATGAACAATAGTTGTCTAAAACTGGTGGTAATACACCCCTATATTTAGACATTGCACATGGAGAAGGTTTATCGTCAAGCTGTTACTGTCTTTGCTTATGGCCGTTACATTGTAGTATAACAGTGCCGGCCTGTATATGTGTTTTCAGCACAACCTATTTCAATATCCATGGGCATGCTGTTGTCAGGTAGACTGTGTATCCAATCACAGCAGCACAGTGTACATGCCCTTATCATTATCAGTGCTACACCACGTTGATATCAGAAAAAGGCCCCATGTTTTGTCCCCACAGGAAACTGATAACCATCTGTACACTCCTCCAATCAGACGATCAGTTTGAAGCATGGCCTAGATGCCTTCATCATGACTGTGTGTGATGACAGCGTTCAGCTGCTTTCTCTGCACTCTGTGTCCTCTCCTTTCCTCTTCCTTCGTCGCCATGGCGTCGTTGTTTCAGTAGCGGTAGGTAGGACCCGCTGGCGCCCCCTTTCATGTTCCATGGGGTGTTTACCCAATTCACGTGCGACGTAGGAAGAAGTGAACAGTGGTCCTCTTCCTTTTCCTTCAGACTCGTGCAGTGAGATGGAAAGCTAAAGAACGTGTGTGAGAGGGAAATAAGAATGAGCTTTCAATTGCATATAAAAACGTTGCCACAGCCTTGTTAGTGGTGAACCTCGAGCATCTCGTGTGGATGAGGTTCCCATGGAGCCCTACACCATGTCCATCCACTGACCCCCCCTCTCCATTCTTTAAACCTTACCATAACAGCATTCCAACTGGGCCTTTTTCAGCCTGCTAGCATCAGATGGGTTTTTCTTTGTTCAGTGTCAATTATATTGGGGTAGTTGAAGAACATTATTGGTCTCCTTCAAAGTGAATAACAAGGAGAAAAATAATCAAGGTTTCTGGTTGTAGAGGAGGGGGCGTTAGGGCGGGCAAGGAACCAGTGAATAGAGAAGATTTACAGGCCAGTCTTTGCTGACACACTGGTCTCCAGAGGAGCGTTCCAGTTGGAATGAAAGGCCCATTTCCTTCACTGTCTTCCTGACCCACACTTCCGGAGGAGCAGAGGTCCGGGGGGGCAGGGGCCAGCAGCCCTCCCCAACTCCGATGCAGACATGGGAGGGGGGGGGGGCAAAACTATCAAGACGCAAGCCCGGGTCACAACCCTCCATCTAGTGAGCACTCTAATGGCGTGGGTGGGTAGAGACACAGAGGGCAGAGGGAGTGTGATAGGAATCTAATGATTGTTGGTTGGGACCCCCTAGCTGGCCTGGGGCTCAGTGTCCCTCCGGTGGGGACCCGGACAGACCTGACCCTAGTCCAGGTGTCATGGCCGGGCGGCGGCTGAAACCAGAGAGCCGTCCGCTCCTCACTGCACGCTGGGAAAAATCAATGAGCTTTGAGGCCTCTGCTGCCGGAACAGTGGTCGGCATTCTCTCACTCCAAAAACCCCATCTGTCTTCATTCTCTAGCATTGCTAGACCTCACACTCGGCCCTGCGAGGTCACTTATGGACTAGGGTTACACAGTCCATGTGTCCGGGGCAATCCACACAGAGCTTTAGTATCCAGACTCCATTTGGGGCTCTAGTTTTACTGAATAGGACCAGGGGATGGTAATATTTTCTTTAAAATGTGTATTGGTCCATATGCTGCTGAGAAGCATGGGATTCACTGGCACTGAACAAAAGCGAGTGCAGCAACGAAAATTCAAGCTCAAAAACAGAATGCAAGCCATGCTACTAACTTTAACTAAGCCAGTTAAATGACACCTTGACATGCAAAGGTGTACGCAAAGATTAAAACATGCCACTGTCTTCTAAGGTCTCAGCCTCCTACAGAGGAGAGCTGGTTTGTGGTTAACCATGGCGTGCCTACTGCTTTGGAAAGGTTGAGCTACAATTTCATCAACAGTGACAAATAGATATGTTATCTGCTCAGCAGCTTTTTGCACAACTTTCAATCTTCTCGGGGACCTGCAGTGACTCCCAGAGAGTCACCTGACCTCGGCCCACTGCATGTAATGGCAACGTTGAGGAAGTGAGAAACAGCAGAGGAATGTGGATAAAGATCAGGAAGCTTTGCTGCCAGATATGACTCCTCTTCATTCTCTTTTATCCACTTGTCCTCTGAAAGATGTGGACGCCAAAGCAACGTTTCATGTTTCTGAGGAAACCGAAACACACGAACGGCTCACCCTTGAACTATTATTTTACAAACGTGTTTCCAGTCCCAGATTGAGATCGATTATTAACCACAGGTGGACCCTATTACAAATGAAGTTGGATCTCCACAAGTGTGTTTAACACTTCCCGCTTCCTAAAGAAACCAAAGCTCTTCAATGCCGTCTTCGAGCCTTTGAGATTGTTCCAGTCCCCCCCCCACGTCCCCAGCACCTAACTGCCCCCCCTCCCTGCATTTCCCCCCCTCTTCTTTTTCTTTTCAGCCTCTCTTCTCCCTTGGCAGTGAAAGAAAGTGCAGCTGTGTGTGGACTCCTTTGGGCTGCCTTAGAAGAATCAGTCCATTGGCTGTGCTTCCCCGGCCAAAGCTATTTGTCAGTCGCTGCCAGGCCCTAACGGCTCTGCCCGCATCACTTCCTGCCCTCTGGGAGAGGACACAGAATCACGTGGAGTGTTTAACCGTCCCATCCCCCCCCCCCCCCCCCCCGCCCCCCCCCCCCCACCCCCGCCGCCGCAGTCCTGGTGACTGCCGTCTCGCTGGGTGAACGATGGGGTTTCTATATGGATTGATACCGGACTCACTATGCCATGTGCAGGGTTGGAGTGCTATTTTATAAAGTGCCCGAGCGCACTCTTCTGAGTGGAGGAGCGGGCAGTTTGATAAACATTAGTGAAGATCCATGGTGTGGTGTGTGTAGCCTTAGACCTATTAGTATTCGGCATGGTAACGAAGTAACTGAGCTTCATGTTGCTGAAGATAGATCGCTGGCGTAGGTGGTATGTGTGAGGCTGATGATTAGGAAGGCTAACATTTGACCAACTGTCATACTATGTGTGTGAAAAGCTGTAGTGGGTCCGTTTGGCCCAGTGTGAGAGATGCTGGCAGGCTTGCGTAAACCTCTTTGTGTCCCTACAGGTAGCTCCATTAACGTGAGGTCGGACAGAAAATGGAGGCCAGCGGGATTTTGTCAACCCAGTCCTCGTGTTGTGTCCTTGTTGTGCGACAACTCATGTGGAAACTTTTTGAGCTCGTTAAATAGTTTCTGGTTTGCATCTCATTTTTGTATTCGGGCCTTGTGTGCTCATACACATTCTGCAAAGTCTTGTAAAATAGAATGGTTTTCCCAGAAATGAACGTTTACGGTACCACCCCCCCACCCACCCCCAACCCCACCCCCCTGAGCCCACTCTACTCGTAAATAAGGACGAATTTACCCAAATCCCCCCCCCGCCTCCCCAGCCTCCCCAGCCTGCCACCACCCCCCTGTTCACTCAGCTACACCCAAACAATCCTCCTTTCTCCTCAATGAAACCCTAACAGCGGCTGTTAAAAGTGTTTGCACTCCTACATCCACATCTCAGCAGTTGTTCGAGAGGAGTATGTCAGATTTTATTGGGAGCGGGATTCGGGTTGGGGGGGGGTGTGTTGGGGTTGTGGTCATTTTGACCGGTTTTCTTGATGTCGCCTAGCGGCTGTTAGAGATGGCTGGAGTTCGGGTACAACTCCGAGGATAGGTGGGAAGGGTTAAGAGAAGGTCAAAGGTTAGCCGTGGGCTTCAAATGAAGTTGACCTCTCATTCAGCCCAAGCCTGCGTTGATGGAAGCCAGCTTCAAATGTCTTTATCCGGACCACAGCATCCATGACACTGCTTGGAATGAACTGTTCATGTTAATAGCTCTTTTCGACCCTGATGCTCTGTGGCACGCCCTGTATCTGATCCAGTAAACGTAGTTTTCCTGTTCAATGTTACCCGCCCCACCGCTGCAATGCAAACAAATCAAATCTAAAGATATCATAAAAAGGAAGATAGAATGTGTTCCTGATAAACACCATCGCTACAGGGGAAATGCTATTATTAGGCCTAATATGTTGGCCTTCATATTTCACCTCCTTTGAACAGAGGCGTGGTCTTGGGTGTGCTCCATGCTCAGAACTCAGGCCCAGTCCGGCCCACGCCAACACTTCCAGGAACGGACGGACCCCATTGGCTCTCCTCAACCGGGTCTAATCGGTCCAGCTGGATCGAGCCGAGCGGTTTAACAACGCCACCATCGAGTGCAGAGTGTTACTCTGAGTTTGTCTGCTCTAAAGGCTCTTTCGAAACAGAATGGCAATGAAGTTGGTTTAACTTTGTGGTTGTATATGGAGAATGGAACAGTAATAGATAAAGCAAAGAGAAAAACAGTGAACTGTAGTGACTGTATGGGTTGATGTGTAGGTGGAACCCTCAAAGTACAGTACAGATTAGGATCTTCCACTGTAGGCTAAACGTCTGTGGTATATGAGTCATATCACAAAAAGGGGTCATGCTGCAACTGTCTTAAAAACAACTTGAACAGGGTCTCTGTGATTCCAAACACCTACAAACTCTTTCAATGATGAAATGAACGTTGCCTGTATGAAATGGAGGTTCTTTATCCTTCATGACAACTTGCTTTGACACATGGCTGACTCTCGTTTTATTGACTGGGCACAGAAGTGTGTTGTCTTTGTTTGACTTCCAGCTCACACAGGAAATCACACTAGTTGTTTGGCTCTTTATCAGCCCTCGTTATCACTCTCTAGGTAGGACACATGAAAACTCCATGTCCTCTGCTGAACATACCGACGTTTTCAGAACTTGGGATCCAATACTTTGGCTCAGATTATAGGAAGCATGTTTGTTCCACGATAAAGCACGCTGAAATGCTGATGATGCAATCCCGGGTGAAT
>CM030181.1:18866307-18873807 GCA_017639675.1 Aplochiton taeniatus | reverse complement strand
GAGGGCCCTCTTTGTTGAAACACTGTTGTTGCAAATCAGAATCCACCGTAAACTCTAGACTTCACGAACACTGCAACATACGAATGAAGCTACTCTACACAGATATTTTTCTCGGTAAGTAGTACAGTAAGTGCTACTTTGTAAGTTATAGATAAGCGCTAGGGTGCCCTTGTGTTTGACACATGTACAGTAGGGGTCAAATACTCACCTAAGAAGAAATAAGGTCTGAGGTCTGTTTAAAAAAAACACGTTTTACAGAACATCACAAAAGAAAAGTCAATAACGTAGAGCCCAGATGAAACTCACACTCCCTGTGCCCACGTCTCAGTTGCTTACCCAGGGGGGGGGGGGTTGGTGACCTGTGCCCTCTCCGGGCCCCAGCCAGATCTGGGTTGGAAGCGGGCTCACCAGCCAGGCTTTGTTCTTTGACTCCCTGCCCACTGACTGTGTCCTCATTTGGCCCACGCTATCAGCCAGAGAGGGCACGGCGACCTGCTTTGCCATGCTAACCTTCTGCTGTGGGTTCATTGACTCATTGGTCTGCGACCCATAGCACAAAAGGTCACATCTTGGTCTGGGACACAACATTTCTTCTGAATTGGCACAAACATTTTTTATTGAGAATTTGTGGTAAAATATACACTAAATGTGCAAAACGTAGCCCTAATGTAAGACCCCTTCTTTCTGATTATGTCCCATATATAAACATTGTTGCAAGCACACATACATACACACACACACGCACACACGCACACACACTAAGATAGATGCGTTATGCAAGTTGGTTAGTTTGACACCTTATCAAATGATTGACGCCAGCCGGTTTCCCCCGACTAAAGGAGAGCTTTCTGGGTACTTTCCAGGTAATTTCTTCTTCTTTGGCAAGCTGTCACTTTCTGTACCACCATTATGAATTAAGGTCTCATTCACTAAACCTGCCAACGGATATTTCAAGATTGGGTTTACAAACACTTTCATAACTCCTGTCCTCGCCCCTTTTCTGCTGCACCGCCTGCACTCAGAGACACGGGCTCACCCACCATACTGTACGCCACACACTGTGAAGAGTGAGTCATGGATGACGGAGGTTTGCGCTGTGGTTTGTCGCTGCATTGTCCTCCATTTCCGTGCTTGCTAAGTTTCAGGCCAGTAGAGGTTACCGCCATGTATTTGTTGATCTCTAATCGGCTGTCTGTGACTAACAGCCTGTTTGCCAGATGTACAAACAGCTTGCCCTTCATAATCTTGTGCTGGCTGTTGCAAAATCCTATGTTGAAGGGTCTGTATTTTATTTCAGGTTAAAAAGAAACCATAAAGAAACTCAAGCTATGCCATCATTTTAAGCATTAAACTTTGCTCATGTTCATCCTAAAGATTACACATTTTATAAAAAAAAGAAAAAAAAAAGATGTTTGTGTTTTGAAGCTACTTCAGGAGGACAATTGGGAGCTCAGTATCATCTGGCCCCCCTGGGACAGCCCGAAGGCCTGCATGCTACAGGAAGTGAGGTAATTTCCTGTCTTAGCAGACCGACTTGGAAAGTGGAAGCCCCTGTACTTCACCGTGGGCCCATGTAAGGCTGGACCACAATCATAGGGTGGGCTGACAAAACCGGTGTGATATTCCCCTACAAAACATGACATTAAAATTAGCTGAACCATGAACCATGATGGCTCATTTGCTACTCAACAAAGTCCCAACGTATTTTTTCAGGTCAAACCAGACCTCAGTAATTTGGTAAGTGCCTGCATTTGATCACCTCTGTGTGTTGCCATCAGATATGGGCCGTGGATGTCTGGGGGCTGTTTTAAGCACTGATTCCTTTCAGACAACCATCTCACCCACCAGTCTCTGTGCCCGTACAGAAAGGAGCAGCACTTCTGCTTGCATACACACTGTATGGAACATGCAGAGGAGTCTAGAGCGCTGTGCCCTTTGAAGTGCTTGCATGTGAGTGCACGCCTTGTTCCAAGTGTTTAACCCATTCAAGCCCACACACATATGTCAAGGCGAGAAATGAACCAAAACAAGGAGCTCTGAATGCCACACTCTGTTTTGACTCAGGTTCGTTCAGACAGCCGGCATGACGTCATCACCATAACCCTGTTCTCGGATCTGACTCCAGCCTCATGGGCGTGATGACGAAAACATGCTGTTCCCGTACGTCGTTGTTGTTCTTGAGATCTGGGGTGCAGGACTATAAATAGTGTTGCCTTGAAGGTCCTCTGTTCAAAAAAGAACACAATGGTTTTAGCACTGCCAGCAAACAGCTTGGAAACAGGAACCCAAAGCCACCGTGACCAGCCGCTCTCCTCTCTAACCCTAACCCTAACCCCAACCCTAACCCTAACCCTAACCCTAATCCTAACCCTAACCCTAACCTAAAGCCACCGTGACCAGCCGCTCTCCTCTCTAACCCTAACCCTAACCCCAACCCTAACCCTAACCCTAACCTCATCCCAGCCTTAGCCCAGCCGCTCTCCTCTCTCACTCTAACCCTAACCCTATCCCAGCCTTAGCCCAGCCTCTCTCCTCTCTCACTCTAACCCTAACCCCATCCCAGCCTTAGCCCATCCTCTCTCCTCTCTCACTCTAACCCTAACCCTAACCCCATCCCAGCCTTAGCCCAGTATCTCTCCTCTCTCTCTCTCTCTCTCTAACCCTAATCCTAACCCCATACCAGCCTTAGCCCAGTATCTCTCCTCTCTCTCTAACCCTAACCCTAACCCCATCCCAGCCTGTTCCAGGTGTGGCCCTTAGCCCAGTCTCTCTCCTCTCTTTGGTTACTGCAGGCCTCCATGCATGTCCAGGGGGCTGAAGTAATGATGGTCCACAGGGCAGGCCAGGACCAGGCTAAGTGGGTTTAAATAGTCTTCCACTGCTTCCTCTGGGAACCTTTTAATGACATAAACAGACCCAAAACAAAAAAACAAGCACCTCTTTTTTCAAGTTCCTTGACCTCCTTGAGCATTTAGTGAAGCTGCTTTTTGTTAGATGCTGAAAAGAACCATGCTATGTCGGATATTTGGAATTTGCTTGCTATTTGTAGGAGAAGCTATTTTTCGGCAGTCAGATATATCAATGGGATCGGTATGCTATTGGATGTTGAACAGGGTTTAGGGCTCACAAAAAATGCAAATGCTGACAAAATATATGTTCCAAATTATAGCAACAAGCCCAGATCATTTCCTGTAGTGGTGCTTAAGCTCTGCTATTTTTGCTTGGCCCTGTTTGTTTTCCTGGGGGAGGGGGGAGGGATGGGAGGAGGGGGGGACTGTGGACACATAATCCTCCCAGAAAAGTGATTTATTTATGAATTCCAGTGCAGCACCTCCCCTCCCGAGCGCCGGCCTGCCAGAACTCCCTGGCCAATGTTTACAGGGCTGGATTGGCCATTTCCCATGGTGCAGTGTGCCTGTGGTGATATCTTATTTATACAAGGGCCCGATATGGGAGAACAGAGGGGTGTATTTTGGGATATTCCCCATAGATGGATCCAATTTCTCCGGCTGGAGCTGTTTCCTCTATATGCGCTGCACTTCAGGTCTGGGCGGTCAGAACGGGTCCTACGCATCTGGACTGAGCTAGTTAATAAAGGGTTAAAAGGGCTGTAGCATTGACTCTACAGAGAAGAGAAAGCTTAGGACCTTAACAAGAAGTATCTTGAAAGAAAGAATCTTTCAATTAAGAGAATACATGGGGTATTTTTATTAAGAATAACAGTAACATGTAAGTCATGGGTGTTAACAGAGCTTTTCCCACGATGCTTCACTCAACACGTTCCAATAAAAGAGTGATTGAATGAAAGAGTGATTGAATGAAAGGTGGATGGATTTAAGCTTTTGCTCCGGCTCTGCAGTTGTTGTAGTGATGTGGTGCCAAAGCCAAAAAGACAGAGCATATTTGTACCACTAAAACAACATCTGCCTTTTGTAAAGCCTGACATCATATCCCAGGGTAAGCTGCAGCTAACTGACTGACTAAGACACAACACCATGGTTGCTACATAGGATCTTGATGTTTATTTGACTCTCTCTCCCTCTGTGCATTTATACTATACATTTTACACTCTCTCTCTACCCCCCCCTCTCTCTCTCTCTTCTCCCCCTTTCTTTCTCTCTCTCTCTCTCTCTTCTCTCCCGCTCTCTCTCTCTCTGTCTCTCTCTCTCTCCCTCTCCCTTCCTCCCTCTCTCTCTCTCTGTCTCTCTCTCTCTCTCTCTATTTTGCAGCAGATCCCTCAGTGAGATGAACACTGTGAGGCCTGCCAGTAAGGCATTGCCAACCCTACCCAGATGTTGACTTCTCTCTCTTTCTGTTGAGGTGTTTGTTTCCCTCTCTTCTTTAAGCATTAGCGAGCACGGCCCCTAAGGCCTTGGAGACCTCATCTTCACTACCAAGTTAGGCAAGGGATAAGCCTTGATGGCAGGTCTCCAGCATCAACATCTGCAGCTACAAGGCTTCTCCGCATCTGATCCAGACGATTTTACGAGCAAGGCTGAATGGGATAATCTCGATCTGAGCGCAACAAAGCTTTTCCAAAACACAAAAACCCAGTTCAATTTGTAACACCCCCACCTCCCCCGACCTGCCACATTCTCAAATAGCCTTTTAAAAACAAGCCCGGATTGTGGCATGGAACCCGAGAGGTTCTCTGAGGTCTGGAGGCCTGTGGATGGTGTGTGACAGGACTGAGGTAAAAATCCCTCATGGACGTCAGCTCTGGGATATTGTGGCATTGAGTATTATAAGTATCAATATTATCATCAATATTATTATCAATATTATTATCAATATTATTATCAGTATTATCACTTGAACTGTTTTCACTTGCCTCAGGACAGCCCATCAAATAGTAATGAGGAAGAAAATGTTTTCATTTGGAGCCCGTGCAATCACTAAGCAACAGCTATAAGTACATTTACTAACACGATCCCACACACCAAGAACGCCTCACACAGTGCGTCGGCCCATATCCCCATAACTGACTTTATTGTTAACACTTAATGCCAAGATGTGTCCATTATTATTATTCCTCAGACTTTCTCACCTCCTCTAGGGTTTGTAATAATAATAATAATAATTAAAAAAATAATAAAAAATGGCGATTCGGCCCCTAATCAGGAGCGTGACTGGTCAATGGAAGACCACAACCAAGGTCCTGGAGGCATGGCCACAGTCTCAGAATAAAGAGCCGTACTGTATTCACAGCTGCCTGGCAGCACTGTACGGTGTACTCCAAACCCACTGGTGAATGGCGCCAGCATCTGCCCTGAATCACCAGCTTGACTTTGGACAATGGAAAACAGCTGGAAGGAGGGTAAAGAACCAGCTGAAGCAGCAGAAGACCAGCCACACTTCACAATCATCTCTCTTTAACCTGGTAAGACTTCCTGTAGCCTGCTCAGAGGGCAGAAGATCAGGAAGAAATTGAGGTGCTCTATGTTTGAACTGAGTTTGGCGTTGTGAAGAGGTCAGTGATCAAGGTGGATCTATGATGTTGGACTCCAGTAAGTCCTTTTGTATGAAGGGATCATGCTGGAAGGGAAAGCGATGACCTTTAAATCAAAGTCAGGCTACATCACCTTTTTCATATTGGAGACGCTTCATCTGCCAGTACCAACCTCTACCTTTTTAGGTATTGTTCTTATTTTAGACATCTCCTCTTGAGAGAAATCGCTGAGTTGACCAGGACACGTGCTGGTTTCGGCATAAGGCTGACAGTTGAATTGTTTCGCCTTTCTTACGTGATCCTAGCCGGCCACACGTCGGAAGGCCCTGTTTGCACATGCAGGGTGTCATTACGTTGTGTTGGTTCTGCGTCGTAGGGGCCGAGAGGACTCCAGACCGCGCTCTTCCGAACGGCTGGCTGTGCGGCTGGCTGGCTGGCTGGCTGGCTGGCTGGCTGGTATACTGTGGCGGGGCATTGAAGGGGTGCCGATGGAGGATGTTAGTTTGAGGTTCTGCCTCTAAACGGAGATTTTATTATCGGCCTTTTGAGTGTCGCTCAATAACACATCTGGGTTTGTGGTCTGTGTGTCTCAGCATGTCAACAAATGTCTCTACTTCCTCCCCCCGTTTGTTAGTTACTTGCCAATATTTCAGAAGGACAATTCAGAAAATGTATTGATACAAACATGTATAAAAATTAGGACCCTGACAGCTATAAGAGTGAATATGATCAGCAAAAATCAAGCTGCTTTTCATATTCTTATCACTATCAGAAAGTTTCAGACTGTGACGTTTCCACGTAAACTAACAGATCTTAACATCATCTCCCCAGTCCAGCTCAGCTCATCCCATGTACCTTCACCTCCAGATTGGGTAAGAGGAGCACAGGATGGAGAAACACATTTCAAAACCAGTTCCTTCTTTTCTGTCTTTCTTTCTTCCTATTTCGGAGTATTTTGCACGAACAGCAGAAACGAATCAAGATTCTGTTCTGGTTGCAATGATGCCTCACCATAGATATATGACTAATGCCAACATGTGGTCACTTGTAAAAAAAAAAAGAAAAAGAAAAGTAACTGGAAATTGGCCTTAACGCCCTGCTGTAGGCCGCATGCTCCTCTTTCTCAGGCTCTTCCCTCTCCGGAGGAGAACAGAGGGGGAACATGGAGATGAAACAGAGAGGAAAGTGCTGAGCTGGCTCCCAGCCCTGACTTCTGCTCTGTCCCAGAGCCCTGCCCTACTCTTTATTTGTTTAGTTCATGAGAAAAGCCATAAACATTTGAATATGATTTGTGGAAAGCGGCCTGTCAGTCTTTGTGTTTGTGTGCTGGGGTGTCTGTGTGATGGTGGTTTGTGTGTGCATAGGGTCAGTGATGTGGGTGTTTGTGTGATGGTGGTTTGTGTGTGCATAGGGTCAGTGATGTGGGTGTTTGTGTGTTGGGGTGTGTGTTTTGGGTTTGTATGTGTGTTGGGCTGTCTGTGTGTGCGTACTCTCAGTGATGTGTTTCTGTGTGTTTGTCGGGGTGTGTGTAGGGGTGTGTGTGTGTGTGTGCGTACTCTCAGTGGTGTGTGTGTGTGTGTGTGTGTGTGTGTGTGTGTGTGTGTGTTGGGGTGTCTGTGTGTAGGGGTGTGTGTGCGTACTCTCAGTGATGTGTTTGTGTGTGTTAAGATGTGTGTGTGTGTGCGTGTGTTGGGGTGTGTGTGTGTTGGGGTGTGAGTGTGTGCGTACTCTCAGTAATAGGTGCTTGTTTATAAGCGAGAATGTGTCGTCCAAATTTAGCAAACAGACTTTGTATTTAACAACCTTCAAGAGCTGAGGTGAGTTAATGAGTTGTGAGCACATTAACCCTTTCCAGGGTCAACCATGTGGTTAACCAGACGGGGTTAATAAGACATGTATGAACGCCTCTGGAAGGGTCTCTTCTGCATGTCTGGACCTTATACTGAGTTACCTCTGTGTCTGGGCCTGGTCTGGTTAGACTAAGTTACCTCTGTATCTGGGCCTGGTCTGGTTATACTGAGTTACCTCTGTGTCTGGGCCTGGTCTGGTTA
>CM030181.1:18818807-18861307 GCA_017639675.1 Aplochiton taeniatus | reverse complement strand
CTGGGCTCTCTCTCTCCCAATAGCCCAGTGCCCCAGTAAGCCTCTATAGAAGGCGGAGTCTGCCCTGCACTGTATTGTCTGTCTCTTCTGGCTCTCTGCCAACACCTCAGCCAGCTTTGGAAAAGTTGTACTTCACCAGAGCCCTAATCTTTTCTTTTCTTTGCTTCTTTTCTTCCTTTCCTTTTCTCTCCCTCCTCCCATTCTTTCTTTTCTTCAGCCTGCTTTGCTATTTTCTTTATGCCGTGCAGCCGGTGAGTGTTTACCAGTGAGCTGGCACTGAGGGTCATTGTGTTGTGGACTGGATGAGGAACAGAAAGGCAGGAGTGGAGGGAATGCTGAAATCCTTCAATGGACAATGTGGCCAGCGTAAGAGAGAGGACACACACACACAGCATGGTCACACACACACACACACACACACACACACACACACACACACACTCACACACACACACACACACACACACACAATGCACACACAGACACACACATACACACACACACACACACACACACAACATGTACATATTCGCACACCCACACACATAGACACATATACCAGCTTACATAACATTCAATCTAACAAATCCTAATATATAATTTGATCTTAGAAATCCATTCACAGTACAGTTTTAAATGATTCTATAGTTAAGAGTAAAGTCTTATTCTCTCCCTCTCTGCTTTTCTCTTTTTTCACATTCTTTCTCTCTACCTATTTGGACAAGACCAGTGTTTCCCGCGGGCTGTTCCCTGGTCCCTCCCCTCCCCTCCCTCCTAATTCAGACTACCCCCTAGGTGCAGGGGGCCCCCAGTCCACCCTGTCCCCCGGCCTCCACTGTTGTGTCTTTGGGCTCTGCTGGGGGTGGTGAGGTGGGGGTGCTGGGGCTGGGTAGTGGCCCACTCATAGGCCTCTCCACCCAGACATAAACACAGGTGACAAATGAGCCCTGGTGTCGGGTATCAGTTGTCGGAGGGGGAAGATTTATAAGACACCCAGACAATGGGAGGTCGACCCAGAAAGCCCCTATCCTCCATTAGGACATGGAGGGCTTTCTCTGGTTCCCCCGACCGTGGAGAGAACCATTTCCCTGCATGCTTTGAGGTTTCTCATCCATACAGGGAAGACTAGGGAATACACTCTGTCTGTGTCACACACATCACACACACCACATACACACACTCTGATACACACACTCCCATCACACACACCACATACACACACACCACACACACACTCCCATACACACTCCCATGCACACACCACATGCACACACTCCCCTACACACTCCCATAAACACACTCACACACACACCCCATACACACACTCCCATCACACACACCACATACACACACGCCGATACACACACTCCCATACACACTCCCATACACACTCCCATAAACACCCTCACACACACACTCCCCTACACACTCCCATAAACACACTCACACACACACTGCCATACACACACTCCCATGCACACACTCACTCCCATACACACACTACCATACACACACACTTGCACACATATCCATACCCCACAGCTGAATGAGGTGCACATGGCTATTGCATGACAAGGGTCGCATCTTGCGTGTTTTGGGTGAGCTCACTGATTGAAGGCAGACAGCTTGCAGAGTAAGACACAGGAGAAGCCCAGGGAGAGGGGGGAGTCCCTCTGTGAGACGTACAGGGAGAGGGGGAAGTCCCTCTTGGAGAGGCACAGGGGATAGGATGTTCAGGGTCAGAGGGGGCAACGCCGGCATATTGTCTGTGTCATCCTGTCGCACAACCAACGTCTGCTCAACATACACTAGACCTCCCGACAGGAAGGAGCCTGCACACAGCCCCCTTTGGTACGGACCAGCCTCTGAAACATTTCTAGAAAAAGGCCACCTGATTCATCTGGAAAAAACATTTGAAATATTATACATTTCCGATCTTTGCTAAACTGGTTGCTGGTGGAAAGTGGTGATCAGTCTTCTGCTGCTGGGGAGAGCACTGGGAGATGGGCTGGCTGCCACCGCACTGTAAACCAATCAGACAGGAGCCCTCCCGTGACCCATTAAACATGCTATGTTATCTGTGAGAAAGTGTACAAAGTAACACTGCTTTGAAAACGATTCATAAAACCAGGCGTATGTGATTGCAGGGATATACACAGGCCCGGGCTGATAAATCCTCTCTCCTCTCCCAGGAGTGTGGTGCAGTGTTTCTCACGTTCGGTAAGAGCAGAGTGTTTGGTTCCACTGTGTCTTGAAAACGGATCTGGGATCCTGTGCATGGTGTTCACCCAATGAACTAGATAATAACATGATACAGGACACATGGTGGTTGATGGATGGGAAGGAGATTTCAATTCAGATCATTCTACTTGGTGGCAAGTGCACTCACATGCCACAGGCACACACGCGCACACACACACACACACACACACACACACACACACACACACACACACACACACACACACACACTCACGTCTACGCATGGCAGACTGCATGGTAACCCAACTTCTGTCTGCGGTCCATCTAGACACCACACCCCTTTGTGCCCTCAGACCTGCGTTAACTGGAGAGCCCGGTCACTACTGGCGTTTTCACACCCTCCTCTCTCTGCTTTGTGTGACAAACAACGTCAACGACTATATAGCTCTGAGACCAATAAACTCCTTTCAAACCTCCTTAGGGAACTCTGTTTGTGTGTGTGTGTGTGTGTGTGTGTGTGTGTGTCTTAGCTTTTCCCCCTAATTTGCATGTTCACGACTGACGCATTCGGTATCTCAGAAAGCAACACGGAGCAACATTTCACAAGAACAGCTAAGGCCCGAGCACCCAACCTCTGGTGACCCGCCCATCTCAGGGGATGCCAAGCTTTGATTGGCTGGAGTGGAGAGTTGCCTGGTGATGAGTGACAGACAGTCAGAAGCTATGTGTCTGCTAATAACATACCCAGTGAGAGGCTGAGAGGTCAGGCTCTGAACCACCGCCTCACTGGTGGAGTTGGTTTTCCTGTGAAGAGCCATCCTTTCAAGCGTGCCATTCATTGTTAGAGCCTGTGTGTGTGTCACTACCTTGGCCCCAAACAAAAGGTTACCTGTGTTTGTGTGTGTGTGTGTGTGTGTGTGTGTGTGTGTGTGTGTGTGTGTGTGTGTGTGTGTGTGTCACCACCATGCCCCCAAACAAAAGGTTACCTGTGTTTCTGTGTGTGTGTGTGTGTGTGTGCGTGTGTGTGTGTGTGTGTGTGTGTGTGTGTGTGTGTGTGTGTGTGTGTGTGTGTGTGTGTGTGTGTGTCACCACCATGGCCCCAAAAAAAAGGTTACCTGTGTTTCTGTGTGTGTGTGTGTGTGTGTGTGTGTGTGTGTGTGTGTGTGTGTGTGTGTGTGTGTGTGTGTGTGTGTGTGTTATCAATTACCCTTGCCTGCCTGCACCCCTGTTTTGCCTGAACAATGATTGATCTGATCAGATCAAGGCTGGCCTGTGTTGGGGCTGGGAGTGGACCAGGGAAAGGGTGCACACATCTTCACCGTAGGATTGTTGTGTTACTGGATAAGAACTGTCCTTGTGATCAGAAGCAAAATCAGACTTACACGTTGAAGAACAACTGGAGTAGAGCCTTCCAGACTCTAGAAGGGTTGTTGCAAATTGCGAAGTGTGCTGTCAGGAGGCCCACACATTTAGTGGTTGGCCAGAAAGAGAGATTCAGGAGAGACACGGTGAAAAGAGAGAGGGGAAGAGAGACAGTGAAAGAGAGAGAGAAGGAGAGACAAAGTGAAAAGAGAGAGAGAGGGAGGAGATCAAAAAGGCTCCAGATGATATTTTGAGAAGAACATCAAATAGAGTGGAGCTCAGACAGACACTGGCCTCTTCTATCAGTGTGTCTGTAGGTCTGTTTGAATGTGAAAATGGGTTTGTGTGTGTGTGTGTGTGTGTGTGTGTGTGTGTGTGTGTGTGCATGTGTGTGTCCATGTGTGTGTGTCCGTGTGTGTGTGTGTGTGTGTGTGTCCATGTGTGTGTGTGTATGTGTGTGTGTGTGTGTTTGTGTGTGTCCATGTGTGTGTGTGTGTGTGTGTCTGTGTCTGTGTGTGTCTCCACAGCCAGTATGCGTCCCAAGAGAAGAAAGCCGCCCAGTGTCCTGGCCCAGTTAAGCTCTGGTCTGCTCCAGACATGACTCTGCCTGAAACCTCTGTGTCTCTGCACTCAAGCCCAGCCTTGTTCCTCCTCACTGTTTGTTCAGCTGCCCCCCCAGCAGGGACACCGGGGACTCAAAGCCCCCCTCTCAGGCCCAGCCGGACACCTCCGACCGCCCCACCCACCAGGGTCGACAACCCCTGACCCTTCACCCCGAGGTCATTTGCTCTGAAGTCCTCATTTAAGAAGGCGGGTTTTGTTCACCCCCCTGGTTTCGTCGTCCAGGGGTCCCTGGCTTAGTCCCTTGTCATCAGCGCCATTGATCTGTCCCAAATGAGCTGTGGTTTGTGGTGTGGAGAGGACGGAGCTAAGCTGGGCTGAGCTGGGCTGAGCCAGGCCGGGCTTGGCCGACTGCATGGGGGCACACTGTGCAGAGGGTCACGGGGGCACACTGTGCAAACACATACAGCCAGTCCTGCTTAGAGATGCGACATGGACTAAGTGGTTTTTGGAGGAGATCTCTCTCGGGTTTGTTCCTGTTTGTTATGTCAGTTTGAGTCCCTGTTGCTCTGCTGGTGTTCCAGGCGGCCCATCTCTCTCGGCTGGCTTGCGCAGTAAAGCTCTTTGATTCTCACCAGTAGTGGAACCTCCTATGTTTTTCCAGTGTCCCGTGCTTTTTTGCTAAGTGTGGCTGTCACAGAGGACATTAAAGAAATGTTTAGCATGGATCGCGTGTGCACTCGTCTTCATACACACTTGTGGAAAAATTCACATCTGTATGCATGCAATGTGGTTTTGTGTATGTTTTGGATGTGCAAACACATACAAGTGCGTGTGTGTGTGTGTGTGTGAGAGAGTGTGTGTGTGTGTGTGTGTGTGTGTGTGTGTGTGTGTGTAGGTTCTGTGCACTCGCCTGCACGTGTGTGGCATGTGCAACCATGCGTTTGTTTGTTTATCTGCTACGGCACCATATAATTACATTCTTAGTGTAACCTAACACTCTCCTACCCCTCCCTGTATAAACTCTCAGTCCCCTCCTCCTCCCAGGTCAAGGATTAAGGAGCAGCCTGCCGGTAGGCCCGTAGGCCTGTAGACCTGTAGGCCTGTGGAGGAGAAGACACCGCTCAGAACAGGACCGTGGATTGGAGCTTGGGAGCTACTAAGATAACAGGACTGTTAAGGAGAGACATAGGGGAGGGATTGTCCATAATTACCCCAAACAAATGGTTCTGGACAGCACAGACAAACGGTGGACTAGATGAGCAGAAATCAACTTGCCCAAAGTAAAAAACCTTTAGGCAGTGTTTGACCCTGGCCGGAAACGGTGGATTTTCAGAGTACAAGAAAGCGTTGGTCCTTAACTGCAAGTCCCTAACAGCAAAACGTGTTGGAAAGACTTGCGTGCAATGACCCTGCGTTGTTCCATTTCCCTACGGCGCAAGTGAAGCCGTGTGGGTCAGCCAAAGCGCCTCCTCAGATGGCTCGGTGCTATTCGGATCAAAGGTCAGAGTTGAATTGGTCGGGATGGAGGTTGTGTTCGTCCCAGCAGCCTGTGTCCTCCCATCCATCTTCATTAGACGTCTGGAAGTGGCCGAGCCCCCTCCCTGGTGCTATCAGGCCCATCGCTTCTAAACAGCCACGCCACAGTCCAAGCGGCTTAGCACTGTGTCAACACTGAAACACATGACGCCGTAGATCAGCCCAGCGCACTCGGGGGCAGCACACGTTTGCGTCAAAGGGACGAGCTTGTTTAGTTTTAGTTGTGGCGTCCTGTCCTGGCTGCCTGGTTGCCGCTTGCACAACACTTGTGTGATGACGTTGTTCGTTAGGTTTCTGCCATAAATGGCCCAGCTCTGACGGCCATGATGCTTTTCTGTTATACTACATCTATGAAAAATAATAGCAACTGTAATAGATTGTTTATTATCTATCCTAAATACAATTGGTATGCAATATTTCAGTGCTTTGTCCCAAATCCTACCCAGCCGTATTGACTCAAATGAAGGTTTTTGCTTCCTCCTTTGGAGATTAAACTCTCGTAGACCATAGCAGAATAAACCAAAATCCCCTTACCAGGTTTGATTTAATCACATAGCACGTCTTGGGACCTTCACTATCCCCTATCCACCCAGAAGACCTCGTCAGCAGAATTACATTCCTGTCGCTTGGTCTGTGATTGTGTTAGAACAAATGTCAGAAGTTTAGAGGGAACTAGAGACAGAAAGAAGACTGAGATTGGTGAGGAGAAAGAGGCTGGTAAAAAAAGTAGAGAGAAAGAGAGAGTGAGAGAGAGAGAGCGAGAGACAGACAGACAGACAGACAGACAGACAGACAGACAGACAGACAGACAGACAGACAGACAGACAGACAGACAGACAGAGACAGACAGACAGGGGGAACGTTCTGAGCTGTGGCTTGGCTGAACTCGCCGTGAACTGAAGCAGATTTATTTTCTCCGGAGCCTGTTGCTCTCCCGAAGGGGGCCAGATTTACACGCCTCTCTCTCCCTGGCCCGGCGCTGCGGAGCTGGGCTGGGGTGAGGACGGGATTGGGGTCTGGGGGCTCTTGGTGGGGGGGACTAAGAAGGAGGGGAAGGGACTATGGTTCAGGAAGCAGGCTGGCCAGTTGGCTGGTTGGCTGGCTGGCTGGCTGGCTGTATGGCCAGCTGGTTGGCTGTATGGCTGGTTGGCTGTATGGCCAGCTGGTTGGCTGTATGGCTGGCTGGCTGTATGGCCAGCTGTATGGCTGGCTGGCTGGCTGGCTGGATGGCTGGATGGCTGGGCCTGGTCCCTGGGTCTGGGTCCTGGGCCTTCAGGGAGGCACTTGACCCTGGGTGGAGCCCTGCATGCTCATCAGTCTCTGGGTCTTAACTGAAGACTCTCCGTTGTCCATGACCTGGGGTGTTTCATTTAAAAGCCTGCTTCTTTTCACGAGGCTTGTGTCTGCTGAAGAGGACCACAGCCTGACCCCCCTCAGGGGAGGCGGTTCTCCCAGAGTGAACGATAATGTTTCAGATACACACAGAATACACCGGCAAGCTGCATCAACACAATAACAACTGAACCGAGATGTATTGCCTTTGAGGTTCCATGTCAGTCTGGTGTGTTAAGAAGCATGTGACAGGATCTATCTGCACCCACACACTTCACTGCCTCCCAGTCCTATGGTCCCCTTCTTATTGAGTTCTATCTTCCACAGTATTATCAGCGCACTGTCCGAAATTGAGGGGGGGGGATTATGATTTTAGTCTTCGACTGTAACAGAGGTCTAGCCCCTGATTGGAATGGTATTGTGCTTTTAGCCCAGCATGCACAGTGTGGAGTTGCGGACTAGCGTTAAGCTAATCATATGCTGGCTCACTGAGGGAAGGGACGTTAGTTAGCTAGCTAGCTCTACGTGTAGCTTCTTTGTCTCAACTCTCGGTGAACTGTTAGTGGAGCTGGGGTCAGGCTCATAGGGTTTCAAGTCATTTTTCCTGGGCTGTTATTACTAGGTAGTTGGGGAGGGGAGTTTGGAGGCAGGAAGGTTCACAACTCCTGACCCCGACACCCAGGGGATCAGCCGTTCCTGACAGGTAACGCTCAACACCCGGCGAGGAACACAGGAACACCACTACTTTGACCCACAGAGAGAGAGAGAGAGAGACAGCCAGAGAGAGGAAGAGAGGAAGAGACATAGAGAGACAGAAAGAGACAGAGAGAAAGAGACAGACAGAGACAGGGGGATTTTGTGCGTGTGTGTGTGTGTGTGTGTGTCAGGGAAAGCGTACAGTGAGCATTGTTGCTTAATGTGTACTTCTTCATCATGACATCATGATACACAAAATCGCACACGATACCCCCCATGTTCCACACACACACACACACACACACACACAAACACATAAACCCTCTCTCACACACACACAGGCCGAGACACAGACCCATAGTCCCACGGACACAGACCTCTCTTCCTACACAAACACACAGGCACTAACACTCGAGGCAAAGAGGACTAGTCATCAAAGACCGTGTGGTTACCAAAAAAACACAAATCTAAACCCCCACCAGGACACCCACCTTCACGTAAACAGAGGATCTCCTTACGGAAAGCAAAGAGGACGGAGTAGCCCAACTCCAGAGGCACATTACACGGCCGGAAAGGTAGAGCAAAATCATTCATTACTATAATTACAACCTGGGCTGCTCACTCTTTCATTCAGAGAAAGGAGGAGAAAAGAAAAGAAAAGAGGGGAAGGAAGGGAGGGAGGGGGGGAGGGACAGAAAGAGAGGCAAAGCTCTGTGAGCAAAGATGTGTTTAACACATGCCAGGAGAGAGCATACTCCCACTCTCATTCCTTTTGTGTTCTTACACACACACACATGCACGCACACAGACACACACACACACACACAGACATACACACACACACACACACATGCACGCACAAACAACACACTTAACACACTTACGCACTTACACACACACACACACACACACACACACACACACACACACACACACACACACACTCTGTCTCTCTCTCTCTCTGACACACCACAGGAGTTCCTTAATCAGCCAGTGTGCAGTGGTCTCCACTATAGTGAGATGATGTATGAAAGGCCTGTCTAAGGATCTTCATCACCTTATTTATTTTCTTTCCTGGCCTTGTGCTGAAATGTGCTGCATCCCCACCTCCCCTCTCCTCCCTTTCAGGCCTCCAAAGCAGCAGCTGTAGGTTTAGTTCAAAAGGCTTTTAATTCACTTTAAAACACTTTTCATTTGCAACCACATTGTTCAATAGCAAGCTCAGTAATGAGTAAGATCAGGGAGGGAAATCATAACTCTGCCGTTTGTCCTGCGTTGATAATCAAAGATTAGGAAATAGTGTTTGATGGTTTCCCGCTCACGTGTATACCTCTGTCATGTTTCCATATCTGGGTGTCTTTTGTTCTGTTTGGGGTTGGGCTTGGGGGGGCGGGTTTACAAAAAACACATTCTACCAGAGTTGATGTCAGCAAGCTGAAGTTGTTTCCAATAATTACAAAAAGCCTGTAGGTGTTCCATCAGTGTCAGACTATAGTCTCCGGGCATACCCAAGAGTTAATCCAAAAAGACTCCAAATCATACAATGCATAATGTTGGCCCCTGGCATGTCAGAGACGCTTCTGAGAACGACACCGAAAGAAAGGGGGGGGGGGGGGGGGGGGGGGGGGGGGGGGGGTGACACGCCACACATCTCTTTGCATATAAGGGAAACCCTAATGTAGTTATTTTGGTGACTGGAGAACAGGTATAGTAGCTACGGGTAATGGGTTCATGGCTGTGATTAGCAGCACATTCAGTATCTGAACTGGTTCTACAGTGATTGCAACTCTGCTGAGTGTGCAGGGAGGCTGGGATTTTCCACGCTCAACAGCCCGTCGGTACGGAACACAAGTGTCCCCTGCTGGATAGGTTGGGTATTGCAGCTCAACAATTTTACTGTCGTCACCATGATCATGTGATCAAATGTATGAGACCTCCCTCGTTACACAGACCCGAAACAAAAACATGATCAAGCCTCAAATCATAGAGACTAATGGGTGTTCAAATCATAGAGACTAAACAGTGTTCAAATCATACAGTCTAATGGGTGTTGAAATCATACAGTCTAATGGGTGTTGAAATCATACAGTCTAATGGGTGTTGAAATCATACAGTCTAATGGGTGTTGAAATCAAACAGTCTAATGGGTGTTCAGGTCAAGGTGCCTCCTTCTCATGTGCCACTTTCTTAACTACTGTGCTCCTCTGAAAAACCTCCTCATGTTGTACACTGGCTAATATTGGCCAGGACCTCTCTGCTCCACTGGACTGTTTATGATACTTTCCTGACTCACAGGTGTGCTGCTGTTAGCTCCTGGCCTCCAAAGGTGAAAGCTCTGCTATAGGTGCTCTAGTGTTGGACCAATCACAGCCACCTTTCCTCTTGCTTGTCGTACTGATGGGTTTTCCAGACCCAATTCGGTGATGTGTATATCTATAATATGCCTTACACACACACACACACACACACACACACACACACACACACACACACACACACACACATATGTGTTTCTGTGCGGTGTGGCGGGGAACGGCAGGATGTTTGGCCTTCACTGGGACGACCATGTGAGCAGCTGGGCCGGTGGGCCATCGCTCTGCCTCTCCGCACTAGGCTCTGTGTGTGTGTGCGCGTGTGCGTGCGTGTGCGTGCGTGCGTGCGTGCGTGCGTGTGTGTGTGTGTGTGTGTGTGTGTGTGTGTGTGTGTTTTCTTCCATCGCCCTCTCGCCCGATTCCAGGGCCAGGCACGTCCCTTTTAGCAGCATGCTAATTCAGCACAGATGTGGGCGATGAGAGGAAACCCCAACCCGGCATCACGAACACACACACACACACACACACACGGCTTGCTAAGAACTGCTAACTGACTTAGTTTCAGGTCCTTTCTAGTGTGGAGGGGTGTTTATCATCCGTGACCTCTTCCTTACATGTTAAGGTAGTGTGGAGAATGTGTGCCAGTCTGCATGGTTTCTGTACATTACATTACAGCAGCCTCCTCAGCATGCAGTCTTTGTGTGTAAGAGGACCAGAGGACACATGCAGTTCTCATAGCTTTGATGAGATTAGACCACGCTAGTCATGTTTTACATCAACCAAACCTATCAGGGATCTCAGGCCACACGCCCAGTGTCAGTATGAGTTTGAATTCCAGACCCTGGGCTACAGTCCCATCTCTAACGCAGAAAGCAGACCCTAGCTCTAGTCCTGGCCCCAGCCCTATACAGCCTAGCTCAATCATGCCACAGCCATTTCTAGAAGTGTCCTAAATCCTACACAAATGTGACGTCAGCAGGCCCCTCCACAGCTGCCCTGAACAGACGACAGCCATACTGGCCCTCTCACTAACTGCCAGTGTTAAGTACTTTGAATATATACGTGTGTGTGTGTGTGTGTGTGTGTGTGTGTGTGTGAGGGTATGTATGTGTGTGTGTGTTTGTGTGTGTGTGTTTGTGTGTGTGTGTGTGTGTGTGCGTGGGCACATCCAAGACAGCATGAGGCCCATTCTATTCCAATCAGGAACAGGATAACAAGTGGCTCTATGCTACTCTTTGTTTCAGTTCTAGGAAGATGGAGAGAAGGAAAGAGGGAGAGATGGAGGGGGTTGTTACTATAGATGGATTGCCTTGTTCCTTGTGTCTCATCCATTGTCTTGTTCCTCTCTTTATAGGATAGGAAACCCCCCCATGGAGGTCGATAGTGGGGTTATGACCTTTGCCCCCCCTCCCTTTCACAACTCTCTGAAGTCGTCGACAGTTGGAGGCTCACCCTTGAAGGAGGCTGGCTGTGGTGTTAACTGTCAAACAGCCCTTTCACAGATTCTCCCTCTAACTGTCTGAGAGATGACCTTCTTTCTCTTTGCATTGCTGGGTAGAGGTGGGGGGGTTGGTGTCAGAGTGGGGGGCCCACGGTCGGTGTCTCAGTGTGGGGGCCACGGTCGGTATCCGAGTGGGGGGGCCACGGTTGGTGTCTCAGTGGGGGGGCCACGGTTGGTGTCTCAGTGGGGGGTCACTGGACGGATCCCCTCCACATTACAAAAAATGAAATCTAATCAAAACCAAATATCTTGTATCAAGCTAATATGTCGAATACCTCTTAGAATAAGATAAATGGTCTTCCTAAGAATTGTGGAGACACAATTTCAAGACACACTCATCAAGATCATTTTCTTGTTCTGTGTTTACATGCATTTTTTTTCTTTTCTTGTGAGGCGTTGTTTGAGCTTGAGGAGGAGCTGGTGGAGAAGCCGACTGCAGGGAATTCAAACAACATGCATCAGGACAAAAGAGAAACTGAGTCATGTGTTTTAGCTGGGACCGCATCTGCTGTTAGGAGTAATGTTTGGTAGCTATGTGATAAATAGTTTGGAAATTAGTCTTTTTCTCGGAACAGAAGAGCAGGAACATGAAAGGAAAGCGGGGGAGTTTCAAAGACATGTGCGACTGTTCAAGACGATCTGTTGTTGACCCCATTGTAATGTCTGTCTACGGCCATGCCCGCCAAATCCAGAGCAGACCATTTGGGTCGTTAACGGCACTGTTGACAATCCCCAGAGTACAACATATTTTCTTATGGGTTTTACGATACGTGGTTGTTTTTCAGCAGGATTCTTGGAAGACCTCAAACAAATCAATATTTAACGTGCACATGTTGTATGTAAGAAAGGCCAGTAGACTCTACATGTAACATCAATAAGAAAAGTATAGCTTTATGTCAATTTCACTTTTTTCCAATCTTCACTGAAGACACTCAAGAAAGTTATTGATATGTTGTATCATTCTGAGGTCAACTAAAGATTATCGATAAATGGAACGCTGTTTCCAAGAAGTGTATTCATAATCTCTGTCTCTTCGTTGTTGATTTTCCATCGAAGCTGTCAGGAACTTGTTCCCACTCTTCTATTGAATGAATCAAGCTGCTTCTCTAAAAGGCCATTGTTAAGGGCTCAGATGTACTTATTTAGTGAGTTGTAATGTCCAACAGGGGGCAGTGTGCTGTTACTTACTGTAACTGTACATTGTGGTTTTAATAAGAAAACAATGAGCTACAGATTGAAACACTCGAAGGATATCCATTTACATCATTCCATTATGCATGCACTTGTACTAAATGCAAACACAGAAACGTTTTCTCCCTCTGTCCCGCTAAGTCTCCATCTCTCTGATTCTCAGAGCTCTGCCATGATGCAGCCTTGCTGGAGCATCAACAATCACCTGTGCTCTGTCTGTATTATTGATTTCACCTTGCTCTGTCTGTATTATTGATTTCACCTGTGCTCTGTCTGTATTATTGATTTCACCTGTGCTCTGTCTGTATTATTGATTTCACCTCTGCTCTGTCTGTATTATTGATTTCACCTTGCTCTGTCTGTATTATTGATTTCACCTGTGCTCTGTCTGTATTATTGATTTCACCTTGCTCTGTCTGTATTATTGATTTCACCTGTGCTCTGTCTGTATTATTGATTTCACCTGTGCTCTGTCTGTATTATTGATTTCACCTGTGCTCTGTCTGTATTATTGATTTCACCTGTGCTCTGTCTGTATTATTGATTTCACCTGTGCTCTGTCTGTATTATTGATTTCACCTGTGCTCTGTCTGTATTATTGATTTCACCTGTGCTCTGTCTGTATTATTGATTTCACCTGTGCTCTGTCTGTATTATTGATTTCACCTGTGCTCTGTCTGTATTATTGATTTCACCTTGCTCTGTCTGTATTATTGATTTCACCTCTGCTCTGTCTGTATTATTGATTTCACCTGTGCTCTGTCTGTATTATTGATTTCACCTGTACTCTGTCTGTATTATTGATTTCACCTGTGCTCTGTCTGTATTATTGATTTCACCTGTGCTCTGTCTGTATTATTGATTTCACCTGTGCTCTGTCTGTATTATTGATTTCACCTCTGCTCTGTCTGTATTATTGATTTCACCTGTGCTCTGTCTGTATTATTGATTTCACCTGTGCTCTGTCTGTATTATTGATTTCACCTGTGCTCTGTCTGTATTATTGATTTCACCTGTGCTCTGTCTGTATTATTGATTTCACCTCTGCTCTGTCTGTATTATTGATTTCACCTGTGCTCCATCTGTATTATTGATTTCACCTGTGTCCTTGTTCTTTTCTGTTCTGTTTTTTGCTTTGTGTTACGTTGGCTTGTTCTGGTCATTGTTAGCTTATTAAATATGTGACACATCGATACATCTCTGCACTTTATTCTGACCTTTCCCCTACCTGGCAATCATGACCATCACTCTATCTCTCTCTTCCCTCCTACACACACAAATCATACGGCGCTTTAGTGCAGCCCTCCATCACTTTAAGTAGTACAACTGTAAGCAGTTGTTTTTCCTTTCCTCCACGGCCCTCTCTCTTCTCTGTCTGTGTCTGTTAAAGCCATCACTCTGCCTGGCTGGCCTCCCTTTGGCCCTACAGAACCAACGCCCCCTCTGCTTTTCAGGCCCTATGAAATCTGGCTCTCCACCTCTCTCCTTTACTCTTTACCGCCCCACCTCTCTCTCCCTCTCTCCCTCTCTCCCTCTCTCTCTCCCTCTCTCTCCACCTCTCTCCCTCCCTCTCTCCCTCCCTCTCTCCCTCTCTCCCTCTCTCTCTCTCCACCTCTCTCCCTCCGTCTCCACCTCTCTCCTTTACTCTTTACCGCCCCACCCCTCTCTCTCTCTCTCTCTCTCTCTCTCTCTCTCTCTCTCTCTCTCTCTCTCTCTCTCTCCCTCTCTCTCCACCTCTCTCCCTCTCTCTCCAACTCTCTCCCTCCCTCTCCACCTCTCTCCTTTACTCTTTACCGCCCCATCCCTTTCTCTCTCTCTCTCTCTCTCTCTCTCTCTCTCTCTCTCTCTCTCTCTCTCTCTCTCTCTCTCTCTCTCCTCACCCATTCTTTTGAATCCTGTCAAAGCTATTGACTAGTTGGGGGTGACGTCAGCCTCCTTTCAGCGATCTCCCTCTGTTCTCCTGGTTCCTCCGAGTAGATGAAAGAGGCACCTGATCAGTCGCTCAGCGGCAGCTGGCCATTGGACAGAGGAGATTAATGGCGTGCCCTGCTGTAGGACACACATGTGTGGTGTGATGAGTGTGGGAGGGGGGCGGTCCTGTTGGGGGGTGTTAGTGTACCTGGAGCTGTCAGGGGCCTATCCTGTTGCCTGCTGTGTGTCTCCCCTCTGGTGGGTCCCTGTACACACATCAGCTCTCTTTTTCATCTCCCTCTCTTCTAACTGTTCTTCACCTCATCCTCTGTTCCTCTGCCTTTATGTCCTCTCCCCAAACAGGATATAGCAAGCCCAACATATATGCCGCTTTGCTTTAATCAAGTGGTACTGTAGTACCCCAAGGAAAATGGGGTAGGGTGAAATAATGATGCTAAGGAAATCATGTTACAGATCTCAATTTAGAGGAAAGAAATCAAACATTAAATCATGTTTATACCTGGGAAATCTTGTGGCCATAAAAGGCTTTTGTGTGTATGTGTTTGTTTGGATTTGTGTGTGTTTGTTTCTGCATGAGCATTTGTGGGCCCACAGAAACAGTGCAGCCCTCAAATGTGTTATTGTGTGGAGTTCAAAGTGGGCTACCCCTAAAAGTTTTTATGTGGATGCAGCCCTTCCACAGAGGAGAGCAGGCTGATCAAACCTCTTAAGCTTAGCCTGTCTGAAGGGTTGTTTTACAGCACCACACCTTCATCATTCCTTTTTGTCTTTTAACAACGATTGTTATTTCCTTTCACTTGTCTGTATCTTTTTCCTCCTCTTCTCCTTTGTCGCTCTCCACCTTTGATTTCTGAATCAATATGTGGCCACTAACCTACATAGTCTGAACCACAGAGGTCATGCTGATGTGTGTGTGTGTGTTCCGACTGATTTCTGAATCAATATGTGGCCACTAACCTACATAGTCTAAACCACAGAGGTCATGCTGATGTGTGTGTGTGTGTTCCGACTGATTTCTGAATCAATATGTGGCCACTAACCTACATAGTTTAAACCACAGAGGTCATGCTGATGTGTGTGTGTGTGTTCCGACTGATTTCTGAATCAATATGTGGCCACTAACCTACATAGTTTCAACCACAGAGGTCATGCTGATGTGTGTTCCGACTGATTTATTCATGCAGTAGTTCTCAGATAAAACACACGGCGTTGTTGTGAAAGGATGTACCTTGTCTGTCCTCAGTGCGTAACTGTTTGGTCTGAGCGGAGGACTACGCACATGCACAGCAGTGTATTCCCATTTCTAGTGTCTGTAATGTGTGTAAGTGGCCGTTTTCATTTGAGTTGAAAACCTGCACTCTTTCGACTATGTTTTTAATTTTTCACCCTTTGTCATTTCTCTTTCACTCTCACTAAAACGAGCCTACCTTTTAAATAAAAGTGAACTCAAGTGTGGGATGTGAATGTGGCGGCTTTGACACATTCGAGGGGTCTGGATTACTGGATTCATCACTGTGGTCATTGTGGATTACCGGATTCATCACTGTGGTCATTGTGGATTACCGGATTCATCACTGTGGTCATTGTGGATTACTGGATTCATCACTGTGGTCATTGTGGATTACTGGATTCATCACTGTGGTCATTGTGGATTACCGGATTCATCACTGTGGTCATTGTGGATTACTGGATTCATCACTGTGGTCATTGTGGATTACTGGATTCATCACTGTGGTCATTGTGGATTCCTGGATTCATCACTGTGGTCATTGTGGATTACTGGATTCATCACTGTGGTCATTGTGGATTCCTGGATTCATCACTGTGGTCATTGTGGATTACCGGATTCATCACTGTGGTCATTGTGGATTACCGGATTCATCACTGTGGTCATTGTGGATTACTGGATTCATCACTGTGGTCATTGTGGATTACTGGATTCATCACTGTGGTCATTGTGGATTACTGGATTCATCACTGTGGTCATTGTGGATTACCGGATTCATCACTGTGGTCATTGTGGATTACTGGATTCATCACTGTGGTCATTGTGGATTACTGGATTCATCACTGTGGTCATTGTGGATTACTGGATTCATCACTGTGCTCATTGTGGATTACTGGATTCATCACTGTGGTCATTGTGGATTACTGGATTCATCACTGTGGTCATTGTGGATTACTGGATTCATCACTGTGGTCATTGTGGATTACTGAGGTGGTTCAGTCTGCGGGATCAGCTGGACGATCACCTAGGCTACCTCATGGTAAAGTGAGTATACACCGCAAGACCCTACAAAGCACAACTTGGGTGGGGGGTTCTCAATTGCAATTGAGTTTCATAAATTGTAATCCCCAAAAATCTCCACACACACACACACACACACACACACACACACACACACAAACAGCTTCTACTGTGTTTGTGTGTGTGTTTGTGTGTGTGTACCCACAAGTTAGGGCTTTGTAAAATGAAGACTATCTCCAGATGACTGTTTGTGTGAAGGGGATAAACATCCATCACCGTTGGTCCTGTGATTCAGGGATCACTGTCTGGCCCCACAGTGCCTGGCTGTATCCACAGCCCGTGTCACCACAGTGCCTGGCTGTATCCACAGCCCGTGTCACCACAGTGCCTGGCTGTATCCACAGCCCGTGTCACCACAGTGCCTGGCTGTATCCACAGCCCGTGTCACCACAGTGCCTGGCTGTATCCACAGCCCCTGTCACCACAGTGCCTGGCTGTATCCACAGCCCCTGTCACCACAGTGCCTGGCTGTATCCACAGCCCCTATCACCACAGTGCCTGGCTGTATCCACAGGCACTGTCACCAGACGCTGGCTTGTGTCTGACTGTCCAGACTCAACTGTTCTTTGGCTGTAAAGGGGAGACCACGTTGAAAGCTGCCCACTTAAATCCATCCCATAATGCCAGTTTAATATGCCCGGCAACAAATCATCACAAACTGTTGGTTGTTGTGCGAGAGAGTGTATGGCAGAGTTCTAAGGGTTGGCCCCAACCTCCACAAAGTCCCTTTGGTCATCTTCAACACAACACTGTGACTTATCAACTGCTGGACCACACAGCGAGTGAGAGGAAGAGTGCTGAAAAGAAAAGGAAGGCAAGAGGCAAAGGGTAGAGCCGTTTATTAGTCCTGTTATCGTGGAGGGAGAAAAGAAAAAATATGGCGAGCTGTTTATTCCGCTATAAAACCTCCACACGCATGTACATGGTCTCCCTCTGTGTCAGATCTGTCTGTTATGCTACGCTCCGCTCCACTCCCAACTGTCCTTTCACTTGTTGCTTTTTAAAGTTTCGTTTATTTTCTTTTTATGTGGAGTTTCCATCACGCTCCCCTCCCTATGTGGTTCCAGAGTGGCTGGCCAAACGACTATGAAACACTCAAAGGACATCAGACAGGGAAACAGAGGCCTGTTTGTTGGCTTAACAAGAGCTTTGGTTGTCAAACAACCAGTCAACACTTCAATTTGCGCTTGACGCAGTTTCAACCGACTCGCGTGGACAAGTAAAGTAGCTGCAAGCCTTTACTGACCAGGGCCTATCTCAGTCTTCAACCCACAGGACAATAGCATTAGTAGAACTAATAAGGTCCACAAAGGGAGAATCTGTTTATACAGAATCAAGGCAGAGCATGAACGCAACCGCAGAGCAAAGAACGATAAAAACACCAGCAGCATCAGCCGCAAATGTCTAAAACAGACTACAGACATCTGAAATGAGTCTACAGCCTTGGAAAGGGAAAATGAAATGCACGTGTTGAACATACAGAGACAGCTCTCAGGCAGTCTCGTTCCAGTCTGTGCGCCCTGGAAGTCTGGCAGCAAAGCATATCGTCCGCGTAGGCCTGCCAGTCTTTGTTTTGACTGAGAGCACTGAGGCACTGACTGATTGTGCAGTGTAAGGCAGCAGGACTCTCGCCGCCATGGAAACTAAAGGGCGACTCTGGGATGTGATGTGCTACACAAAACAGTGGGGAGACAATTGCAGCGGCCATTTGAAAAACTGGAGATCACTGACCTGTGAGGACAGCGTTTTGTCTTAAACAGCGGACGAGTCTCAATTTATTTGTATCCTAATCGTAAAAAAGAAAATCTCTGGTTGCAATCGATAGGATGACTGCATATCCTAGAGGCTGCCTTTATTTCTTCTCACTAGCTCCAACAGCCGGCTGAGATGTAAAAATGCCCATGGCTGCAGGGGAGGAGATGAAAAGCAAAACTAACATACCAACCAGAGGTTTTGACTGTATGACCAATCACTGCTTTACTGGGGGCTAAGGGAACCTAGGAGAGTTTAGACAAATGGTTTGCCTCACCTCACTTTTGGTGTAAGCCTTTGTCTCTGAACAGATTAAATTACCTCAAATTTGGTTATTTGTGAAATATGCCACTACTCATTTGTGAAAGTTACACTGATTATAGGCCCAAAGTTCACCTAAGTAGGATTATTCAATAATGAAAAACGTATGTTTGGCATGGCTCACTGAAATGGGGCCAGTATGCATTTGGCATAATAACTGTTGCACTCCAAACACAAAGAGGTTCCATACAGGTTTTTGTTTACATCTTTAGAGAGAAATCCAAGTTGGGCTCCAGCTTGCAATATCATGTGCAGCAGCAGCAGCAGCAGCAACCCTCTACTCAAGGGGTGTTGACTCCCGGCGAAATTTGATCCTTCATTGGGTCCTTTAAAGGAATATGGGATGAGTCTACTGACTGAATGGAGTTCAACAGTTACACGGCGGTAGCGGGGCTCAGTGGAGGCTGCACCGCACTTTTTTTAGAATTGTCGACTCCGGACGAAAAACAATATTTGAATTAATGTATCATTGGTATTGGCATCACGATAATAATGATAGTAGTAAGTCTGCCAATGCTTAGCCGGGAAAAGTATACGTAAAGGGATAGAACCGCCAAAGGGGAGACTACAAAGTCACAAGGTAAGGTATTTAAAGAGTGGTTCCGCTGAAACTAAAACGTTAATGACAAGCACATCGTCTTAAGTCCGCTTGTGACTCGGTCGTAGTCCGTCCTATTTCTGTAATGATTTTGTTGAAGAACAACGAATGGAAAGCAGGGTAGAGCTGCTGATCTGGATTTTGGTATGGGTGAGATGGAAACATTGTATTGCTGATCGACTAACGATTTAATGGTTACTGGCTTTTAGTGCTTACATGGCACACTTGTGCCTTTTCAATTTTGTTTGTGATTTTTGTTGTTGTTGCATATATTCATACAAAGAAGCTATCCACAATGTTCTATCGCGATCATAGATTCTACTTTAGGATTTACTCTATAATGCCGGGGGTTTGTCTCTCTCTCTCTCTCTCTCAGTGTGTGTGTGTGTGTGTGTGTGTGTGTGTGTGTGTGTGTGTGTGTGTGTGTGTGTGTGTGTGTGTGTGTGAGACTGTCTCTCTGTGTGTAAAACAACTAGGTGGTCCAAAACGTGAAGTGTTCTCCATTGGCAACCTCCTTGAACAGACGCACCACAGTGCCATTCATTTGGAAAGCATCCTACTATGAAAAGCAGATTTTTAATCTCACCTATAGTTGTAAGCTTGTGCACCAGCAAAGCAATAGCCCCTATTAGAAATAATGTGCTGGTCTATGACTCCCTTTGACTCAATTGATATCAAAAGCATTTTATGTTGGTAGATGGATAGATGCTATTATGTGTTGTCCTGCAATATATGGTTAGGGATGTGTGCCACAGTAATTCATAGCCTTTGTTCCCACTGCTATGCTAACCCTATGGTAGCGCTTCCATTCTCAAGGTGAGTAGTCAGTGTGTGTGTGTGTGTGTGTGTGTGTGTGTGTGTGTGTGTGTGTGTGTGTGTGTGTGTGTGTGTGTGTGTGGAGAGCGGACAGTCAGACAGAACAACTTTAGAGATGTTTACACCTCAGTGTGGTGGAATGTCAGGGCCTGTATTTACGGCTGGGTCTGATAATAAGTGTGGTCAGTTTACAGAACCCTGTCATTAGGCTGATCCCACCAGCACAGCCTCCTCTGGACGGAGAACAAGAACAGGGGTAAGACTGGAGGGCTGCAGAAAGGTATAAGAGGGGGAGTAAAGAAAAAGGATCAAATTCAAATATCCTGTTACAGTTGTATAGATTAGACAGATTATATCTCATTCACAGTAGATGTGGCTTGAAGTGAACCACCTGGATTTACGTTGAGCTTTGTTTTCTAATAGACGGGTTATGATTTATGTTGAGCTTTGCTTTCTAATAGACTGGGTATGATTTACGATGAGCTCTGCTTTCTAATAGACTGGTTATGGATTTAGGATGAGCTTTGGTTTCTAATAGACTGGTTATGGATTTAGGATGAGCTTTGCTTTCTAATAGACTGGTTATGATTTACGATGAGCTTTGCTTTCTAATAGACTGGCTATGATTGATGATGAACTTTGCTTTCTAATAGACTGGTTATGGATTTACGATGAGCTTTGCTTTCTAATAGCCTGGTTATGGAGTGGTAGTGGTAGTTGCTTTAGACTAGGCTTTATAGTTTCCGTAGAGACCAAAGGGTGGGATCCACCATTGAGGAAGAGGAATATTGCCTGAATATATTTACGTATATATTAATATGAATATATACAGTATATACATATATATTAAACACCTGAATGAATCCTACGATATCTGAATATAATTACATATATATTAAAGATCTGAACGAATTCTACGATATCTAAATATATACAGTATATACATATATATTAAACACCTGAAGGAATCCTACCTGACACTAAATTCCTTATCTTGACCCAGATTGACATCCATGGCCCTGTTTAAAGGAAGGCGTTGATGCTAAACTCATCTGAATCTTTGCAGAGACAGTCGTAGCAGTGGGGGATAAAGATTTCTGGTGAGGATGATATCACTGACCCACCTAATTGCTTACATCACCACAGCTGCATGCTCCGCAGCCTATGGGAGAGGACATGTGCCTGAATGAGTGTGTGTGTGTGTGTGTGTGTGTGTGTGTGTGTGCACGGCTGTGTGTGCATATGTATTTGTGGGAGTATGTTTGGGATTGCTGTTTGTGTGTGTGTGTGTGTGTGTGTGTGTGTGTGTGTGTGTGTGTGTGTGTGTGCACGGCTGTGTGTGCATATGTATTTGTGGGAGTATGTTTGGGTTTGCTGTTTGTGTGTGTGTGTGTGTGTGTGTGTGTGTGTGTGTGTGTGCACGGCTGTGTGTGCATATGTATTTGTGGGAGTATGTTTGGGTTTACTGTGTGTGTGTGTGTGTGTGTGTGTGTGTGTGTGCCCGGCTGCGTGTGCTTGTGCATGAAAGGACTGAAGACTTATGGCTGTCCAGAGACTGTGTGTTTTGAATCCGTAGTGATTGAGTGGCCGCTGGTCCGGGGCGTTGTCGGCTGGGGAGTCGTGCATGTGTTCACCGGCTGCCCCTGACACAAACACATGCCCTCCACGTAGCAGAGAAGGGAAAGGCCCTGTCAAGTCATCACTTCTGCAATTTGGAAGAGAAGAAAAAAAACAAATCTGGAACCGAGACATATGTTCTGTAGCAAGATCTCTTCCACAGCTTGGTGGAATATTCTCTACATTTTATCCTCCTCTCTGAGCGTTGCTTTCCTGCCACGCATTTAGTTCGTAACCTCATTTTTTTGTGCTCAACGTGGATTAAGGCATAATGGATATTATAACACCATATCCTGTGTGTTTTAAAACGGTCTGAGCGTTCACTGCCAGGGATTCGGTAGTAACATTAATGTAGGGTCCTGTGACCGCTGACATTTTTATGTTACTAACAACATCTCCGACTGCAGAGTGTAGTCTTTTGTGGCAGCACTGTTTCCATTTCTGTCCTGGAGTTCTCTGGCGTGTCAAGGTCTCCCAGCTGGAGGGCCAGTCTCCCTGGCTGTCTGCACCCAGCAGAGGAGGGCCAGTTTCCCTGGCTGTCTGCACCCAGCAGAGGAGGGCCAGTTTCCCTGGCTGTCTGCACCCAGCAGAGGAGGGCCAGTTTCCCTGGCTGTCTGCACCCAGCAGAGGAGGGCCAGTCTCCCTGGCTGTCTGCACCCAGCAGAGGAGTGTTCATGCGGGGTTGCAGCCTTGGGCCGCTGCCTGCCAGTCCTGGTGCTGCTGGGTGGTCCAAGTCTTACTCAACATGGATCAACAGTGTTTGTGGACTTGGCTTTTGAATCCCACACCTGCATAAGGCCAATATTTATATGAAATAAATAGAATAGAATAATAATTATTCGTTTTTCTTGTCCTACGGTAGCTACGGTGGAATATGATCCACTGCTTGTCTTTAGAAACTGTTCACAGAAGAGGAGGGAATATCTCCTGCCTGAATCCAACCCATTTACAAAGCTGAAGGTTTGGTTAAATCACACCCATCCACTGCTGTAAACCCTATTTTCATTGTTTCATTTTAAGTACGTAGTGTTGGTTTTAGTCTTGATTTAAGCACACACTTTCATGCCAGAATGAAGTTACTCCTACTTTGTTATAGCCAAGGAAAAAAAAAGATAGACACTTTCTGATTATTCATTTGAGTTCCTGGCACTGGTTGGTGTAGGGTGAGTCTCCTCTCTCTCTCTTAAACGAGCACTGTAAGTGCCAAATGAATGGCCCCAGGGAGAAATAGGATGATGCTGCAAGGTGTGTTGTACCAGCAAACGATACTTCTGCCTCCAGCTGTATTGACTTTGGAAAGAACAGTGAGTCTGGCCTGGACTGGCCTGGCGTGGCTCGGAAGGCCCTGGACTGGCCTCAGTGCCCTGGGTTAACAGTGCTGTTTAGGTGGAGCAGATAGAGACACAGGGAGAGAGAGAGAGAGAGAGAGAGAGAGAGAGATGTTGATGGGGTCCGGACGCTGGCCCTCAGTCTGGGCTCTGTGGTCTGCAGTAGGACCTCCACATGCCTGGGCTTCAGTCATTTGCAGGGAGGGAATTGCTTTAAGTCTTGCCACTGGACTTTGAACATCTGCTGTGCTTCTGAGCGTTTCGGTCGGGCCTTCAGTCCGAGTCTGCCTGTCTGTCTCCCGCTCTGCCCAACTGGGGGTTAGTCTGCCTGTCTGTCCGCCGCTCTGCCCAACTGGGGGTTAGTCTGCCTGTCTTGTCTGCCGCTGGGCCCAGCTGGGGGTTAGTCTGCCTGTCTGTCTGCCGCTGGGCCCAGCTAGGGGTTAGTCTGCCTGTCTGTCTGCCGCTGGGCCCAGCTGGGGGTTAGTCTGCCTGTCTGTCTGCCGCTGGGCCCAGCTAGGGGTTAGTCTGCCTGTCTGTCCGGGTGCTGATTGGCTGCTGGTCCAGGTTGGCTATAGGTCTGTCATTTGATTTATGTCTCTCCCTTATGCTTTTCCTGTGAACGTCTATACAATTTATATATATACACAATATATGTATGTATATATATATTCAATATATATATACAATCTACCTCCAGCATCGATTCACTTTCCGTACATTTTCCGTCTGAATCATCTGTTCCACTTCTCCTGTGGAAGTAATAATTGGTCAAATAATGTACATTATTATTCAGTATGGTTACTTACCCCATGCTATGTTTATTTCAATGTATGTATTTACAGAAAATGGCCAATCCAACTTTTATTGAGTTTGCTCACAGCAAAACTTGAGCCTTTGTGAATGAGTGCCCAGATAAGAAATGGTCGCTGGTAAATCCCTCACAGAAAAAAAAGTGTCCCGTTTTCCCACATCCAGGGCTCTGCTCATTCAATCTCCCACATCCAGGGCTCTGCTCATTCAATCTCCCACATCCAGGGCTCTGCTCATTCAATCTCCCACATCCAGGGCTCTGCTCATTCAATCTCCCACATCCAGGGCTCTGCTCATTCAATCTCCCACATCCAGGGCTCTGCTCATTCAATCTCCCACATCCAGGGCTCTGCTCATTCAATCTCCCACATCCAGGGCTCTGCTCATTCAATCTCCCACATCCAGGGCTCTGCTCATTCAATCTCCCACATCCAGGGCTCTGCTCATTCAATCTCCCACATCCAGGGCTCTGCTCATTCAATCTCCCACATCCAGGGCTCTGCTCATTCAATCTCCCACATCCAGGGCTCTGCTCATTCAATCTCCCACATCCAGGGCTCTGCTCATTCAATCTCCCACATCCAGGGCTCTGCTCATTCAATCTCCCACATCCAGGGCTCTGCTCATTCAATCTCCCACATCCAGGGCTCTGCTCATTCAATCTCCCACATCCAGGGCTCTGCTCATTCAATCTCCCACATCCAGGGCTCTGCTCATTCAATCTCCCACATCCAGGGCTCTGCTCATTCAATCTCCCACATCCAGGGCTCTGCTCATTCAATCTCCCACATCCAGGGCTCTGCTCATTCAATCTCCCACATCCAGGGCTCTGCTCATTCAATCTCCCACATCCAGGGCTCTGCTCATTCAATCTCCCACATCCAGGGCTCTGCTCATTCAATCTCCCACATCCAGGGCTCTGCTCATTCAATCTCCCACATGCTTTCCTCTTTCTTTGCCTGGGCGAGCGCGCCGCCCCCCTGTGTATCCACGATCCCACTGTCATGCAGAAAGACGCTATTGTGCCGGCCGGGATCGCGTTTCACTCCTGCCCTGTAATTAAGAAGGGATTGCATGGCTGGGGAGATCTGGCTGGTCGCCTGGGCGGCTGGGTGACTGGTTGGCTGGCTGGCTGGTCGCCTGGGCGGCTGGGTGACTGGTCGGCTGGCTGGCTGGCTGGCTGGCTGGCTGGCTGGCTGGCTGACTGGTTGGCTGGCTGGCTGGCTGGTTTTCTGACTGGTTGACTGGTTGACTGGCTGGCTGGCTGACTGGCTGGCTGGGTAGGGGCAAAGAGACACAGGGATTGGGTTAGTGGTTCATTTGGTTAAAATAGCAGAGCCTGACCGGCACTATTGCTGGTCGGCTGTTTCAGGAGCCAGGAGACGGAGACTGTAGCCTCCTTGCTGAGGTTTTGTTCACAGTGTGTGTGTGTGTGTGTGTGTGTGTGTGTGTGTGTGTGTGTGTGTGTGTGTGTGTGTGTGTGTGTGTGTGTGTGTGTGTGTGTTTCTATTGTGTGGCTTTGAGGGGTGACTGGAAGCTTTTATTGAACTGTGTCACCATGTGAACGTGAGTGTTCCTTTCCCTCATTCCCACAGTGTGTCATGGGAAACACGTTCACTGAGGGGTTAGTCTCCTGGGCTCTGTCTTAGTAGAGTAACCAACCTACAGACACATTAAGATAATAGCTGGGTTTACTGATCCCACTGTAAACTGCTACAGAACGAATGTCTGTTGTCTCCATCACAGCATCGGGTTAGCTGTTTCTCCCGCGTTGAACTGTTTGAATAAAGTTTAACTGCTTTGATAAAGTTGGCCTGTTTGAATAAAGTTGGCCTGTTTGAATAAAGTTGGCCTGTTTGAATAAAGTTGGCCTGTTTGAATAAAGTTGGCCTGTTTGAATAAAGTTGAACTCCTTGGATAAAGTTGAACTGCTTTGATAAAGTTGAACTGCTTTGATAAAGTTGAACTCCTTGGATAAAGTTGAACTCCTTGGATAAAGTTGAACTCCTTGGATAAAGTTGAACTGCTATCGATCCTGACCGTCTCTGTGCTTTGTGTTGCTGTAGCTCTGAGCGCTTGGCAGGACCCAGCCACCATGGCAGACGTCCTGGAGAGTAGTGCGGCAGGAGCAGTTGGAACCGGCAGCGTGGATTGGCAGAAACGCTGCGTTGCCTTGGAGATGCAGCTGCTGAGGTTCCGCCTGCAAGCGGGGAAGATCCGAGAGCTCCTGGGGGAGAAGGTAAAGGTGATTTAGCAACATGGCCACTCCAACTCCAAATGAAATGAAATATACAGAACATAGTTAATATGTTTATTAAGTTATTATTAAGTTAGATTTATTAATAATGTGATTGGTCTTGAAATGAAATATACAGAACATAGTTAATATGAACCAGCCTTAGGTTCATTAATAATGTGATTGGTCTTGTCAACATGGCCACTCCAACTCCAAATGAAATGAAATATACAGAACATAGTTAATATGAACCAGCCTTAGGTTCATTAATAATGTGATTGGTCTTGTCAACATGGCCACTCCAACTCCAAATGAAATGAAATATACAGAACATAGTTAATATGAACCAGCCTTCGATTCATTAATAATGTGATTGGTCTTGTCAACATGGCGACTCCAACTCCAAATCACATTTTATTTTATATATATATAGATATATCTATATATCTATATATATATTATCCAAATTAAATGATCTACGGCTAATGCATGACATAATTAATTTGACCCGGCCTTAGATTAATTCCACGAGTAATGTGTTTTTCAAAGCTTTTCTCTGTGTTCATATATATATATATATATATATATATATATATATATATATATATATATATATATATGTAATATTTTTACACATTTTTTTTTTTCTCTGTAATGTCCGCTGCCTGGAATATTGCTCTCTAGATAGCTTGCTGTGGTGACCTCAGGTTTTCAATCAAAGGTTAACAAGTCGGACTTGGCGATAGTGCAGGAAAATATATTGTAGACTTGTGAATAAGTCCTTTAGTGGAAATACAGGCATCGTGTGTGTGTGTGGGAAAACAGTTTCTAACATTTAGGTACATTTATATCCCTGCTTACCAATTAGGAATGAATGAGCATCCTAAATCCTGTATCTGATCATCACGTGTTTTTGATGCTCCTAAGCTGATACATATCAAATCGAAACTACATTTGTATGTGCCAGACAGGGTAGCTTTGTTTTTACTAAACAACAACTGTATCTAGGCGAGTTTGTTTACAGTGCTAAAGGAGCTTGCTGGGATGAGAGATATTATTTGGACTGATTCACATTCAAGAATTTGACGTAGCTAAGACCACACAACGTTTCCTTCTCCATACTAGTTAACTTTGATTGATCAAAATGAGTGCAGTCTGGACATTCATTTAATCACCTTTTTAATTTCAACAAACTTTTTTTATTGCAAATACGACTGATTCAATTCAATTTCAAAGCTAAAGCATATGGAGCATATCTTTGTGTATAGATTGGGTTAAAGGGAGCCTCTTAGTGGATCGTTTAAAGGATCCTCCCTGGAAGGCTGGAGGGATCCAGTCAGCTGTCAGGATGTTTACAGGCCAAACATAGCCCTGTCTGCTGATAACACCAGGACACTTCCCCCAAGCTCCCTACTCCCATCTCCTCCTCCTCATCTACTCTGCTCCTGTCAAACCTCCATCCACTCCCTTTGAACCTTATCACACACACACACACACACACACACACACACACACACACACACACACACACACACACACACAGAAGCACACACCAATGTGCACACACACACACACACACACACACACACACACATGCACACACCAATGTGCACACACACACACACACACACACACACACACACACACACACAAGCACACACCAATGTGCACACACTGCCACAGATGCAAACAAACACGTGGACACTCACACAGAAAGATCACCACTGTTACTTTTAGGTGCACATCCTAACAAGGAGCTGTTGCTGAGTGGCTTAGTAGGGGTCTGTCTGTTGCTGAGTGGCTTAGTAGGGGTCTGTCTGTTGCTGAGTGGCTTAGTAGGGGTCTGTCTGTTGCTTGAGTGGCTTAGGAGAGGTCTGTCTGTTGCTGAGTGGCTTAGTAGGGGTCTGTCTGTTGCTGAGTGACTTAGTAGGGGTCTGTCTGTTGCTGAGGGTGGGCTTTTTCTCAAGGTGGGGGGAGGGGTGCTGAGTGCTGTTCCGTCATGTTATTTGGAAAGACTGCTTCACGCTCCTCATCTCCTCTCTTGCCAAGTTAGGAGTGTTTTACACATTGACCCACTTTGGTATGGAAAAACATGAAAAGAGTTGACGTGGTTGCCTGCAACAAGGCTTTTTTTCTGTGGAGTGAAGAGGGGTACATGTCCCATTGGTGGAAGAAGTTCTATTTCAGCACAGTTACGTTTTCTTAATACAGAACAAAGACCTATATTCTAAATCATATTAATCTCTTCCTTACGTCCAGGGCTGTAAGAGGCAATATCTCCTGGAGAGAAAACCCATAGAGGAGTGTTGGGTTGAAGTTTACATGTCAACATTCGTCTGTGACAAGATTTTCTTCAATCATTTCATTTCTATAGAACAATTGTTCTTTGTTTAAAGTATCAGTTAAGAGCAAAAACACAGTTGAGTGACACCGTTTCTCAACTATATTTAACCCTTTACCTCCATTGTTTACCCAGATATATAGATAGATTATATATTCATATATACATACATATGTACATACATATATATGTAAATAGGTTAAAAAGATATGTTAATGTATTCGGTGGGATCCAATACATTTTTTTATCCTGAATATTTGACTGCCAATTTTAGCTGTGCGTCCTCTAAGGTATTCGACCTCCATGTTACACTTTTTTGTCACTTTTCTCCAGTTCTCCCTTTCTCTCCTGTTAGAAATGTCACCCTTTCACCCTATTGGCTTACAATGAATGATTGATCTACCTGGGGTTTCGACTGACCATCAGAACCATTTCAAACGGGGTTAATGATTACAGGCAGCCAGTCACAACTTTGAAAATAAGTAAACCGTAAAATCCCCTTGGGTTGAAAATGTCGGCCACCCTGTTAAAAAATCTAAGCTGAGTTCTAAAATGTTCCTAACTCAAATATACTGCTTATTTATAATCCATCTGCCCATACTTTTATATTTGTCCTAACTTTTTGGTGTGATCAAACTTCTTACCCATAGTTCAACAGCAATCCAGTGACAACAATCCTATTGTGATGGAGCCAATCAGTTGTGGATTTAGAGAATGATCTGCTGTCTCTGCTGTCAACCTTTCTGGAGAGTATCAGCCTTCCAAATTCCTGACTGAAGCGTGGGCTCTGTGCCCCCCCCCCCCCCCCCCCCCCACCCCACCCATATCTTCCAGCCAAACATCCCCTCAGCAAAATAGTACCTTTACATACCTGAGAGATTTACCATGTTGCAAAAGTTTATGATCGAATACACACAGCATCATGTCTTCACCTTTCAGATCTGGAGAGATCTTGACACAGAAAGGTATCATTCACGTTGCCTTCATCCATGATTCGGGATGATTCTATTGTTTTGACATGATCAGTATTTTGTAGGAATGGGATTAGGGGGTAGGGAGTACCTTTAGGAAACACGAGAACCCAATTCCAGCACGGGTCGCCACCAGTAGCTAGTAAGCTGCGTTGGGCTAACAGATGCGGGATGGTTAACATAGTTGGCCCACGCCTGCTCAGCAGCTGTAGCCTCACCTGTTAGAGCTCATAGTAAGTAGACACCATAGAGATAGAACACTAGATCTGTCGCCTCTAGTGTTCCATCTCTGTGGTAGACACACCCATGAGACCGGCAGCTCCATCTCAGCATGGAGATCCATTTTAGAAAGCAGTCCCCTGTCACAATACGAGGGCGGCTGTGGAGGAGGTAGAGTGTGGAGCGGGGCGTCCACCAGGTTGGCGGTTCGACCCCCTGACCACGTGTAAAAGTGTCCTTGGGCAAGACGCTGAACCCTAAGTTGCTCCAGAGAGCATGGCCGCGCCATGCATGGCACTTTTGTCGGAATCGGTGTGTGAATGTGTGTGTGAATGTGTGTGTGAATGTGTGTGTGAATGTGTGTGAATGTGTGTGTGAATGTGTGTGAATGTGTGTGTGAGAGGCCTAAACTGTGTAGCGCTTTGGTTACTGTGAAAGTTCATAAGAGCGCCACATAAGTGCAGCCCGTTTACCACAGTACCAAGTCACTTCCCTTGTATACTCCCCTTTCCATGTCTGAGAATCTTCTGCCTACTAGTTCGTATATGTTTGAGGGTGCCTTTGCTATCAGCTCTTTCAAGAGGACCATAACCAGGGCTTCCTACGAGTATCAATGTTTGGAAATGGAATGGCGTTCAGAACTCTCCTCTATCTGCCCACTCTAGTCTGTTCAAAGAACTAGCCTCCATCTTAATCCTGTGACCGATGACTCCATCTTACTTGGCCTCATCCGAACCCTCGACATCCCTCACCTCGGACCTCCTCCTTTTCTCCTATTATCTTTGTCAGCCGCTGATGAGGATTCGATTATTGTGGGAGTAATACCCAGTAAGTTAAGACTTAAAAATATAAATCAATAAACAAGCAACCCTTGTCACAGCTGAAAGGCTTACCATTAGTTTTGTGTGATGTAGTTAAAGTGGAAAGTAAGTGGTAGGTGTTCTTTTCCAACGTGGCTCCAAATTGCCTTTGACTCACGCCGGAGGCTTCTGACCCTGAGGTAAGGAGTCATCCAACCGCTAACCACCAACCACCCACACTTCCCCCAGTGTGTCCTGCTGGCTGTGGGGTCCGTTCATTTGGCTGGGAGGGACACTTCTAACTAGTGTGAGAGGATTCTGGGGAATCTGGATCCCTTTTGCCTTCAGGAGGTAACTACAGTGGGGTGCCTCTGAAGAGACTGAGGAACGAAACAAAGGAGAGGAGAGGCATTCAAATAGCTCTCCCACAAGCAGAGGGAATCCATTAGAGTGTTTGTCCTCCCTTCAACTGGGTCACTGAACTCAGGGTAAAGGTGGTGGTTATCCTGTGTGTGTGTGTGTGTGTGTGTGTATGTGTTAGTGTGTCTGTGTTAGTGTGTGTGTTGTGTGTGTTTGTGTATGTTAGTGTGTGTGTGTATACGCCCACACACACATTGTAAATGTATGCAAGTGCACATTTTGAGTACTAAGCTTGCTTGCTCAAATTGTAATGCAAACATTTGAATACATTCTCATTATCGTCTAATCTCATCTAAATGTCATACATTATTTTATTACGATGATGGTTCCATCAGTCTGTGTGAGTCAGATAGACGATATCTCCACAGCTCTCTGCTTTATGTTTTTTGTTATTCTGTTTATATTACAAAGCCCTAGGTGTAAGTTCTTAGCCTAACTTAACTCTTTCTTGACACAGTCCATCTTTAAGACAGAACAGTGTGTTTAAACTAGACGATGTGTCTCGACATGTCCAAACCACAGTCTGTTTCAGCACTTCTGAGCAAAACGTTTCATTAAGTGTAACTATTGTGATGGAAAGGGGAGTGTACCTCTCAAAGGGAGGCATTAGTAGCTCTTGAGCTTTTCCCGTGACCCCCGCCCCCCCCCCACCCCACCCCCCCGGGGCCCCTCAAGGGCCCCATGCAAACGCAGCTGACCCGTATGAGTAACCACGGCAACCTCTTTTGTCCCCCGGCCCAGATGCAGGAGTTGGAGCAGAGGGTGCTGGAGTCTGACCAGAGGGCTGAGAATGCCCAGAAACAGGTACGGTGAAGTCTGACATCCTCCACCATTACCTCTGTCACATATCGTGTGTGTGTGTGTGTGTGTGTGTGTGTGTGTGTGGTCCATCGGTGAAAAGAAAACATTTGTTCATCACCCCCAAAGACGAAAAGATTTAAATTATATTATTGTGTTTGATATTGTGTACATCATTGGCTACCTAGGCTCAAATTGCCCAGTGTAACTCCAACTGAAGATGGGTTTTAATGACTTCAGAAAAGTTGGCACATGTGGTTTTGTCTTGCAGCCAAAGGACAACAAAGTCAACATCTTTCTCGCAAACAGTCTTGTTCTCTGGGGTTTCAATGGTATTTTAAAGTCATTACTGAGTGTTCCAGGTGTTTGCTGAGGGTGGTAATTTGAAGTCGGCCATTTTCAAACCACAGCTTTTAAGTTCCCAAGGAAGTTTAGCCTGGGGATTGAAGGAAGCAGTGTCTTTCCACAGCTAAAGAGGAGCTCTACCTAGTATTATATTATTATATTTATAGCCTCTTTGTGTTTCTAATATTATGTCTTAAGAAAAACTTTGGATCTATGAAATCTGGTGAGACAAAACATGTGTGGGCACATAGTATGGTGATAATGTGTGTGTTCCAGGTCCATGTGATGGAAGAGAAGCTAAAATCTGCAAACATCCATCCCAGCGAATCAGAGAGCACGCTGTGCAGGAAGTACCAGGAGCTGACCAATCAACTGCAAGCAAAAGATGTTGCGATAAAGAGATTAGAGGGGCAGCTGGGAAAACAGGTTGGGCTCTGGAAGATGAGGATCAGATATGAACCATTTATGTTCATGAAATGGAAGTTCTAATCCTCAAACCTCTTCTGACTGCAGATCTTAGTCAGAGCCCAGGAGGCGAAGCTTATCGAGGAAAAGGCTGCGAAGATTAAGGACTGGGTCACGTTTAGACTGAGAGAGGTAAGCTCAGACATACAGGGCGGAAACCTTAACTAGAGATCCAGCCTCACAATGGGTGTTCTGAGAAAGATGGCCCTCAAGGAACAACACAGGTCGTAAAGTTTTAAATAAATGGATGCATGGTCTCCATCTCTGTGTTGTGTGACAGATGGAGGTAGAGAATCAGCAGTTGAAGATGTTGAACCTTAAGCAGGCCGAACAGATCCAGATGCTGCAAGACAGAATCCAAGGTGAACTTCAAACTGAATGGGATTACACTGCCGTTGATATCACTCTAGCAAATGTATTTGCGCATGCTCGCTAAATGAATAAGAGAACGAAATTGATCTTTGAAAGTTGGGTTTTGATCTGTGGTGAAAATGTTGGTTCATTTCTCTTGCAGGCCTCTCAGAGAACTCTCCATGCCCCCATCCTGCCCGTGCCACAGACACCCATCTGGTGCCCGACTGCCCGTTGTACCCACCCAGCTGTCCTGGCACGCCACCCAGCTGTCCTGGCACGCCACCTGCCCAGGAGGAGAGCTGGAGACAGAACGGGCACAGAGGGCCTCCCTCCAACACCAGCCCCTCAGGTCTGATAGGCTTCAACATCCACTCCAACACAACATCACCGTTCTGCTTATTCAGTGTCTTAGATTCCTAAGTGAGTAATAGGGCACTGAGCATATGTGTGGTGTGGTAAAGAGAATATATTTGTTAATTCATTTCTAAAAATTGAAACCTTTTTTTTGCCGACCTCCATACCCATGTAGATTCAAAGAGAAGTCCTGAGCATGCTACAAAGTCTGGTGGTGTCAGAGGGGACTATGGCCCTGTGCCTGTGTGTGGCCAGGCCACACGAGGCAGGCTGAGGGAAGCTCCTGGTAGCCCTGCACCCAGCGAGGGTCTCCCAGCCCCCGCCAGGGAGAGACCGGTGGAGGGTCTCACAGCCCCCGCCAGGGAGAGACCGGTGGAGGGTCTCACAGCCCCCGCCAGGGAGAGACCGGTGGAGGGCCGAACTGGTACCTCTGACAAAGACCAAGCCTCAGACGAACTCAACAGCAAGTTCCGTTCCCAGTGCCTGCACTCCTCCTCCACATCCTCCTCCTCCTCTTCCTCCACCTATGAGATGGCCCACAGCCCCAGCACGGCCACCACGCCCACCCTCACCCCTAGGAGCCCTCTCCTGCCCCGCTGCCCGTCAGCCCCACGGGTCTTACCCACGCACCAACCGCAGCCCCTGGCGTTGCCCTCGGGCACCAGCATGACCTTGCCCAAGGCACGGACTCCCATGACCCCCAGGGACAGTATCCAGCTGGCGAAGAAACACTACAGCCAACCTCAGCCCGACCTGGAGAGGCTCCACCATCTCAACATCAACATTGACATCACGACGGCCTCCGCTGCCCCACAGAGAACGACTTCGACCACCCTGACCTCCATGAATGTTTTGGAGGAAACAGACATCGATGACGGCCTGCCAGATGCCATGGAAGGGGTCGTGGAAGGGGCAGGGGGGGGAGAGGGCCCCCCTCCCCATGATGGGGTTTCCTTTTTGGGCCTGGCAGAGGAGCTGGAACGGTTGGATCCAGAGGTGCTGAAACCTCCTACTCCTCCCCTGCATCGCTTCCCCTCATGGGTAAGACGTTCAGATATTTCCAATGTAATATTCCTGTTATCAGTCGATATGTTGACTTTAAATTCAACAATGAATCGTATTTATATGATTGATCATCACATACGTCACCCCTCAAATAGGAGAGTCGTATCTATGCTGTGGCAAAGTCAGGGATGAGAGTTTCAGAGGCCAGTCCTGGAGTTAGAGGCCTCGGACGAGGTGAGGAGCAAACTTGAAACAAAAATGTACATCTACTAAAATACCTCACCAACCACAAGATATCGTTTTTTTTTACCAACCATATATATTTTAATACCAACCACAAGATATAGTTTTTTTTTACCAACCATATATATTTTAATACCAACCACAAGATATCGTTTTTTTTTACCAACCATATATATTTTAATACCAACCGCAAGATTTTTTTTTTTTTACCAACCATATATATTTTAATACCAACCAGATATATTTTAATACCAACCACAAGATATATATATTTGAATACCTTTTAGTACCTTTTAAATTGGTCAAATTGACAACAAAGAGCTTTTGTGATGTTTCTTGTTTTAACTGGTGGGTGTCTAACAGAGAGGTGTGGTGCTGAGTGACAGGTCAATCTGCTGCTGTTGAGTTGACTGTGGGGGGTATGAGGATCTGTCAGTGTTACCTTTTATGGCACTTCCTCTCACCTGAGGCTCCAAACACCTGTACAGCTGCAGGCTTCTCACTGGGAAGCTCTTAGGAGATCTTTGAAGCACCGTCTAAGCACGGGGGGGGGGGGGGGGGGGGGGGGGGGCAGAGAGAGAGAGAGCGAGAGAGAGAGAGACTGCTTTTTAATCAGCTGTGATGAAACGATAGGGCTATGGTTGTAATTATCAGCAGGCCTTCTCTCCCCACTGGTTGCAGACATTCAGCTCGGCAAGAGACACAGCTTGAGAACAAGAGTGTGGATGAAAGTAACCCATATACTGTAGAATGAAGACTATGCTGTTGAAAAGGTGGCTGTCAGCTAGAGGTGCTCATTTCTCCCCCAGGTGCACATTTAGTTGTGTATGAGGAAATGTTTATCTGCGTGTGTTTGCTCCAAGGTTCCACTTTGCCCCAGTACCCAGCGACTGGGCCTTTCACCAATCACATCTACAGGAATGTCAACGTGCCTGTGTATACCACACTGAAAGGGGTAGGTTCAACCAAGTAGGGTGTTTAGAAGAATTGTAGTGATGGAGGAACTGCTGAATTTCTTATCGCACATCTTTATCTATAAATAAAATGTATTTTGACAACTCTTAACAGTCGGTATTAGATTTAATTGAAATCCATAAATAAGTGAAAAGGTTGTGTTTGTGTGTTTTCCCTCAGAAAGCCACTCAGATCAGCAGTGTTCCTCTGCCGGATGATGACTCAGGTTCAGAGGATGACAGCGGCTCCCTGGCCAGCCTAAGGACCTCCACCCTCAGCCCCGATCGGAAAGGCAGCACCCCCGGGAGTCCCCGCGCTGCCAAGAGAGGTGAGGCGGAATGTAGCCATCATCAAGTGTTGTTTGATTTGCTCTGTTAACATTCATCTGTGTGTACAAATGACTGTAAAGCTGCTTTCTTGGCTAGGTCTCCCTTGGAATTTTTTTTGTTGGTATAAAGGCATACTAATAATAATAACAAAAGTGCAAATGTGTCCGGTCTCTCTGGAGGTTTTGTTTTGGCTTTGTGCCAGAGGTTGGTACAAGCCATCAATGCAATTGTTTAAGGTTCTTGAACGTGGAACCTGCAACACTGGGGCTAGAGAGGAAAGTTTCTCTTTTAGAAACTAAACATCTCATTCAGTCTGTTTTGAATATCTTACTTTTTCAAGAAAGCACTACAAGCATTACATTATCTTCCTGTCCTAGGTTTGACTCCTTAATATGCCAGAAAAAGATTCAGTATGTCCCAATTGTCTTTGAGTGTGCAGCACTATGTCATTTGTAAGGGCAGCTCCAGTACGAACTCAACCTCAAAGTCCTAGCAGGCGATTTGGGCCGCCGCGCGTGTTTGACCTCTCCCTGTGTCTCCCAGGGGTGTCCATGTCCTCCGTAAGCTCCGAGAGTGACTATGCCATCCCGCCAGATGCTTACTCCCTGGACAGTGACTGCTCAGAGCCAGAGCACAAGGTCCAGCGCACCTCCTCCTACTCCTGTGAGAGCATAGGGCCGGTGAGGGCCGTCTCCTTTCCAACCTAAAATCCACAGGCTGCCAAGAAGGCAGGCAACAGCCCACAACACTTTCCAACATCTGGTCCAAATAATACTCCTTAACTAATAATTACATTAAAAATCCTGCCTCGTAAAACTGTCTTCTGTGCTGAATTCATCTAGTCTAGTGTATAATAATAAAAATAACAACAACAACAATAATTGTGATTATGATGATGATGATAAATAGTTATTGTTGTTACTATTATTACTATTATAATAATACTATTATTTACTATTATAATGTTATTTTATAACGTATGTTTCACTCTGTGTATGTATTTTCTACATACTTGGCTGCAACCAAATTAGTGGGGTAATAAATATGACTTAGAAGGTTGTCCGTGGTGTGGTGTAGAAGGTGTTCCGTGGTGTGGTGTAGCCTGATCCCATGCTCCCTGTGCTGTGTGCCTGTAGGAGATGCTGGAGAAGTCTGGCTACCTGCTGAAGATGGGCTCCCAGGTGAAGGCCTGGAAACGTCGCTGGTTCATTCTGAGGAATGGAGAGATCCTGTACTACAAATCTCCTGTACGTACCCGGGGGCCTATGTCTGCTCAACCCCAGGGAGTCACCCCATTTGACAGAACAAAGAGATAGGTCTTTTATTTAGAAATGTATTTGTGTTTTCTCAGAGCGATGTCCTCAGGAAGCCCCAGGGCCAGATGGAGCTCACCTCCTCCTGCAGTATCACACGGGGGGAGGGAGCACAAACCTTTCAGGTGAGTCGTGAACCCGGGCACGCATTCAAAGAATCTGTATACATTTACATGACAAGGTGCACAAATAGGTGGAAAAGCTGTGCAATTTGTATGGGACTGCCAGCCAAAATATGAATTGCATGCAATGAACTCAAGCAAAGATAGCATCTTCTCTGCACTTACGTAAGTGTGTCCTAGTAGAACTGAATTACGGACATGGAGCCTTAAGATTACCTCATAGCCTCGCTTAGAATGTTTTCCTTGGTCTTTGGGAGCTGAGGTTCATCTCCTCTCACACAAGAATATTTTGTTCGGTCAACATTTACTGAAAGGTCAACAATTTTGCTAAATATTGGATAAAGTATAAGTCTCTAGTAATCTTCCTCATGTCTCTCTTTTGTTCTTTGCCCCGTTTTAATCAGCTGATTACGGAGAAGAAAACGTTGTACCTGACCGCGGACTCCCCTAACATCTTGGAGGAGTGGATCAGGGTTCTGCAAAACATCCTCAAGGTTCAGGCCAGTGGGCCCGTCACCATGGAGACCACAGCTAAGCCCTCCGCCAGAGGCTGGCTGACAAAGGTCAGAGTTTAGAGATATGTAGTTGGTTTTATTTTTTAATTTAGAGGTTATCTGACTGCTTACGTGCGGCCATATGGTAGCTTTCGATTCTGAGAGGGGAATTGTTGGTGTTACATGTACAGAGAAGGGAAGTCTATGCACAACATAGTATTTTAGAATCAATTCTCTCGCCAAATAAAGTTTACATCAGCATAGAATGGTACATTTCCCAAAAGATTAAATTACCTCTCCATTCAAAATACTATAAAAGGGCTGTTGCTATGTTGAGGAGAGCGTGAGGCATATTCCTGAAGATCTACTTCACTTTGTAAAGCAGTTTTAAGGTCTGAGATTCTTCTCCACCTACCTAAGCTTTGTCTGTCAGGTGAGCCGTTAGAAGGCCGTGTATGACAGCGCACTGACAGATGATCCCTCCCTTCCTGCCACGGAGCTTTGACCTCTGACCCAGAACAGGACTCTTCATCATTACCTGTCACGGAGGCCTTTTTGTTCTGCCCTGACTGTTGACCCTGGTGACCTTGGTTACGGGGGGTACAGCTGGCCTAATGTGAACAGATCAGACTTACAGTGTACACAACATGCCCGCTGCTTTACAGATAGAGAAATAACGTATGAATGACCTCAGACGTTTGATGAGCCTGTTCTACTCTGTGTTTCTCTATGATGCAGGTTAAGCATGGCCACTCCAAGCTGGTGTGGTGCTCATTGGTCGGCAAGACGTTCTATTACTACCGCAACCAGGATGACAAGGTTTCTGCTCAGACTCACTTTCTGTTATGTTGATGATGACAGTTATCATGTTTCTTTTTGCATCTCTTGCAGTCCTCATGCAGTTCCGAGTAATGTTTTCCCTTGTCCGACATTGTGTGTGTGTGTGTGTGTGTGTGTGTGTGTGTGTGTGTGTGTGTGTGTGTGTATGTGTGTGTGTGTGTGTATGTGTATGTGTGTGCGTGTGTATGTGTGTGTGTGCGCGTGTGTGTGTGTGTGTGTGTGTGTGCGTGCGTGCGTGTGCGCGTGCGTGCGTGCGTGTGTGTGTGTGCATGCGTGCGAGCGTGCATACGTGTGTGTGTGTGTGTGTGTGTGTGTGTGTACGTGTGTGTGTGTGTTTGTGTGTGTGTGCGTGTGCGTGCGTGCCCACGTCAGTTTCCCCTGGGCCAGCTGCGCATGCGGGAGGCCAAGGTGGAGGAGGTGGACAGGTCATGTGACTCTGATGAGGCCTACGAGGTGGGGGGTCGGGGGCTGCTGTCCTCCCACTGCACACTGGTGGTCCACCCCCGGGAGCAGAGCCCCACATACCTGCTGATTGGCACCAAGCAGGAGAAGGTATTAGAGCACTGCAAGGGCCCAAAACTCCTGCCCGAGCCCGGCCCTAGCCCGTGGTGATCAAGCCCTAGCCCGGCCCTAGCCCGTGGTGATCAAGCCCTAGCCCGTGGTGATCAAGCCCTAGCCCGTGGTGATCAAGCCCTAGCCCGGCCCTAGCCCGTGGTGATCAAGCCCTAGCCCGGCCCTAGCCCATGGTGATCGAGCCCTAGCCCGGCCCTAGCCCATGGTGATCAAGCCCTAGCCCGGCCCTAGCCCGTGGTGATCAAGCCCTAGCCCGTGGTGATCAAGCCCTAGCCCGTGGTGATCAAGCCCTAGCCCGTGGTGATCAAGCCCTAGCCCGGCCCTATGCTCTGCATAGTAAACAGAACTGTCACGTTTCGCTTACGTCCGTACTTGGATAAGCTATGTATAGGCCACTATTAACTGTTTATAATCAAATCAATATAATGATAGCCTATTTCATACAGTGGCCAATGTCTGCTCTGTGCGTACAATTAAAGGAGAGAACTTAAATGAGCCAGAACCCGACCTGAGCCCGATGTATTAAAAAAATAAAACTGGCCCAAGCCCAGCCCGTATTGACTTTCTTGGGGGGCTTGCAGAACTCTAGAAGGTATTGAGCCTTTCAGCATGTAGAAGAGGGACTCCCGTGTTAAACACTATTACCAATTATGATCTTGGTTTTTGTCTTCAGTATCAAGTTTATAAGCCCACAATTAAAATCAAGCCACCTCTATTTATTTGATATAAAGGTATTTTCGGCTACATTGTTGAAAACGCCAGCCATGCTTGATACAGAGAGATTTAATGATTTGTTTCTTTCCTCTGATGTCTTAGGAGACGTGGCTGTACCACCTGACGGTGGCAGCGGGCTGCAGTGCCAGCTTTAAGGTGGGCACTGAGTATGAGCAGCTGATTGGTGAACTCATGGACGCAGACGGAGACCCAGGTGGGACATATTTCATCATCAGTCAGTTGGTTATTACGGCACAGCAGAACAGGCAGCATCTCATTCCTTTACTAACTAAAGTGGATGTGAAGGAGAGGTTTAAGGGGGATAGTTGACTCCAGCTGCTAGGCTACAGAAATACCCAGTTTATATTTATTATTATTATTATTTATTTATTTATTTATTTATACAGGGTAACCTATCATATATCAAGTAGCAGCAGGAATCCAGACTTAGTCTGTAGGTTGTACACGTCATTTCCAACCAGGACAACCTCTGCAAGCTTTAATCCACACTGCAGACAGTGTTTATGACCCGTCTGTGGGACTTGTTGTTCAGCTGTTGCTCTGCTGCACTTTGCAACCCGATATGTCTGTTCTCACGTGGGCCTGTCTTTGCTTCGTCTGCAGACTCGGTGCTGTGGAAGAGTGAGGCCCTGTGTTTCAGTAAGGAAGGGCTGCACTGCCCTCTCACCACCCTGCCCTCTGAAGCGCTGCAGACGGAGGCTCTGAAACTCTTCAAGGTCGGAGTTGTCAGATGATTTCATCCTTCTTAATCATTCCCCCTCTGTTCTCCTATTGTCCCATTTTCCTTCCGTCTGTCTACCTCACTGCCCTCTCTGTCTACCTCACTGCCCTCTCTGTCTACCTCACTGCCCTCTCTGTCTACCTCACTGCCCTCTCTGTCTACCTCACTGCCCTCCCTGTCTACCTCACTGCCCTCTCTGTCTACCTCACTGCCCTCTCTGTCTACCTCACTGCCCTCCCTGTCTACCTCACTGCCCTCTCTGTCTACCTCACTGCCCTCTCTGTCTACCTCACTGCCCTCCCTGTCTACCTCACTGCCCTCTCTGTCTACCTCACTGCCCTCCCTGTCTACCTCACTGCCCTCTCTGTCTACCTCACTGCCCTCCCTGTCTACCTCACTGCCCTCCCTGTCTACCTCACTGCCCTCTCTGTCTACCTCACTGCCCTCTCTGTCTACCTCACTGCCCTCTCTGTCTACCTCACTGCCCTCTCTGTCTACCTCATGTCCCGCGTTCCTGTTTGACGTCCCGGACGTGTGGGTCCCCAGTCTGTTCAGTGCATCATCATCATCATCATCATCATCATCATCATCATCATCATCATCATCATCATCATCCCACCAGCTGACTCTTCTCCTAGTTCTGACCCCGTTCTCATACACCGCCCCCCTGACTTTCTCCCAGTGTTGGATGTGCTCCACCCCCCCTCAGAGGACCTGTCTCTCCCCAGGCAGATCAAAGGCCTGGGGGACGGAGCCTCTGGCTCATTAGAGAGAGATAATGGCCTTGATTATCCGCTCCTATTGAGGCCCGGCGCTGCTCGGGGAAAGAGCCTCAGGGGCGGGTAACTTAGCAACAAAGAGACTGGCAGGGGGACGAGGTGCCACATGGGGAGGGGTGAGGAGGAGGAGGAGGAGGAGGAGAGGGAGGGATGAGGAGGAGGAGGAGGAGGAGAGGGAGGGAGGAGGAGGAGGAGAGGGAGGGAGGAGGAGGAGGAGGAGGAAAGGGAGGGATGAGGAGGAGGAGGAGGAGAGGGAGGGATGGAGGAGGAGGAGGAGGAGAGGGAGGGATGAGGAGGAGGAGGAGAGGGAGGGATGAGGAGGGGGGGTGAGGGAGGGATGAGGAGGAGGAGGAGGAGGAGAGGGAGGGATGAGGAGGAGGAGGAGAGGGAGGGATGAGGAGGGGGGGGTGAGGGAGGGATGAGGAGGAGGAGGAGGAGGAGGAGAGGGAGGGATGAGGAGGAGGAGGAGAGGGAGGGATGGAGGAGGAGGAGGAGAGGGAGGGATGAGGAGGAGGAGGAGGAGGAGAGGGAGGGATGAGGAGGAGAAGGAGGAGAGGGAGGGATGAGGAGGGGGGGTGAGGGAGGGATGAGGAGGAGGGGGTGAGGGTGAGGAAGGGATGAGGAGGGGGGGTGAGGGAGGGATGAGGAGGGGGGGTGAGGGAGGGATGAGGAGAAAGGATGAGAGGTAATGGAGTGGAACATGAGGGGGGAGGAGGGGAAGGGGGGGGGGGCCTTGACCTTGTCAGAGTGGGAAGATCCTCTTCCTCTCCTTTGAACTACACAGACCCCATCCCCTCCCCTCCCTGTTCCCTTCATGCCTCAGAGAGCCCTGGGCTACAGTAACGAGGGGGGGGTACCTGGGAGTAGAGGATGAATGGAGCCCCTCTCTCTGTGACCAGCCAGCCCTAAAA
>CM030181.1:18638807-18813807 GCA_017639675.1 Aplochiton taeniatus | reverse complement strand
GTGGTATTGTATTATATTGATTGGTATTATCAGTGGTATTGTCCTACCTTTTGTCTGTCCTATATGCATGGTGGCACTCAGTTTTTCCCTTGGGGAATAAATAAATAATTTCGTATCGAAAAAATGTTTTCGGCGTAATGACTTGAAATGTTGAAGGCCGAGGTGTAATGTTGTTGTGTAAGGATTGACTGGCTAGACAAGTATGAAGTATTAAGTAAAGGGAACTCATCTGATGCAGGTACTTAAGAAAACAAAATGGGACTCCTGAGATATTGTGTCTTTGTTAATCTTTCGTCGAGGGTAGCTAGCTCCTCTGAATCTGGATGATGTAAAAACCAGGTCAACACTCCATCCAACATGTATGATCTCAGAGGAGCAGCAACATAGGAACACAGATTTCCTCTCTAGGAAGTGCTAATGGGGTGGACTGTTACCATGTTAACAAGGATCTACGCTCTTTCCACAGTGCTCACTCTGGGTAATAGCTATCTTAGTGAGCGAGAGTGGGTCTATGCCAAGTAACCTAACCAAATAAAATCCAATGATATCAAATGGTAAAGCAATTTTGTCCCCAACTCGGATCTGACCCCCACCTCACTTTTACCCCCTCTCCGTACTCTCCTCAGATCTTTGAGCTCACACTGCTGATGGCCAGCTACATTAACCACTGGACCCCCAGCCCCCCGTTGGGGCCCCACCTGCCCCCTGCACCCCAGCAGCAGCCTCCCCCTCCTGGGGACAAGAATCTGTGGGGCGTCGACAGCAGGCACTTTCCCTCCATGACCTACACCACCAAGGGCCCGACGCTACTGTGAATCACCCCAATGCTGGGCCCCTGGAGACGCACCATGGAGACTACAAAACTGCTAAACAACAGGGTCTAAAAGAAGAGCAGTTTGCCTAATACACTCTCGGAGGACAAATACCTTTGTCCACACTCCCCTACAGTGCTTTGAGTCGCACACAGGGTGTTTTCATTTTATTAAGAGGGAATTTTTAGGTCTGTCATATGGTCTTGGAATCATATGAAGATTTTGCTTTGAATTGCTTGAATGTCTGATTAAGCTTGATTTATATCAAAAGGGTTTCCACATGTTTCTTTTTTTTCTTAATTTTTTTAAGGTAGCACATTTAGTTAAAATATTGTAAGCCTTAAATTTGAATTGAACGGAATTTATCAAAGCATGTTCAATAGAACCAGGAACTAGCCTTCGTTCTTTTATTGCCCTTTCTGATATTCTATTGGTACAAAATAACATCTTAGCAGGCAGTTCCTTCCCTCTCTCTGGCCTCTCCCCAGCTAGAGTCTGTTGGGAGCTCCATTCTTTCACACAAACACAAAAACACTTGAGCTCCTGGGATTCAGGACTCTTTGACGCAAATACTATTTCATTAAGAGTCGTTGATATGATATGCCAGGTTATTTACAGTAAAAGCTGTGGTTCTGACGTTGTCCTTCTTCAGTGTAAGAGGTCATGTAACCAGAAATGACATTTGGGGTTCACTTGTACAGCTCAGGAAGTTGCTACAGGTTTTAGTTGTTTTCCCAGATTACACTCTGGTACTTTGCTTTTGAAATGAATTCTCCTCCTTGCCCAATGCAGATGTTAAATAAAGATGTTTTCTTCAGTCAGGTTGCACTCTGTAGTTTTAATTTGGAGGGGGAGATCCAACAGAGTACAGTGGATCAGTACAAAAGAGCTATCAAAATATTTTAATGACTTGAAATATTTTGGGATAAAACCACTGTCATGGTAACTTTACTTTAAGTTATTTATTTCATATTTTGCATTTTGGCAAGCTATATTTACAGAATCTTCACAAACATTTTTTGAAAAGTAATGGTTCATTTTAAGTGTCTCAAGTATAATTTCTTTCCTTCACTCTATTTTTGCTATTAATGGGTGGACTAGACTAGACGTATTGGTGTGCTATGAATTATTTGACGAAACCTATGAATAAGAGTGTGTACAGTGTTGCTGTCTATGTGTATGTGTGGGTGTGATAGGAAAAATAAACATTGCAATTGAAAACATTGTTTTGTATCTCTTTTTTTTTTTTATTTGCACAAAATTACATATCATGCAACAAAATACCTGAGAGCTACAGCAGCATAATATATTACTACTTGAAACATAAATATGAGATAATGCCGTTGACTTTATACACTGGATACCTCCATTAATACCCTCTACAGTATTTGGTTAGTTTGTTTAACTGCACTTCTTCTGGCCTTTGAGTTACCTTCAAGCACAACACGTCAAATCATGACATTGCATTTGTACAACATGTTTAATTAAAACATTTGATTTCCTAATAGGATATACACCATGTTAAGTTTAAGCAGACACCAACAAATCCTTACAGTGCATGGCGTAATTCAGTTGGGTCAGTTTGATGTGCCATTTTATGTTATTTTAGGACAGTTCTCTTTGTCTTGGACGTAGACTGAACAGAGAGAACACTGAAGAGATTATTTTGCTGAAGTTGTTATCCATGAAACTCCATACAGGTGTAAAAACACTTTTTGATTTTATTTACCCATAATTGTTGTTGAAGCATGTGGGCTACTCATTTTCCTCGGTTTTAATGGCTGTATGTATCCAATGGCTGCTTTGCCATGGAGGTGAGGCTACAGGATTTAGGTTGGTTTGGCTTTCCTCATCCAGATGGGTCAAAGTGGTAATCACATTTTCCTGCCAAGTACTATAATTCTTTATTTTTTATGATAACTCTAAATAGGTTGTTCCATGTTTTGGTGGAGTGAAATGCTCATTACTGGCCTTGGCTGACCTTGGGTGCATTTATTGCTCATCTGAAAAAGTATGCTGCTAATAACAGCAACTTTTATATATATATATATATATATATATATATATATATATATATATAATACACACACACACACACACACACACACACACACACATATTTAAAGGATTATTGAAATGTGCACCCTGATAAAAAACGTTAAAGGCTTCTAGTTTTTTTGTTTTTTATTATGCCATTAACCATAAAATGCTTTGCCACTTGAAACTTCTTTCATAACTGAAGAAACAGAAAAGTATGAAGACTTCTTTGCAAACCTGTTTTCTCTGTAAATAGCTGATACATTTAATTTAATTGGATGTAGAAATCAATTGTGTAATCTGATTTGCAAGAGAGGAACTTGATGAAAAAATGATCAAATTGCAAAGGCTACAATTTCTACAAATGCCACACAAACGGCCAATGGCCCATTGATAAGTGGGGACGTCTTGGTAGCAAATAAAAAGCGCCCATGTGACATCTGGCAGCTGGCACTGACTCTCTTGGTTAAGGCTTATGCACATAGACAACATTTAAAAAAAAACAAAAGCCAAGACCTAAAGACTTTTAAGTTGGGTCACATCGCAATATGCCAAATGTATCATCTGTTTTTAGGTTTTTATGAGGTCCATTTAAAATGTGCGGTGGTTCTAGACAACCCTTTCTAAACTGACCCATATTAATTATTGGAAATGGTTATTTTGGTGAAATACGTAAATCCAGGGCTATGGATTATTTTAAACGATTCATTGAATAAATTAAAAATGTTCTAATGATTACGGTATAACAGTAGAGATCATTAAGGGTGCCTAATGAGTTATATTGCCTCTGCACGAAAAAAAATAAATAAATAGATATCTAAATATAAAATAATAATAATGTTTCTTGCAGCGGATTTTACCGCCCATAACGAGGTGTTTTTTATTTTTGTGATTGACATTCTTTAAGATAAACACTTTGATGTTGCCACTTTGCATTATTTAGCAAGTTGTAACCATCAAACTATAAAAGAACACTAGGGAGAACGTAAATGATGTCATGTTAGTTATTGGGGAACGTTTGCCATCCACATCCATGAGTAGATATTATAACAAACCCACAAAAGGCCTACTGGGAACCGACAATTAGACCGTGCGTGCTGAGCTCCTGCTGTGATTGATGGCAGGGGTTGGTAAGGTGGAACGGTGGAAGATGAAATATTGCAAATAGCACCTACCACATAACCTCTTGGCAAAAGTGTCTGACGTCTATAACTGCCACACAAGGTAGACTGATATCCATAAAATAGGTTAATCACTATGCATCTATTGGCCAGTACCCACCCTAGGATAAATCTGCAAACGTCTTTCCAAGATAATATAAAACATCAGGGAAAACAATACCCCCTACAGGTGACTGCTACTCCTAAAACGTAAACTAACAGTATTATTTACAACTTAAAACTATTCTCTGCAATATTGAATCACGTTGGCTAAAATCATTTTATTTTTAGGGTATTTAGGCTATTATGGCTATACACCGCGAGAAACGAACATTTGTACATTTTATGATTTCGTATGATTAACGGTTGACCAAGATTCCTAGAGGCTGTAGCTGATAACGCCACTCGGAAAGGTTACTGCTGCACTCTTCCGTTTGAGGGAACTTTCAGGCAAATGTGCAGGAATAGTAACGTAGTCTTCGTGCATTGCAGTCCAAAACCAGCCAAGCTAAGAAAACCAAACAGGTAAAGTTTAAGTTAATGTGCTGCTAACACAGACTATCGACAACGCGTAACGAATATCAACTTTAATATTACGGCAAGTCTCTGTATATAAACAGTACATTACATAGTCTTAGCAGGTCTTAGTGCTTTCTGCTTGTCAAAACATTTGGCCCAAAGGTTGCCTACTGTACTGTTATGCAGCCTCGGTTCCAGCATTTTTAAGAATTTTCCTAAACGACAGTTGGATGCATGGCCTCGTGAGACTAAATGTTATGTTTAGTTTTTAAAGTAAGTCATCGATAGTAACGTGGTAGTCAATGCATGTTTTTTCAAAGTATGTTCATTTTGGTTTGTAGTTTAAGCTATGCTTGTTTTGGCAGCTGATGGTAACAAATATATAAAGATGACATCACAAAAGCCTAAAAGTTTATTACGGGAAGCGTCTCATCAGATCATGGCCGGTGGATCAGCAGGTGAGTCTTAACATTCTTTAGGGTCTGAAACATGACGGTAGGAGGCCTACATCAGGGATTGATCACAGAAGTAATTTTCTGCAAACTATGACCAATGAAAGCTGACAAATAGTTGACGACATATTGAGATTATAAAAAAAATGTTGATTTAAGTCTATTATAAGAGGAGATTTTATTACCAATGTTTGTACTTTAACCTACATTTTGTCCTGAGGTTAACCCATTTTTGCCAATTCTATTTCTGTGAACCTGGTCTGCTCAGCAGGAAACATACTTTTGGTCTGCTATCTTTCCCTACTCAATTCTTGCCGGCTTGTGAAAGCCCGCTCAGCAATTGATTATTTGGCCAGACAACCGCATTTTCTGGCTCAATTGTACAAATTATGTTGGCAACCGAAAGTTTCTCACATGGACTCTGTAAATTGTTCTCTCTGCACAAAAATTGGGTTTATCTAGGTTCCCCGTTTCTTTGCTTGAGTTCATGCAGTTGTGATTGTCAGCAATTAGTAAAACTTATTTTTGTAGAGTGGCAGGGTTTTTTCATTACTTCATGAATGTCAATGACATGACGCTCATTTTTTTGTGTCCTGATCAATACCCAATAAAATATTAATTGAAAAAGGCACATGAAATAGATAAAATAAATATAAATAGATATAGCCCTCTGAATGGACTCTAAATTCTCATTTAAAAAAAAAAGAAAATGTAATTTTGGCACTTTTGGTTTTTGAGATTTCAGGAATGTCAGTTGGGGGAACCCTCCTGAGTGGCACTGCAAAAACGTTAATCTAATTACGTTAAACGTTAATCTTGTTTAATACTGAAGTACTAAGTAAAGGTTTAATTTATTCTTGTTTTAAGTTTCCCAATGTGTACAACACGTTTGTCTAATAAATGTGGTCTTCTAAATGTCAGGATGGTGCAACCAACAAAATAATATATGTTATGTTCATGCGCTTCAGTCACGTACTCTCAAAGTGTGAACGAACTCACATCAACAACAGAAGCCCACAAGACCCCTCAAAAGAAGTGAATAGGTTGGTCATTCTTTTACAAATATTTGTCGAATCATAACTAAGCGTAATCTCAGAAGGAGGAACATGGTCAGCATAGCTTTAAAATTGATCATCTGGGGTATTTGGATTTAGCTTAGTTTTCAGTGGTGCAACCAGATGTCATGGGTGGAACCTTATAAATGTAAAAATGTTTCTTCATAAACTCCTTTTTTATTTAATACATTTTAAATAAATGTTAGGACATTCAAATACATTTTTTTTTTTTTTAAATCAAAATCTTAGTTATGTATGTAATTATATAGTCTATAGTTTTCAAAGTATTGGTGTATTTGACATCAAGTCTGTGTCTCTTCATGTCATCAAAGTTTGTGTGAATAAATACATAAATATGTATTTTCTTGCAGATGCCACCATCAAGCAAAGAGAAATCTTCACGATACAGCACACTTAAATCAGAAGGTATCACAGCACACTTAAATCAGAAGGTATGGCCAGAGTACCTTACTGAAAGGAAAGCAAGAGGTTTTGTGTGTATCTGATTTATAAATTCATTGTTTCCATTAATTGCATAACTTTTATGTTGATGCTTTTCAAGTTTATGAAACAAGCAGTCCATTCTGACACATCACATGATAGTCGCTGCCATCTGTTCAGAGTATCTTTCAGAAATTAGAGGCTGTGGCCTGGGCACTGAGGGACGTCTGTTTGCTCTATAAAGAAATCGTTAAAATGATTTGTTAAGATAGTTTTTACTTATTATTGGCATTGATTCTCTGGACGGAATTCATCTAAGTTAGCCTAAATGGAAGTAAAAACAAAATGTAAAACCTAAAAAAGACCAAACTATTCCTTTAAAGAAAAGTATGCCACTTGAAATGTGATATATTTCTTATATTTGAATACATGTCAATTATCAATTATTTAGAGAAGAGGGTGGAACATTCATCTTTGTAATGTCTTTCTTTTTATTCATGTAAATGTTGATTGCTTCATAATCCTTAGAGACTTTACTTTTTTCATTGGTAATCCTACTTGTTTAACATTTATGACTTTTTTATTCATGTTCAAATGCTCGTAAATTCGAAAAGCTTAAGGTATTTGGAATTGTACGAAAAAAAACGGCTTTTTTTGTTGCCGTTTTGAAAGAATTATCTTGAATTAGTGTTTTAATTCTTAGAGTTGACCTGATTATTTACATGATATTGTGCGTGTGTCAAACGGCTCAACCACCAAGTTTGGGGTTGAACTAATTGTATGCTACTTATTTTAAAAGTAATAAGTTAGTCTTTTCTGTGCAATATGTGTTTATATCAGTTTTTCTGCTTGATACATTTTATAGACCATAATTGTGATGTCTAGAAACATGCATTTTTTATATCCTAACAAATTATTTATTGATTGCACTGCCTAACCGGAATTCCAGAAACATGCAAAAAGTAAAAGTAATTACATGTTATACAAAATTTGCATAACTCAAGAACAAGAAAATGTACTTAAATTAACTATTAATATCCTTATTCCTGGGGTAATTGGGGCCTGTTTCCCTCTTGCTAACTTGATACTGTCATAGCCTATTATGGACAGACCCATACACATTTTATTTGCTTTTTGTTTTTGTAAACCTTTCCCTTTTACACCTTTTAGTGGTGCCACAAACGTCTGCTGGATGAGCCTAAATGTAGAAGCAACTATGAAGAGAATAATACTTCACCAAGTTAAAGATTATCAGTTGTAGTTGATCTTTGATCGGAGCCCAATGTATTAAATAATTAGCCGGGCAGGGCAACTCAACAGTAAAGTACAGTAAGGCTGCAGTCAGTCTCATCTCGGCTGTAAGAGACGTTTCAGTGGGTATGCGGGCCTTGTGGCATGCCTCACTGCGTGGTGATCAGTGAGCACTAGCTGTTCGGGTGACTGTTTTGAAGTTGCTGTGCAGACTTTAAAGGGAGCCATGCACCAGGTCCTGAGTGCAGGGAGGCCTAGACAGACTTCACCTAAGCTAGAATGACCTCAGTGTTTTCTCATCACCTTCCTTTTTCCCCAAGTCCCCTGGCTACGGCCTCTTGGCTGCCTGTTAATGAGGTTGGTGAGAGTCCAAAGGTCATTTTTGTCCAACCCGGTCATAGAGCCAGAGTCGTGTGTAAATTGGAGGGAGAACTGTAGCCTGTGGTAATTTTTAAAGTAATCTGAGCGGACTTTGGTCTGGACAAGCCAGGGATGTTTTTTTCCTTTCAGGAAGGTCAGTGCACTGACTGGAACCCACCTCCCTCTGTAATGATCACCTTATAGGGATGCATTTCTCCACGGGCTGTATTTGCTCTTATAAACGACAGATGTGTTAGGACCACTTTTCCTTTTAGCTGGATAGAGTTATCGAGACTGTGTAGACAGACAAGTCAATTAGGCAGAGTTGATCTCAACTGATACTTGTTTCAGATAGTGTTTGAACCACTAGGGGGCAGCAGCAGCTTGTTGATGCTCCTGTCACAGGGAAAGTTTCCTCCCCCAAATATTTCCCGTTGTGTGTGTGCGCTTTGACCAGCTCTGATAATTTTTCAAAGAAGCTTTTATGTATGTGTGTATGTATGTATAGGCATTTGTTGTGATGTTTTCTGATATTTTTTGTTATGAATGTCATATCTGTTTGTCTATTGGTTATTAAAATAAAAGCAGTTCAGTGAATGATTTTTATTTCAGTCTGTATTGCTTTAACACCCATGTCCTTATGCTTCCTATACTAAGTTACTAACAATTAGAGTTTTTTTCCCCCCAGTTATTTCCTGAGTAAATCTACAGTTTGTCTCATTGTAAATGGAGTGTGACAACATAAGACAGACTCCCTAAGCATGATTAGATTGAATTCTCAGAATTATACCAAAACGCACTACGTAAAAAAAACGGAAGACCATAAAATCAGACGGCATCAAAAAAATAATCCACTTAGCTTAAGTAAATAGGGGTCCGAAAAGCAGGAGAGAAAATCAAATAAATATAGCCAAACAAAGCAGGAGACTTTGTAGATTATTCACCGCCAAAGATGGCCATTACAAATGAGCGTTTCCTTTTGTGAGCTTCGATTGGCTGCCACAATCACAGCTGAATTAGGCCTAATATTTATTTCCAGAAACAATTGTCCATGTTTTAACAGGGCTTTGATTGGCCTCCCAGCAGACATGTTGTAGACAGATGTTTAGATGACCTCATGTTTGAAGTAATGTTGATTTTGGAAGGGGTGCCTCTTCGTTCATGTAAATCAGCCCCCTCCTACCCAGCCCCCCCCCCCCCCCCCCCCCCCACCCACCCCTTGCTGACTGTGTGTCTGCCAGGGAGAACAGATCAGGGAGCATCCCTGACCAAATGTGTGCCTTGGTTCCCGGGAGCGTAACATTTATATTCCTTTTTGACAGACGTATTTCTGTGAGGCTGTGGATGGCTTGGTTAAAATGAAGCATGATAGTGCTGAAGGATGGCTACTTAACTGAGCACATCTGTCTTTTCTTTGCATTGCCTTTCTTTACATAATAATTCTTTCCACCCAAGGCAGAGTCCATGCCATCAAATCAGTCCTCCTGAGGATCTACGTTGATTATTAGCTTAGGCATCATGGCCAAAGTCTTTATGGCTGGCTTTTCTCGTTCTTTCATGAGATATTTTATTTGGGAGAGAGGTGATGTCAGAGATTTTGTTTTTCTTTTGATGTTGCATTATGAAGTAGTTGTTTTCTACAGCATGGATAATTAACGTGTCTCCTCATTTTTCAAAATGGGAAAACTCAATTCCAACTCACCAAACATTATGAAAATAAATAGAACAAGATTTATCATGCTGTCGTTAGTTACCATACTCAGGAAATGTTGACTGTATAGCCATTTGTTGACTGAAAGTGACCAGGCCAGCAGTGCAGTGATAGCTAGCCAGGACAGGAAAGCCCTAACAATGGAGTGGATGTGTTTGAATCGGTAGACTTATATTCAAATGGCAATGTATAATTCAAATTGTAGCAAAATGTAACAGGTCCATGGTATAGTAAATAGCAAGATTCCTTGTGGAGAAATGTGTTATCTTATGTCTTATCTCTATGTGTATATCTTTCTATGAGTGTGTTTGGAGCGGTGGAGCTTTATTCAGGTTGAGATGTACTTATTGTGATGTATGACCCTCAGCCATGCTTTCGACATTATCTTAATGACATGATTTATGAAAATGGTTCACCGGCTGAGTGGCGGTTTAGAGCAAACCATGCATGGGAAACCTACAAACACACACATGCTGTGGATAGACACATACAAACACACACGTGCAGTGGATACACACATACAAACACACACATGCTGTGTATACACACATACAAACACACACATGCTGTGTATACACACATACAAACACACATGCTGTGTATACACACATACAAACACACACGTGCAGTGGATACACACATACAAACACACACATGCTGTGTATACACACATACAAACACACACATGCTGTGTATACACACATACAAACACACACATGCTGTGTATACACACATACAAACACACACATGCTGTGTATACACACATACAAACACACACATGCTGTGGATAGACACATACAAACACACACATGCTGTGTATACACACATACAAACACACATGCTGTGTATATACACATACAAACACACACATGCTGTGTATACACACATACAAACACACACATGCTGTGGATATACACATACAAACACACACATGCTGTGTATACACACATACAAACACACACATGCTGTGTATACACACATACAAACACACACATGCTGTGTATACACACATACAAACACACACATGCTGTGTATACACACATACAAACACACACATGCTGTGTATACACACATACAAACACACACATGCTGTGTATACACACATACAAACACACACATGCTGTGTATACACACATACAAACACACACATGCTGTGGATATACACATACAAACACACACATGCTGTGTATACACACATACAAACACACACATGCTGTGTATACACACATACAAACACACACATGCTGTGTATACACACATACAAACACACACATGCTGTGTATACACACATACAAACACACACATGCTGTGTATACACACATACAAACACACACATGCTGTGTATATACACATACAAACACACACATGCTGTGGATATACACATACAAACACACACATGCTGTGTATACACACATACAAACACACACATGCTGTGTATACACACATACAAACACACACATGCTGTGGATATACACATACAAACACACACATGCTGTGTATACACACATACAAACACACACATGCTGTGGATATACACATACAAACACACACATGCTGTGTATACACACATACAAACACACACATGCTGTGTATACACACATACAAACACACACATGCTGTGTATACACACATACAAACACACACATGCTGTGTATACACACATACAAACACACACATGCTGTGTATACACACATACAAACACACACATGCTGTGTATACACATATACAAACACACACATGCTGTGGATATACACATACAAACACACACATGCTGTGTATACACACATACAAACACACACATGCTGTGTATACACACATACAAACACACACATGCTGTGTATACACACATACAAACACACACATGCTGTGTATATACACATACAAACACACACATGCTGTGGATATACACATACAAACACACACACGCTTCGTCCACAGCTCAGACACGTCTAAGCTTGCATGCGTCATGCATGTAAGGTCGCTGTGAGGTATAAGAATAATTACTCTGTTATTTTAAGGGTCGAATTAGTGGGATAATTATGATTGTTAGATATGGGTGGCAGTTAGGGGACATTGTGTGTCATTTAAAAAGGGCAATGATACAAGTCCCAGCAAGAGGCACTGACTGTTTTGGTTAGCAGCCTGCTCTGTACATATGGACCCATAGTCGTTCCATCTTGATTTTTTCCCTCTCTACCAAAGTTGAAGATGCTCTACACCTCTGCTTGAGGAGGTGTATGAGGAGATGACTAATTAACGTTTAGGATACTCTTCTATAGTTGGCACAGTCACTTGTGATCCAAATGAATTTGTGAAGAATAAGCTATACTCTCAAAGAAAGTGAAGAAAAAATGTAACACTGACAAAAGCACAGACAAAGCATACACAGATCATCTCTGATATTGCAGTGCAACAGAAAAGTGAAGGCAACCAGAGTACAGCACATGGCAACAATAACATAACTGGGAAGGAAATCAGCTAAACAAGCTATCCTTAATTGAGCACTTAGACTAAGTAGTCAGGGGACACAAAGAAAGTAACCCTGTAAGAAATAGAAAGTTCCGGCTAGTAGACCCGTAGTGTACAGTAGGTCGCATATTGAGGGGCTCCTTAAGCTGGTTGGAGCATGTGTGTTTACTTTGTGTTTGCGCACACTGTACAGTATTTTAGTGTGTGAGTCAGTGGTCTTGTTTTTCTTTGAAAAATAGGCTAGCCTTGTGCTTTTCGTAACTAGCCCTGTTTTTAACATCCAAGATTAGGTTGCAATTAAAAGAGGCACATTCCCCAAAAGGCTGTTTTTATCTGTGCTGAGTGACAATCTCTATGTCTTAAAATTTCAGTGGGATTCTAATAAAAAAAAAAAAAAAAAACGTGGACTTTAGGCCGTGTGCTATTTCTAAAATGCCGTTTGCTACTGCCACACTATTGTCTATATTCGACCAGCCATTTGTGTTTGTGTTTTATGTCTAAAATGACATCTTCTACCTTTTCCCCTAAACCTATTGCTTTGCTTATTGGAATGTTCGATTCATGAATCTGATTTAAAAGGAAAGGCATTGATTTCTACCAGCAATGACAAAGCAAGGACTATACATACTTTAGTGTAAGAATGTGTCTTTGCTGGTTTTCACTGTCTATCTAAGATTACAGCAAATTATCGGAAACCAGTATGTCCTTTTCCGTAGTAAAACATAATACTTTACATTTCATACAGACAATATTTCGCGAAATAGCATGGCATTTGAACAAAATCTGATATAGGAATTGAAAGCTCAGATAATTACAAACCCTCCGTGTTCCTCTTGGAATCGCAGTAATATAAATAAACACAATAATTACTGGCAAAAAAACTAAGCAAAACGGCTAAGTAAAAACTTTGAATCACATAGCAGGAAAAGTGAATGGATGTCGTGCATTTCTGTTTTGTATGTGTGTTTCGTGCATGCGTGTGAGGATACCTATTTTTATAAATTTGCGTGGTTCTTCGGATAACATGAAATCTTAGAACAGAGGATTTTGCTGTCGTCTTTAGGGAGTCTCTTCTTGTAGCTTCTGTTGCTAGAGTCCTGTTGTTTATAGGGAAGGTAGGCTGTCTCCATCGACTTAACTCTATGAACATAAACAATGATCAGGTGAAGCAATCGTGACGTGATTTGTCGTGCTCCTGCTCCACTTTGTGTCTTTGCTGGTGGAAATATCCTGTGGCCTGTCGGGAGAGCTCACCAGGACCAAGAGCTTTAATTAGGGAGGATCACATTTATAGGCACTTTAGATTATTTCTGATCTAGAACGGGTTGAGACTGACATGGTTTAGGAGGAGAAAGACATTGGCACAGGAGGAGAGGTACAATTTAGTCATGAGAAACACATCTGAGTACGGCATCTTTTTTGAAATTTGTTTACAATTTAATTATTCTGTCAAAAGGGGCGACCCCTACAATGAAATCAAGGCGGACAAGAACGTCACAGTCGTTGCATTTCATATAATATAAAGGACAAAGAGATAAATGCAACAATGACACATGACTTTTGAAATATGGGTAATTATGCAATGGAATAACCATTCAGAGGAAGGCTGTTGGCTCCTGGAAAAGAGAATGATCAGTCTTCATCTCTCACCAGCACAGCTTTACGTCTTCAAACTTTGGAAGGGACTCTTGATTTGAGTGGGAGAGCAGAAACTAATGTGAATCTATATATGCACTGATCTGGTTATTGGGAATAATATTCTACGTACTTGTGTATGCAAATCTGAGCAAAATGAAGAAGTATTTCTGGCTCTGGAGTTGTGTTGCACACCAGGCAAAGAATTACATCCTGTTAAATACTGATGCTCTAATGAAGTGTGTAGAAGCTGAACTGAAAGGATTTTCCTGAATAAGTTGATATCTTTGCTGTGACTAGAGGGCAGAAGAGAGCTACAGTAATATAGTAGTTAGCTTGTCTTAAATAGTCACCAGAAAACTGCGCTGCAAAGTGTTTTAATCTAATATGTTAAGGGCTGTTAATACAAAGAGAAACACATCTGATTGTCTACAGTGTGATATCAATTTCTGTGGGTATGCCACAGGGTTAAATTGACAACGACAGTCAAATTCAACAGCAATGAGACACAGTATTTGCCATTGTCTGGTTTTTAAATATTATTTCCTGTACGTTTTGCTATGTAAAGTCTTCAAAATATGTGTGTCTGACTTTCTTGCTCTGAATACATTTGGAAAAATCCCTCCAGCCTCTCACCCAAATAATGGATGCATGCAATTGTTTTTCCCTTGACTCGAGTTCAAGATATGAGTCAGACCATATTTTTCTATGACCTGCAATATTGTAAACCAGAAGTTCACAGTGTGATGCGCATGGTGGGCCGTGGACCACACAGAGCGTCGGTCCACACACCGCGTCGCCGCGTCTGTAGTACGTCCCGGGGGAGCGTAGAGGATGAGGGATGGATGGAGAAAGGTTAAGTTATCAGCCTGCTGACATAACGTGGGCGCTGTACTGTGATCAGAAGCCGGACAGATGCTTTAACGATAAGCCTGGTCCAGCAGCAGAACACACAGGCTGTCCGTTTCCATAGTGACTAATATTCATATTAATGTCTTCAAGAGAAGGAAAATATGACTGACATCCTTCTAAGGATACGTCAAGTGTCTAAAGAGTCTCCTGCGTATCTAATAGAGCAGGTGATTTCACAGCCGGACGTGATGTCCAGTCCTCAATGGGGCTAGACTTTTCCTGTGCGGGGTTTGTGGTGTGTGTGTGTGTGTGTGTGTGTGTGTGTGTGTGTGGTGTGTTTATGCGTAGGTTTGTGTGTGTGTGTGTGTGTGTGGTGTGTGTGTGTGTGTGTGTGTGCGCGTGGTGCGCAGCGGGTTAAGGGGGAATCTCCGTTTGGATTTTTCCTCTTTCCTCTTGTACCTCACAGGGAGAAATCTTTGGGGGACTTCATTGGTGTTCTGTTCTCTGCTGAATGCCTGGGCTCTCCGGTGCCTTTCATAATAGTACTTCTACCAGAACAGCCTGAACGTATAGCACCCAAGGGGGCATCTGCACTCGCCACCAATCTATCAGCCCTTAGCCAGAGCCTCCGAAACGGACACACTCCAAACTCTGCTTTTTCAGCCCCCATCATATTTAGAAATTGCCTTGAATTGAAGGTGACTCTTTTTTTTTTTTCTTTTTTTTTTTTCGTAGAAGGAAATGTCATTGTGTGATCATGCACAGGCCACCACTGATTTGTGGATTTTGTTTTTGTTATGATTACTTGGGGAAATGTTTTGTTTAGTGAAGGAGACTCCTTTTTATAGGATTATTTATGTTTTAGTTTCTCTGAAAGTTTGTGTCTTATTTAAGTTTTATGGGCAGGGTTTTGTCAGAGCTGTAGCTGTTAAGATCAAGGTAGATTAAAGCTATTGTACTGTGTGTGTGTGTGTGTGTGTGTGTGTGTGTGTGTGTGTGTGTGTGTATATGCACAAATCTCTGAACATGACTTTTTTTCTGTGGTTAAACAATTAATACACACACGCACACACATATATACATACATATAAATATTTCCTGTGATTATAATAATTTGTACTTTTTTTCCCCGTCCATTATTTTAGATACCTGATATATTAAAATAACTTTAGCAGTTTTTCTTTGTAAGTGGTAAGGAGACAAGCTAATTACCCCAGGGGAAATTAGGGTATGGAGGACCGAGGGAGCTGCAAAGTCATTTTCTAACCCAAACATCCTGATCCTGGGGCTGGCCTGCCTCCTGGAGGCCGCTGGCTGGCTGGCCTTGAAACGAGTCATTTGTGGGGAAGCGGATCAGCGTTTGTTTTCTTTCTGTGGAAGCTCTGCCAGATGAGCAGCACCTGAGGATCAGTGGAGGGCGCAACTCACTGTAGCAAGCCTATTTACTCAGGCACCACACAATCCACGAAAAGATCTGGGACAAGGGATTTGGAAAGCATAGTTGGACAGGAGTGGGTAGAGGAGAGGCCTTGGGGAGAGGAGAGAGAAAGCGGGAGTGAGACAGTAAGGAGGCTACTCTGCTCTCCAAGTGGATCACATCAGTTTGAATGTGAGATGAGAAGATCACTTTAAACGCTGAGGCTGCTGGGAAAACGCCTCCGCTTGTGAGGGAGAGTCCTCAGAGGAAAAACCAGCTGAAGGCATTTGGAGTGGAAAAGCAAGAGCAGGGAAAGGATTGTTTGAGGCTGAGTCAAGCGTCACAGCATCTGAAGTCTTGAGCTGACAGACCAACCTAATCCAGTTATTAGGTCTTCCAGTGAAGCAGATCTTCCCTCTGCTTCTTCATCATTTCACCGTAAATTCTCCCCAGCAGAAACGGTCGTATTTGCGATCATGACTGAATGAGAATTTGTCTTGGCCTATCGCCACACATCTCTAATGAGCAAACAGTGGATGATATCATTTCAGCAGTTTGTAGGGAATTATCTTGATTAAAATAACCCTCTCTAGTCCCCACTCCCCTTTGCCAGAGACCCTCCCCATCAGCAATCGGCCTTTCAAACCCTCGGCTTGCCCCTCGTGGTTCCAAAGAAACTTTCTCTTCAGTTTCCACTCAATGTGGACCAAACACAATTAACGGAGGAACCATATATTAATACCTCTGCTGACGTCTTGTAGAACATGTTTAGCTGTTGGGTGGAGGGGGCCATGGTTTATTTGTCATGGTGAGTTTGCACAGTTCCTACTTGGCCAGGGTCAGTGAGGTTTGCCATTGGCCCCCTAAAAACAACAGGTTCTGCCTGCCAAACTTCCAAGATAATTAGTGAAGCATTTCACACGCTGCATAACATCAAAAAGGAAATGGAAAAAGTACAAATTAGACATATTGCAAGTGGGTTTTTTATTTTTTGGAGGGGGAATGGGGGCTCGCTCTCCATAGAGGAATGGTCATTGTTAAATAAATATCATATTACACCTTAATAAATATGAACAATAGACATTGTTTTAGCAAATGTATCCTTTATATTCATTAGTGTAATTTGGTGCCATTTGTTAATCAGCTTGGCCCGGTAACTGTTTCTAAGAGCTGAGATAAGGCCAAAGGAATGTGTTGAATTTCATTTTAATGAACCACAATGCATCTTAAATGCGATTTCTAGACGGCGAGTATATATTTTGTCTTAGCAGCCTGGGTGTATGAAGTAAACCCTTAATTGGAAATTAAAGTCAGTCCATTTGATCAAGCAATGTCTGGCTTCTCTAAACGTTGATTATTTAAATGTCTGACTCTTGCATAGTCTGCCCCTACTTAAAATGCCAGCCAATTGTCATTAACACTGCGTAGATTTACAAAGAACCCATCATCCTGAAAACCACTGAATCACAGGCAGGAACTAAGACTGACAGACAGACGTCACACAGCAGAGTTATTTCCTATGCCATGTGTCTCTGGAATGATTCCATTTAAAACAATACAATTACAGGCCTCCATCATTTGCCAAAGATAATGATATTTCCAGGTGTGTGCAAGATAAATATTGACACCTGATGAAGGGGGACGCAGTACAGGTGACGCTGTATGATGTTGTTGGAGACCAATCTACTAACTGCATGTCCTACTGCAGGCAATCGCAAACACAGACACACACACAGGCATGCCCATAAGCACACACACACACACACACAGGCATGCCCATAAGCGCACACACACACACACACACACACAGGCATGCCCATAAACACGCACACACACAAAGAGAGACAGACATTGGCACTTCCTACAGAGACCCTCAGACACATACAGATTATACAAACTACCCATTCAATCACACTGTAGTCCCAGAGGGGTGGTTGGAGTGGGTTGGGGGGTGTATGTGGCTGTCACTGCGTCTGCCACAGCAGTCTGGGGAGTTGAACTTGACTTGAACATATGTCTTCCATTTGAATAGCTCTCTATTGCCCCAGATGGCCCGGGGGAGAGAAGGTTGCCTGAGAAGTGGCGTTTCATGTAAGAATAATTTGTGTTAAGTAGCTGGCCGATCTGTTTGTTACGCTAGAGCTGACAGTTTGTTTATGTTTCTGGAGGAGTATGATGGATGGGGCAGGAGTTGATGCTAATTAGCCTAAATTGTCGCTGAGAATGCTGGGGGTCTGGGCCGGCAGGGCTGCCTGGCCCCGTTTGCATTGCCCCTGTGTCTCTGTGACGTGGGGCCTAATTGAATGGAGCTGGTGGACATTCATCATGATAGCCAGCACCACGCCAGGTGGACCCAAGTGGGAGGGACGTGGCTACATGCTACATGCTACATGCTACATGCTACATGCTATTGGTAATGGAGGATGTCCCCCTTTTTTTTTTTTTTTTTTTTTCTTTTCTCTACGGGCCAATTAGGACAGACACAACCTGTCCGGAGTCCAACGAGCCATGAAATAGATGTTTATCTAGCGGACGACGCTGAGGAAGATTAGCAGCTCCTGCAGGCCAGGCCTTGGAGCCTGACGGTCACGGTGGGACTGTTGGGGGGGGGGGGAGGGGATTAGAGGGTGGGGAGCCTGACGGTCACGGTGGAATCATTAGGGAGAGGAGGGGGGCATAAGAGGCAGGTTTGAATGTCACAACGAGAAGCATCTTCATCCTGCACATGGTTGTGTCTGCTGGCTAGAGAGAGGTGGATCACTAGCCCCTTCAGTCATGAAAAGCCAGGGCTGGATTTGCAAGATGATCTGACTCAATCTACGTGCCTGCCTGCCTGCCTGCCTGCATATCTCGTCCTTTATCACACGGGCCGCCTGGGGCCAGGAACCCAGGGTGTCCCTCCGCTCAGCCTCGCTCACCTTCATTTGTTTTCTCTCCTTTTCCCTCCTCGCTTATTTTCTCTGATTTGCCGTTTTTCCTGCAGCCGGAACCTGTGGGGAAAATGAGGAAATGACTTGGACAAATAGTTAGACCTGTAAGCTGTTCAAGCTCTGCCTTAGTGACCAACACACACACACACACACGCACACGCACACGCACACACGCGCACACACACACACGCACACACACACACACACGCACACACACTCAGGCTCAGATCACTCATGCACTGATCTGGGTATGGCCAGCATATGAGTGGAGATTGCTTTTGCGTAAGTTACAATTTTTTTTTTTACTTCATTGTTTGTCTCAAATATGTGTATGCAGACCTCACTCGGAGTGGACACCCTACCAAACGCACACCAGCACATGACTGTGTTATGTTAAGAAAGCCCTGGTGCTTGGCAACACAACGTGCATGACCCCCCCCCGCCCCACCCTCCAACCCGTCCAATGTTGTTTGTAACACCCTTCCGAGTGTTTGCCCCCCGCTCTGAAAACTCACCGGGTGGACACCATCTGCAAGTCATTAACCTTCAGCACGTACACCGCTCTGCTGCCGTAAACAAAAGGCCACCGTCATCCTCTGTGGGAGTGGACGTGTGAAGTCCTATCTTAACAGTGAGCAGAGCGCGGCCCCCAGCCGGGAGCATGGTCAGCCTCACAGCGGCACACGCTCCTGACAAGGATTTGATCCCCCCCGCTTGCAGCCTAGTTCAGCATGAGCAGCGTGTGTGCTGCCTGAAGTCCATTCAGAATCAGAAGTGTTGCAAGCCAGGTTATGTGTCTAACACAGGTTATGTTTACACTAATGGATAATGTTGCTCTCTAGATATAAAAAGACGAACATGAGTTTTGTTTTGAAGCCATCCGATCCCGGCGGTGGTGTGCTCAGCGGATTAGAGCGAATTGAGTTTGTGTGTTCCTACAGGTAGGGCTAGACGTCCTAGATAACAGCCCTGGAGAGTGCTGCTAGGACACGCACGTTGGACAGGTCACTGTGAGGTTTGAAGCAGAGTGGATCTGGGTGTGGGGGGGGTAGCAGAGTGGATCTGGGTGTGGGTCGGGGGGGTAGCAGAGTGGATCTGGGTGTGGGGGGGGTAGCAGAGTGGATCTGGGTGTGGGTCGGGGGGGAGGGGGAGGTAGTAGACTGGATCTGGGTGTGGGCGGGGGGGGGGGGTAGCAGACAGGGGAGGTATGGGGATAGGAAGTCAGTTAGCCTCGGATGGGCGAGAGTGAAACCTGAGGATGATTGAGTTAGAGGAAAGGAGAAGGTAGCCCCCAGGCCGCCAGTCGGATGCTGTGTGTGTGTGTGTGTGTGTGTGTATGTGTGTGTGTGTGTGTGTGTGTGTGTGTGTGTGTGTGTGTGTGTGTGTGTGTGTGTGTGTGTGTGTGTGTTGTCAGGCTAGCCTGTTAGCCGACTGCGATGGAGTTATCAAGCAGCCTCAACACATAGAGGTATAGTCTCTGTCTGTGTGTACACAGAGAGGTAGAGTCTCTGTCTGTGTTTACAGAGAGGTAGAGTCTCTGTCTGTGTGTACAGAGAGGTAGAGTCTCCATCTGTGTGTACAGAGAGGTAGAGTCTCTGTCTGTGTACACATAGAGGTAGAGTCTCTGTCTGTGTACACATAGAGGTAGAGTCTCTGTCTGTGTGTACACAGAGAGGTAGTCTCTGTCTGTGTGTACAGAGAGGTATAGTCTCTGTCTGTGTACACATAGAGGTAGAGTCTCTGTCTGTGTACACATAGAGGTAGAGTCTCTGTCTGTGTACACATAGAGGTATAGTCTCTGTCTGTGTACACATAGAGGTATAGTCTCTGTCTGTGTACACATAGAGGTATAGTCTCTGTCTGTGTACACATAGAGGTAGAGTCTCTGTCTGTGTACACATAGAGGTAGAGTCTCTGTCTGTGTACACATAGAGGTAGAGTCTCTGTCTGTGTACACATAGAGGTATAGTCTCTGTCTGTGTACACATAGAGGTATAGTCTCTGTCTGTGTACACATAGAGGTAGAGTCTCTGTCTGTGTACACATAGAGGTAGAGTCTCTGTCTGTGTACACATAGAGGTATAGTCACTGTCTGTGTGTACAGAGAGGTATAGTCTCTGTCTGTGTACACATAGAGGTATAGTCTCTATCTGTGTGTACAGAGAAGTAGAGTCTCTGTCTGTGTACACATAGAGGTATAATCTCTGTCTGTGTGTATGCCTTGGTGCCAGGGATATTACTCACTGGGCCTGGTAGCTTTTTGTCCATGTTCTTTTCTCCTCGACAAAATTGCGTTTGTTGGGGAAATGTTGAGAAAAACAAAGTATTTAATTAAAGAATAATTGTAGTTTATTATTATTTCATAGTGAGTAAAGTTATTGCCCTTGTTGTGGGATTCATTCTTACGTGCCTTTCAAATGATCTGAATCATGGTTGAAAATGAGAACGGATTGAAAAGTTTTCTTCCTTTTTAAGTCCCCCATTAAAACAAGGCCTTGCTATTAAAGGGATTTCCTTTTCATGTCTTTTTGACAGTAGGGTGCATGTTCCCCAGCACTGGGTCTCGTTTGAGCTCCTCCATCTTGCAGAGCGTGTGAGGTGCCATTTAAGCTGTGGGAAAAAACGTCCTGAGCCCAACACGGTATGGAGCCCCTGCTTCACACTGCACCGGCACTAAGCAGAAGCAGATGGCATGAAGTTTACAGAAATCAGAACATTATTTTCCTGTTTCCATTGCATTCTTCTAAACACTTAGCGAACAAGCTTTGAAGTCACCCAAGAAATCTAGTCTGAGGGAGAAACGATAGGATCTCCCCGAGAAACGGAACGAGGGGGGTGGGGGTTCTGGGGGGTCTGGGGGTGGGGGGTGGGGGGGTCTGGGGGGTGGAGAAGGAGGAGGGTGGAACGTGAAGCGTTGGTGGAGCAGAGGAGTAATGGATTCGATTCCACTGGATTCCAGGCCAGGTTGAATCTTGTGATTTTGATTTGTTCGTCGGACCCTGGGCGTTCTCCCGTAGTGGACCCAGCAAGGCTCCAATGGAAGACGCCGTGTGTTTTCAACAAAGCCCGCTGTGGGTCTGATCTGAGGGGGAGATAAATCCCCTGCCTTAGATAGCCTCACCACAGACAGTGGGTGGGACTTCGCCTGGTCCACATCAGGTCCCTGTTATACATACACACCAGCCACTTTTATGATATACGGCACTGTACTTTTATAATACATGAGTAATCTAGCAGGTATGTAGTGCATTACGGTGCAGGCGCGCTCTCACAGGTTAACTAACTCTACATGGCATCCTGACTGACTCACTAAGACTGGCAGCAAATGAATTACAGTAGGTTCTAAATATGAAGCGCCTTTGAAAAGCTGTGCTGTGTTAGGATGCATTACACTTCAATGTCGCCCACACTTGTTTTTGATTCAACTGTGCAAATCACTTTTATTACCATGTATTATTGTATATGAGCAAAAGCGCATTGCAAAAGGGCCTTGTGTTCTTAAGTTTCCAGGCTGGTCTGCTCGCTCTCAGCCCTTGTTGTACAGTAATGCACCATGGCATGTGAATCATACACACAATGCATGTCCTCAGTCGACTGCTACAGACAGGACCTCACAAGACAGTCACTTTGCCATTTCCTGCTTTCCCATCCTCCAGGCACTAGCGAAGGCATGCACTGCTCCTCCACGGCTTAATTCAATAGAAAGACTTTGATAATCCCCATTTAGGAGGTAGACACGGCGGTTTGGCTGCTTTTCCTGGCTTGTATGAAATTACAGTGCAGTGCCACCCGTGAGCAGCAGGGTCGAATCAGATCGGTGCATCCTTGTTTTGGGTTATCGACTAAAAAGAGCTGTAAGGAAAAGTGCTAGCCAAACAAGCCAGCTTAAATCCCTGCGTTTGATGAGCTCAAAGGAAAACTCTCCCCGGGCTGATTTTGGAGTGTCGTCTGGCAGTGGAAGTGTTAGCATGTTAGCATGTTAGCTTGTTAGCTTGGTGGTGTATGGAGGTACACACCAGGCTGAGGGCGACCTCTGGGGAGGGTGCGGGGCGGGATAGAGATGATGTGTCTCCTGTGGAGTGGAGCGGCAGGTATTTCCTGCCAAGCAGAGCCTTCCCCACTGTGTTTAGACGGCTGCTTCTCCACGTGCTGCCTTGGTGTCGTTGGCGGGACGGGCGGGGGGGGGCGGGAGACGGGAGGGTGGAGGGGGGGGGGGGGACGGGCGGGGGTTATGGTGGGACGGTGCTGTGCTGGGGAAAAGGCTGGTGTGAATTTTACAGTGGGACAGGGAACACGGGTCATAAAAACTCCCCTGCAGCATTTTCCATCGCTATCGAGTGTGGGGGAGGGAGGGGGGGGGGGGGGGGGGGAGAGAAGGCTTGGCTTTTCTCCGCACCTTCACTGTCAAAGCACTGGACTCGTATACGGTCAACCCACTCCCACACACACACACACACACACACACACCAATACACTCACACTAAAACACACACACACACACAGACACACACAAGGAGGTCTTACCTCACCATAAACATCGAGGGCTTATTTTATGTCCAGGCCGCAAAGGAAAACACCCTTCTAGACCGGTGGTTGGTCCCTGGCATGACATCATGACCTGAATATTTTTCGGGGATGCTATTTTATTGCTACGCTGTAACAGACAGCCCGACGAGAATCACTGAGGGAGACTGTAGAACAACAAGCAGCCGGCCCTGGCAGGGTCAGCTGGGAATAAAACGGAGCACGCCTCCGGAACGCCAGTGGGCTTCAGGATGCCCCATCACAGCCACCCAGCTGTGCAGCTGGCTGGGCAGCCACTCTGTCCATTCCCCTGGCCTGGCCTGATCCCAAGACCTACCCCATTGAGGATAGATGGCCTGGGCCTGGCTTATAACAGTAGGTGGGCTGGGTCACACTGGGGAGTTAGTTTGAATATCCCAGTTATACTGGTCTACTCAGGACCTGGGGGTTAGGGTCAAAAGGTCAGGGGTTAGATTTAGGCCACGGAGAAGATCAGGCCCCCAGGAAGGTCAAGGGGGGTGTTTGTGTGTGTGTGTGTGTGTGTGTGTGTGTGTGTGTGTGTGTGTGTGTGTGTGTGTGTGTGTGTTTGTGTGTGTGTGTGTGTGTGTGTGTGTACATGTGTCTTAGACCCTGAATGTGTTTGTGGGAGGTCAGCGTGAGGAAACCTCTTGTGCTACATGCTGTCTTGGAGTGTGATGGAGGGAAAACAAAGAATGAAAGATGGCCTTGGAGGCTGGGAGCCATGGCGTGAAAGTTTAAGTCAATACAGAGCCGAGGATCACCCTGGTGGTCTGGGGTCCCTGCCTCGGCCCGTGTTTTCCCTCTCTGCTGCCCTTGTTTGGAGAACACTGTGTAGTGTGGGCTACAGGGCGGTAGGAGTCAGGAATAAGGCCAGTGTCAGCCTCAACACTACGATGGCTGAGATCAGGAACGTGCCACCAGGGCCATAAAATAGGCTTGTGCTATAACATAGCTAGCAAACTGTAAATGCTTCGCTCAATACAGTTTCCAAAGACATTTCTGTGAAGGCAGGGAGTCTTCCTAGAGTTTGCCACTTGGCCAAACGGAGTAATCAGGGGAGAAAAGCCTTGGTCGGCCAGGTGACCAAGAACCCGATGGTCACTCTGACAGAGCTCCAGTGTTCCTCTGTGGTGATGGGAGAACCTTCCAGAAGGACAACCATCTCTACAGCACTCCACCAATCAGGCATTTATGGCAGAATGGCCAGATGGAAGCCACTCCTCAGTAAAAGGCACATGACAGCCCTCTTGGAGTCTTGTCAAAAGGCACTTAAAGGACTCTCAGACCAATAGAAACAGGATTCTGTGGTCGGATGAAACCAAGATTGAACTCTTTGTCCTGAATGCCGAGCGTCACGTCCGGAGGAAGCCAGGCACCGCTGGTTCCCTGGCTGGCCAATACGTCCCTAGGGTATGGAGGTGGCATGTGGCGAGGATTAGGAGACCAGTCAGGATCATGGGAAAGATGAACGGAGCAGAGTACAGAGAGATCCTTGATGAAATGGCCTGCTCCCAAGCGCTCAGGACCTCGTGCTGGGGTGAAGGTTCACCTTCTGGCAGAACAACGACCCTAAGTAAACAGCCACGCCAACGTAGGAGTGGCCCAGCCAGAGCCCCGACTTGAACCCGACCGAACATCTCTGGAGAGAACTGAAAATAGCCGTGGATCGACACTACCCTCCAACCTGACAGTTTGTGAGGATCTGTAGTGAAGAATGGGAGTAATTCCTCAAATATAGGTGTGCCAAGTTTGTAGCCTCATAATACCCAAGAAGACTTGAGGCTGTAATTGGTGCAAAAAGGTGCCTCAACAAAGTCCTGAGCAAATGGCCTGAGAAACTGTATTTCAGTTTTTTATTTTTAATACATTGGCACAATTTTCTATAAACCTGTATTCACTTTGTCATTCTGGGATTATTGTGTGTAGATTGCTAAGAACAAAATTGTATTTTATCCGTTTTAGATTGAGGCTGTAAAGTAAAGAAATGTGGAAAAAGGGGTCTCAGTACTTCCTCAACGCACTGTGACTGACATGCGTCACTCTCCTGGGAGAATTCATAGATGGACTCTTGAAATCTCTGCTATTGAAATTCTTTGCACAGCAGGTGCACACGTTTAGGCTGAATATCTGTCCAAACGTGATTCAATTAGTATGTTTTAGATTATGGTCCTGGCTTGTGTGTTCTGGCTCTGTCCAGGTTGGTGTGTCCATGCTAAAGTCGTTGCTGGCTTGCCTTCTATTTATGTGCTGAACTGTGTGTCTGTGCTGGGAGCAGTCTGGACTGAAATGCTGTGTGTCTGTGCTGGGAGCAGTCTGGACTGAAATGCTGTGTGTGTCGATGGAGGCTGGACAGCAGCTGTTCAAAGACTATCCTCATTGTTGAGCTGACTGGACACGTTGCCTTCATAATGAAATTATTTTTAAATGAATTTAATAACAACAGGTTGCTGAGTTGCTGCTTTTGTTTTTGCTCACATATGTTAATAAAGAGAGAAAGCATTACCTCTCAACTGTTTTCCTCAGATAAAAAAAATTAAAAAAAAAGAATGATGGGAACCTCAACCCCCATGTATCATAAAAATTCTCGCTCAGACCTTTGGTCACAAATCCCTCAGGTTGCAGTTTTGAGCTTCACTGCTTCAGTGTTGTTGTCCTCACAGCTGTCCCTGTCTTCACTGCTTCAGTGTTGCTGTCCTCACAGCTGTCCCTGTCTTCACTGCTTCAGTGTTGTTGTCCTCACAGCTGTCCCTGCCTTCACTGCTTCAGTGTTGTTGTCCTCACAGCTGTCCCTGTCTTCACTGCTTCAGTGTTGTTGTCCTCACAGCCATAGCGTCCCTGTCTTCACTGCTTCAGTGTTGCTGTCCTCACAGCTGTCCCTGCCTTCACTGCTTCAGTGTTGCTGTCCTCACAGCTGTCCCTGCCTTCACTGCTTCAGTGTTGTTGTCCTCACAGCCATAGCGTCCCTGCCTTCACTGCTTCAGTGTTGTTGTCCTCACAGCTGTCCCTGTCTTCACTGCTTCAGTGTTGCTGTCCTCACAGCTGTCCCTGTCTTCACTGCTTCAGTGTTGTTGTCCTCACAGCCATAGCGTCCCTGTCCATAGCGTCCCCCAGAGACCGGGGGGGGGGGGGTAAAGCCGTCCCCCCAGCAGAGTCTCCGATCCCCCATCTCTAAATCTCAGGGCTTTATGGAAGGCGAGAGGGATGGTACAATAACACGACGTGCACGTTGCCCCCCCCCACCCCCCCCCCCACCTAGCCTGCAGTAAAAACTCAAGAATTACACTCGAAGAGACAGTTTAACTCCCGGTCGTAAATATACGTTCTCTCCTCTTTCCCCCCTCTTCTCTCACTCTGCTTCTGTGACACTTCAGTGGAAACACATGAACAGGGTTTGAGTTGGAACGTGGGTCTGTGGTTTGTTTTCATGTGTTTTTCTGTGATACTGATGTGTACCTTTGGGTAAGACACACACACACACACACACACACACACACACACACACGCACACAGGCAGAAACACTTTCAACGACTGGTTTCTCTGTGTGTCTTGTTTCCAGCCTGTGGGAGTGTCCTGCTCCAAACCACAGCAGGGTAATAATCACTTAACCCAAATCAGACGCAATCAGAGAAGCAGCTTGCAGCTGGGAGGCTCTCAGTAGGGAGGGAGGGAGGATGACGATGTGGACACTGATGACCAGGAGGAAGATCAAGCACTGTGGGCTTTCTGGGCAGTCCAATCCCCCTTCATCTAGCTCCACCACACGGGGAATCAATAGGCGCTCTCTGGGGGAGAGGCAAATCAGTGGACCCCCTCTAGACTTCATCCTGACCGCTATCACAAGTTTGTGCGAGTGTGTGTGTGTGTGTGCGTGTGTGTGTGTGTGTGTGTGTAACACAGAGACTGTGTGTGTGGAGGTTGGAGTACCAGTGAGAGACAAAGAATGGGAGAAAGTGAGTAAGCCAGTGTTTGTGTTGTCTGTGTTTGTGTGTTGTCTACATGTCTTTCTTTGCCGTGTGGTCGAACACTGAATATGATCCTGAGCGATCCAGTGATTGTTCTGAGATGTTTGTCATCTGATGTAGGTCCTGTCACAGCTGCAGGCTCATTGGACAGAGACACACACACACACACACACACACACACACACACACACACACACACACACACAAACACACACACACACACAATGGCTAGCTGGGTGGAACTACTAAAGAGCTCTGCAATCCAGGCAATTAATTGGACTCCACACCAGCCAAGACCTCCAACATGGCAGAGCAGAGGTAGAGCAGAGGTAGAGCAGAGGTAGAACAGAGGTAGAACAGAGGTAGAGCAGAGCAGAGGCAGAGCAGAGGCAGAGCAGAGGCAGAGCAGAGGCAGAGCAGAGCACAGCAGAGCAGAGGTAGAGCAGCACAGAGCAGAACAGCACAGAGCAGCGCAGCGCAGTGCAGAGGTAGAGCAGAGGCAGAGCAGAGGCAGAGCGGAGGCAGAGCAGAGGCAGAGCAGAGGTAGAGCATAGGTAGAGCATAGGTAGAGCAGAGCAGAGCAGAACAGAACAGAGGTAGAGCATAGGTAGAGCAGAGCAGAACCGAGCAGAGGTAGAGCATAGGTAGAGCAGAACAGAACAGAGGTAGAGCATAGGTAGAGCAGAGCAGAACAGAACAGAGGTAGAGGTAGAGGTAGAGGTTTCAGTCTTCCCACCTTCCCGCCCTTCCGCTCGGCCCTGCAAAACTCTTATCACACTCGGTCCTTAGTGGCTCAGCCTGCTCCTAATCAGGGAATATTGTATCAGGGACAGGGATCTGTGTTTGTATGTGCTGTATGTGTATTCCTGCAGCCCCCACCACTGTGTTAGTAGCTTACCTCAGAGCATCTGCCATTCATTTGGGGTGGAAGACCAACACACCAAGGAAAATGGCTGAGACCACAGGAACTCTCTCTCTCTCTCTCTCTCTCTCTCTCTCTCTCTCTCTCTCTCTCTCTCTCTCTCTCTCTCTCTCTCTCTCTTTCTCTCTCTCTTTCTCTTTTTCTGTCTCTGTCTGCCTGTCTACAGCAACCAGGCTCTTTTCATCATATTGTATACAATGTGTTGTCTACTGCATTTTAGATGAGTGTATTTTTGCACATGGACTAGGTTCCTAAAGATATTCTACAGAATTGAATTTTACTTTCTTTAAACACTCAAACAAAACAGAGCCTTAGTTACGTTGTCAATTTGTGTGCTAAAAGCTTAACTCCATATAACCGTTTGGAGGCCCAGCCAACGGAGGCTTGTGTCCATTTTTCGGATCACAAACAAGATCTGGACATTTTCCCTGTTGGCCTTTTGTTGTTCTGCTCTCGTGACTTGATGCACATCACATAAGGGAAAAAAAGAAACCCCTGAACCCTAACCCTAACCCTAGAACAACATCTTCCCCTGCACCCTAACCCTAGAACAACATCTCCCCCTGAACCCCAACCCTAGAACAACATCTCCCCCTGAACCCTAACCCTAACCCTAGAACAACATCTTCCCCTGAACTCTAACCCTAACCCTAGAACAACATCTTCCCCTGAACCCTAACCCTAGAACAACATCTCCCCCTGAACCCTAACCTTACCCTAGAACCACATCTTCCCCTGAACCCTAACCCTAGAACAACATCTTCCCCTGAACCCTAACCCTAGAACAACATCTTCCCCTGAACCCTAACCCTAGAACGACATCTCCCCCTGAACCCTAACCCTAGAACAAGTCCCCCTGAACCCTAACCCTAACCCTATCTCTAGAACAAGTCCCCTGAACCCTAACCCGCGACACCCTATCCCTAGAACAAGTCCCACTGAACCCTAACCCTAACCCTATCCCTAGAACAAGTCTCCTGAACCCTAACCCTAACCCTATCCCTAGAACAAGTCCCCTGAACCCTAACCCTACCCCTAGAACAAGTCCCCCTGAACACTCTGAAGCCTCTCTCTCACTCCCTAATGAGGAGGAATACACCCCACGCTCACACTCCACTGTTTGGTGTTTCCAACGTATAGCCTACACACACACTCCAGTGGACAATCACATATACACACACCCAAACTCACAGGGGAATAAATACCTCCGTTCCTAACGGCAGACTTTGCATCAAATCTCCCTGCCTCATGGAGCAGCTCCCCTCTCCATGCCTGCCTCGTGCTTTGTTTGGCTCTGAGAGAGAGTGAGGATCGGTCTTTCTGCTCTTTGATAAGATAATGCCTGCCGCTCCACAGTGAGTGTGTTCCACGGTACCTGACCTTTAAATAGGTGCTGAGTGGAGGCCTGGACTGGCGGGACGTGCTCCTGCACTGTTGACTTAAGCGCTCACACTCGGCCATCAATCATGGGTGTGTGACGGCCGTCCATGAACCCTGCCTGCCATACTTTATCTGATGGCAACGTCTGCTGCCAACTCGGTCTGTGCATGTAAGAACCAGCCCCGTTTAAAAGAAAGGAGGGAAAAAAGCCCTCTCACTCTGCCTTTCTTTCTTTCCGTCTCTGTCATTCACAAGTTAACACACACACTGACCCCCCACCCCCCCCACCCCCCCCCACACACACACACACACACACACACACGCACTCTACCCCTGCTGTTTGTTCTGCAACGAACAGCGTATTGGGGTTTTAATATATTTCCCTTTACAAAAACCCACTGAGGCATTTCAAAAAGTATTTCGCTTTTTTTTGTAATTGTGCTGAATCATGGAGGGCCTTCTCAATCAGGGCCCGGAGCCCGGCTGCATATGCTTTCAGATTCTCCTCCTACCGACTGGGCCCCGGGTGTGATTCATTCTCCCGGGCTAGAGAGCACCTGCACCATGGGCCCTCCTCAAAGACACCCTCCTTGCTTCCCTCTCATCCCTCCCCATTCCAACTTCCTCCTCTTCCTCTCCTCCTCCTGTCCCTGCTTGACTCCGGCCATTCCGTCCGTCCGTGCCCCCCCCCGCCCCCCCCCCACCCCCCCACCCCCCCCCCGGCCACATCTCCTTCCTGTTGATTCCTTAGAACTATCCAGAATGAGTTACCGTAGAGATGGCATGGTTTGGAGAAGAGATGGGGGTGGGGTGCATTAGTACATGTACGCGATAGCATACCTGGAACCTTGCATTCCACCCATGTGCATTGGAAGGTTGAGGTTCTGAATACGTATAATACGTGTGAGGAAGAGCCTGCCCTAAGACATAGGTTTCACGGGTATTGTGTGGGCTGCATTAAAGTCGTCTATGCCATTAAAAGCCTAGACTGTCTGTTTCTCTCTCTCTCTGTGTGTGTGTTTCTTTCTCTCTCTGTGTGTGTGTGTGTTTCTTTCTTTCTGTGTGTGTGTGTTTCTCTCTCTCTCTGTGTGTGTGTTTCTTTCTCTCTCTGTGTGTGTGTGTTTCTCTCTCTCTCTGTGTGTGTTTCTCTCTCTCTCTGTGTGTGTGTTTCTCTCTCTCTGTGTGTGTGTGTGTTTCTCTCTCTCTCTCTGTGTGTGTGTTTCTCTCTCTCTCTGTGTGTGTTTCTCTCTCTCTCTGTGTGTGTGTTTCTCTCTCTCTCTCTGTGTGTGTTTCTCTCTCTCTCTGTGTGTGTGTTTCTCTGTGTGTGTGTGTGTGTTTCTCTCTCTCTCTCTGTGTGTGTGTTTCTCTCTCTCTCTGTGTGTGTGTTTCTCTCTCTCTCTGTGTGTGTGTGTTTCTCTCTCTTTCTGTGTGTGTGTGTGGTTAGCGCTTTAGCAGAACTCCCTGATGCACTGTCCAGTCCAGCTGACCAGCCCACCCAGTCTGTGTGAGAGTGGGCTCCCATTTTTCTTCCCTCTGTGGACCTCAGAGGCCAGTCTGTTTGTGTGCGTGTGCGTGTGCGCATGTGCGTGTGTGTCTGTGTGTCTGTATATCACAGAAAAAGTAGACCCTGTCCTGATTCCCCTGTTCCTCTCATTTTCCCTGGTGAAAGGCGGCATTATAACTGATTTCCATGACCTCAAGCCAGGGCCTTTGCTTTGCTGTGTGTGTGTGTGTGTGTGTGTGTGTGTGTGTGTGTGTGTGTGCGTGCGTGCGTGCGTGCGTGCGTGCGTGCGTGCGTGGGTGGGTGGGTGGGTGGGTGTGAGAGAGAGAGAGAGAGAGAGAGAGGGGCTGTGCTAGTGTGTGTGTGTGTGAGTGTGTGTGTGTGTGTGAGAGAGAGAGAGGGGGGGACTGTGCTAGTGTGTGTGTGAGAGAGAGAGGGGGACTGTGCTAGTGTGTGTGTGTGTGAGAGAGAGTGACTGTGCTAGTGTGTCTGTGTGTGTGAGAGAGTGACTGCTAGTGTGTCTGTGTGTGTGTGTGAGAGGGGCTGTGCTAGTGTGCGTGTGTGTGTGTGTGTGTGTGTGCGTGTGTGTGTGTGAGAGAGAGAGAGAGAGGGGGACTGTGCTAGTGTGTGTGTGTGTGTGTGTGTGTGTGTGTGTGTGTGTGTGTGTGTGAGAGAGAGTGACTGTGCTAGTGTGTCTGTGTGTGTGTGTGTGAGAGGGGCTGTGCTAGTGTGCGTGCGTGCGTGCATGTGTGTGTGTGTGTGGTAGTGTAGTGTAGCTTCTTTCCATGACCTCCAGCCAGGCCCCTCCTCTGCGGCCTGCCTCACAGCGCTTGTTTAGACAACAGTGGCGCACATGTTGGCTGAAATATGGCCGCTCCACTCCATTGCCCAGCTGAATTAAGCTACGGCATGTGTTCTTAAACCAAGACAGCTCGCTGATTTATCCATAGATTGAAATGATTGATTTAAGGACCGGCCCGCCAACATTAGCGGCGGAGTTGTGAGGTGAGCTTACGAGATGAGAGAGAAGAGGGATAGAATATACAGCCTTCACATAGACCAGCGTTATTTACCTCATCCATTGGAAGACTTGATTCAAAAGTGGGACTTTGAAACCTGGATGGATTTTCAAAAGTGATGTATCGATTGCTGTTGAACATACTTCATTTGCAAATGAGCTGAGAAACGTTGTTTATTATGTTTCAGGCCATGTCATAGGCAGTCTGTTTAAATGTCAGGAGCGGATAGAGAGGGGGGAAAAAAAAGGGTTGTGTTTGAAAACACATCTTCAGCGTTAGCCTGAGTGTGTTTTATTACCTGTCTCATTATTCAATGTGTTGTAGGCTGGCTGAGCTGGGACAGAACATTCCAGCTCTTTAAAGCTCCCTCTCACTCCCCTCATTCTTCTCTTTGATAATACTTTGCCTTATGAGCCCATAAAACCTTGGGCTTTCTCAGAGCAGCACCTTCCCCCCCCCCTGTACTCCTATTCATTATACTGTATACTCGCGCTGGTCAGCCCTGCTCTAATTATGAAATGCTGCTCTGTTAGGCTGCTTGTCCCTCACCAACTCTGGTGACAACGCCAAGCTAAGCCCACGTCTAGCGTGTAGTTTGCCGTTTTTCACTCATTCAAGCTAAGCCCACGTCTAGCGTGTAGTTTGCCGTTTTTCACTCATTCAAGCTAAGCCCACGTCTAGCGTGTAGTTTGCCGTTTTTCACTCATTCAAGCTAAGCCCACGTCTAGCGTGTAGTTTGCCGTTTTTCACTCATTCAAGCTAAGCCCACGTCTAGCGTGTAGTTTGCCGTTTTTCACTCATTCAAGCTAAGCCCACGTCTAGCGTGTAGTTTGCCGTTTTTCACTCATTCAAGCTAAGCCCACGTCTAGCGTGTAGTTTGCCGTTTTTCACTCATTCAAGCTAAGCCCACGTCTAGCGTGTAGTTTGCCCTTTTTCACTCATTCAAGCTAAGCCCACGTCTAGCGTGTAGTTTGCCGTTTTTCACTCATTCAAGAATGTATTTTCCGTATTTTCCTATTTGTCAAACTTCTTGAAAACTTTATTTTTTTTCTTTCATTTTTTTCTGTTGCTTTTCTCCTTCTTTCTACCTCATTTCTTTCTTTCCAACATTCTCCCGTCCGTCCCTCCCACCCCTCGACTCTTTATTTCGTACCAGGGTCGAGTTAAGCATAAGCAAATAATTTGGTAATTGCCTCCTTGATTGAGCTCAATAGGAAACGTTTCAATTAGGCTAAAACTGGGCAAGGAGGAAGCAGCCTCTTACAAAGGGAAACATTCCTTGTCATGCAACTGTCAGCCCCAAGCCCACACCACGAGTCGGCATTAACTGGATACCAGGGAGGAAACGCTGGGGAAAAGGGGGGAAACGGAGGAGGGGAGGGTTGGAGAAAGGAAGGGAAGTAGGAGGAGAGGAGGAGAGGAGGAGGAGGAGGAGGAGGAGGGGTGAAAAGACAGATAGAAATGATTGCAGTAATTAGAGCTATATTTAAACAAGACTTCTCTGTGATATGATTTGCTGGTGATAGCCTGTCCAGATAAGATAGAGACCTCTAAGCCCACCCTACCGCCTGTTACAAATTACTACCTCCCAGCCATGGAAGAGAGAGGGGGGGGGGGGGGGGGGGCTAGGCATACTGTAAAGCCAGAGAACAACTCAATACCTCCACAGAGGATTAGGTAAAGGAGAAACGGAAACGTTTTAACTTAAGGAATTGATGTGGAAGAGGAAGAGGAGTTTGGAATCAAGGAGTTGCTTTAAGGGGGAGAAAACCAATGTGCCCAAAGGTCTCTTTTGTCTAAGTAGCTGTCACTTTACGTTGCTTTCAGGTTAGCCCCTATAGGCTCCTATGTTTTAGTCCTCGTCCTATGACAGGATCTATGCCCTATTGTTGCCTCAACAGTACTTTGATTTTGAAGAACACGTTCTAGTGTTTGAATTAAAGTCTTGGTACGGTGTAGTAGAAGTGATAGTTGATAAGAGGCCATGGAGCAGTGGCTAACGTCCCGCCTGCCTGCCCTTCCTCTCTGTCGGCCTGTCCTGTCATCACAAGCTGCTTTGCTACCCTGATACATGGGCCGTGAAATGGAGGAGCTCAGCCCTGACCTCTAATAGATGGAGGGCTGCCCCTAGGTGTTTTTTTATGTAGGTGTTAATGGTGTGTGTGTGTGTGTGTGTGTGTGTGTGTGTGTGTGTGTGTGTGCGCATGTGGATATCTGTGTAAGAACGTGTGAATGTACGGAAGCATGCGTGTGTGTGTGTGTGTGTGTGTGTGTGTGTGTGTGTGTGTGTGTGTAAGAACGTGTGAATGTACGGAAGCGTGTGTGTGTGTGTGTGTGTGTGTGTGTGTGTGTGCTAAACGTAGAAAAAAATGCCGCTTGAGATTCGTGCAGTTTACGGGATTTTTACCAAATTTGTCTTTATTTGTAAATGTGTGTGTGTGTGTGTGTGTGTGTGTGTGTGTGTGTGTGTGTGTGTGTGTGTGTGTGTGTGTACATGTGTTTGATATCTTGTTGTAATGTGTGGGTGGGTGGGTGTGTGTGTGTGTGTGTGTGTGTGAGTCTGTACTGCAGGTGAAGGTTTGCATGTCTACATGTCAATGTCGCTGCGTGAAGAGCCTTTGGCCAGTGCTCCTCAGCCCCGTCCCTGTGGGACTCTGTGTGGTCAGCAGTGTAAACGCTGCTTCACGTTAATATGCTTCCTGTGTCCGGGCCACCATACCTGAGCGGTTCACCTCCACACACAGGCTCTGTTTAACGTCTAGGGCTCATACTGGACATCTCTCTGTGGTCACACTTGAAATTCAGCCGCTCTCTCAAAAGGTCGTAAGATATTCATGTGAAACGTGTAGAATGTGCTCTTTCACAGATATTTTCTTATGCCTGTATTACATAATTGTAAATAAGTCCAAAACAGTTCGTTTCGACTTTTAGTATCTCTGTTTCTCTCCTGGTTCTTAAATGATCTCCACCCCCTTTCCTTCTCTCTCTTCCTTCTGTCTCTTCCTTCTCTCTTTTCTCTCCTCTCTTTTCTCTCCATGAAGTCTCAGCCCCTCCTGACCAACAGGTTAGTGTTGTGTTGCAGCCCTGACCCACTCCGTCCCGGGCTGACCCAGACTGTCCCAGGCCAGCCAGGTCTGTGAATGCTCCCGGCCTGAATGATTTAGCCAAGGCGGGACACCAGCTTCCGCAGTTAGAATTCACTGATTTGTGTTTGTGACAATAGTGAATAATGAGTGGCCTGAAGTCAAACGCCAGCCTGCCTCCTGCCAACCCCCTGTTCCCCTGTTTCCTGCTCCGGGAGGCAGTGTGTGTTTGCAGTGCTCAGGTGGATGCTGTTGCCGCAGGCCAGTTTAGCTCGCAGGGCGTGTGGAGTGAGCTAACTGGGCGGGCTGCCTGTCAGGAGAAATGGCTGTGTTTGTTTTAAATGTGATTTTCATTTAGCAATAACATCAACTATGTGTATTGTCATTTTAAGCCAGTCGGTGGCCAGGATGCTGTTTTCTCAAGGGTTTCGATGAGCGGGAACACACACACACACACACACACACACACACACACACACACACACACGCACTTACACAAAATATACCACAGTAATCATTTTGCAAAGCCAACCCCCTCATTTACATTTTCCGGGGCATTTTTCATCATAAGCGCGTTCTGTCATCGATATTTAGGCGGTGGGGTGGGGGGGGGGGGTTAGACGGAGGAGTCAGCCCGTAGAGTGAAGCTCAGTGGGACACTGCTCTCATTATGGAGGCCAGGCGGGCAGGCCGGAGGAAACCCTGGTAATGTGTTACCCGCGAAATGAGTTCCATTCCCTCAGACGTGGCTCTGCTGCTGGCCGAGGGATCTAGAACTCATATGGAGCAGTTTATCAGGATTAAGGGCTTCTATTTAGACTACGAGGCCCGGGCCTCCTCTCTCTGTGGCGGCCCCTTGTCCCCGTCACGACTCAGTGTCTCCCAGGCTGGAGGATGGCCAGCTAGGGACGGGCTAGGACGGCCGCAGCGCGGTAGGGAATCAGTCTGGAAAGGATGAGCCAAAAAATGTTGTTTTATAGTGTGACATTTGAATATGAATATGAAAAAAAAGGCTTTCATGCTAGACGCTGCGTTTATGAAAATAAAGAATCAGAACAAAAAAAAATACAGTACATATTTCAAATATTGAACTACTTGTTTATTATGGCTATTTGATTTGGTGTTTCAATCTGCCCAATCCTGTCTCTCTGGGCCAGTCGGCTGCTCTCTGTGCGTGTAACCACTCTGGAGCAGTTGCACCTGTGGCAGGTGGTCCTTAGCAGGCCAAAGACTCCTGGCCTCAGACCAGCTTCAGCCACAGTACATCTGTAGTCTGCTTAATAGAGGCAGATCCTGGGATATAACATCATTAGTAGAAGGAGGGGGGATGTTGCTAGCTAGTTTTTACACACAGTAGACATCACTGGACCACAAATATGCACGTGCTCTGATACCAAATGGGTGGTACCATTGTTTAAATTGAAATAGAGTACAAGTCCATTGTCTCTCTTTACTGGGCTGCCTTAAGGCATCATTTACCCTCTCCAGATAGAACAAACATATTGTTGTAGTATAATGTTTTGTTTGATTGTTCAGTTTTTTCTGTCATCGATGTCTTTTTGCCCCTTTCTCTATGTAGCGCTTGTGCTTTTAATTCAATGTGTGTGCGTGCGTGTGTTTGTTTGTGTGTACGACCTGTGCATGTGTGTGGCTTTTCCTCCGTACTTTTCCCAGAAGGAAAAGGCTCATGTTCACTCCCTAACTCGTCCCGGTAGAGGGTCAATTGCAACCAGTTGGCCGCCAGTCTGCTCCAAAGTAAACATTTGGAGAGAGCAGAGGGGACTGTACAGGGAGGCAGGTACCTGGGGGCTCTGGGGCCGGCTGCAGCTCTGCTTCCCAGCCCCCCCCCCCCCCCTCCTCCTCCTTTCCCTCTTTCCCCCTCTCTCTCCCTCTCCGGCTCTCGGGCCTGCTTCATGTGTGGCGTTGGGCCGTGCTCCCCTCGGGGCGACGGCCTGCCAGAGGCGGCCTGGCTTGGCGGTCTGACCTGCGTGCGATGACCTGTCTCTGGGGACCGGTTCTCCAGCGGGGCTGTCTGCACCGCGGGCCCAGGCCATGCTGGCTGTAGTCTGGCTAGTTTAAGAGCGCTGGAGGATCACAGACAAAGACAAGTAACCAGCCCAGCTTGCACACAGGCCCTCACATTTGATATGTATACGCTTACACATGAAACAAAAACAAAAAAAAAGAATTCTCCACCTTATTGTTTAAGCTGTTAGTGGTATGGTTCTCATTTGGCCTGGGCCCACTAGATTTATGCGGGCCGGAGAAGGGGCCACTGGGGTTTTGTGTGGCAGGCGAGGGGCTATTTGCAGTAGAGGGGAGCTCTGGTCTGCAGGGAGCCAGAGGAGAGAAGGAGCCGACCCCACAGCTGTTTGAGGCTGATGGCGAGGGACTCCTTTAAGCAGGGCTGAGGCGCGCTCCTCACAGCGCCGTTTTGCCCACATTAATCAAACTCACATTTCCTCACATCAGTCTGCGTGCCTATCAACAGGACAGCCTCGTTAGCATAATGCATTCAGGTGATTTCAGACAGAGGGCCACAGTCCTGGGTGAACCCCATTGAGGGTGGTGCCCAGCTGGATGAATAAAACACTATTTCAAGACCGCTCCCCGTTGAAAAGAAACATTTCATTTGGATAACAAACTTTCTGTTGCATAAACGTGTAAACAAACAACATATTCCATGTAAGATAAATATGAAATGATCAATATTTGAAATGCATGTCTTGTAACTTAATGCTTGGCATCTGTAGTCTACTTAAAACATCCGGATCGATTATTATATTAAACGTCTTGAGCAAAATAATTTTTCGCTTACGTGATGAGTTATTTTTCCTCAGGCATCTTTCTCTCCATTTGAGTCGGGTGGGGGGTGGGGGTCTCTCTGTATGACTGAGGGGGGGTTGGGGAGGGGGGGGGCGTCTCTCTCTATGACTGAGGGGGGGTTGGGGAGAGGAGGGGGTCTCTGTATGACTGAGGGGGGGTTGGGGAGGGGAGGGGGTCTCTGTATGACTGAGGGGAGGTTGGGGAGGGGAGGGGGTCTCTGTATGACTGAGGGGGGGTTGGGGAGAGGAGGGGGTCTCTGTATGACTGAGGGGGGGTTGGGGAGGGGGGGCGTCTCTCTCTATGACTGAGGGGGGGTTGGGGTCTCTTCGTCTGGGAGAATGAAAGCATACCAATAGTGGAAGAAGGAGGGCCAGGCTGGCTACTCGTTCAGGTGCTTATCATTTACAGGGTGTGATTAATCCGTGGTGTGTTTGAGGGTGACATCTTGTTTAATGGATGTGTCCATCTTTCTCCTGTCTCTGTTCTGAGGAGGCCAGCAGGAGAGGCCAGCATCATGTAAAGAGCATCCTAATGTATGTTCACCTATTACACACACACACTCTCCCCCTTTCTCTACAAGAGGACATTTTGCAGACTTGTTGACTAGCCAAATTGTAAATGGGGTGGAACCAGCAAGACGTTTATGCATTATAGAATATACACTTCACTCTTCTTTATGTTAAATACGTGTTTTTAACTGCCTCCTGAAATTTCAGGTTGGGCCTAATCTCAGAGGGACAGACATGCTAGCATGTGTTTGTTTGCATGCTTCTATTCTCTCTCTCTCTCTCTCTCTCTCTCTCTCTCTCTCTCTCTCTCTCTCTCTCTCTCTCCCTTTCTCTTTCTCTCTCTCTCTCTCGCTCCTTAACACAGACAGTCAGATCCTCTGCTCAACTGTCAAAGATAGTACAACAATTTAATAACAATTGAAGTTATGCAGCGTCTTTTTCACAAAAAGAAGAAGTAACACAGAGAAGGTACAACATGTGAGCAAGCACCCCTCCACCCTGATACACATGTGCACTCACTCAAACACACACACACACACACACACACACACACACTGGCACACACATCCACCCACATAGCCACACAGAGGCTGTGGTGTTTTCTGTGTGTGTTTACTTTGGGTGTGGAGTGGAGGGCTGGCAGGGAGGAAGGCGGGCTGGTCAGCCGGGCCGTAAATCAGACTCTTCCTGATGGACAGGAAGCTAATATGTCCCTGGTGTGTCATTACGCTCAACCTCCCAGATAGCTCCCGCTGCAGATCCTGCTTTTCCCCTCATCTTTGCACACACACACACACACACACACACACACACACACACACACACACACACACACACACAAATATATGTACACACGCCTTTGCACCAGGAGGGTGGGCTCAAGCCTAGGCAGCGTCTTTGAAAGGCCAGAGATGGTAACAAAGACACACATGTTGAACATAAACTGGCTGAGACCAGAGTCAAGAGTTCATCCTCAGCATCTGTCATAGCAAAGCCAGCAGTGGCCAGAGAGACACCGCCACCTTCCTCTTCCTCCCTCACTTTGACCTTCCTCTTCCTCCCTCGCCTGTACCCTCGCCACCTCCAAACACTGCTGCTTCTCGTTTTTAAGCATCATTTAGAAACACACTGTCTGTTTTTTATGTTTTTACTCTTGACTGTAGTACGTTTAGTGTGCTGAAACACCCTGGCAATCACATACCTTTTAAACCTACAGGACTCACATTTTTTAGGTACTTTTTCTGATACTGCAGTCTGTTGCCTATTTCATGCAAAACTCTGATCCTTTCCAATTCCCCTCTGACTATTAGAGCCTATTTTAGTTTTCTGATAAATTGCTGGATGCATGGACCATGTATGGCTTACTTGGAGGTTGTCCAACTAAGATATCTTGACCCTTCAATGACAGATTGATTGAGCTTTTTCTCTCACTACGTGTCGCTGAATTTCATGAACACATTTTCGGTGAAGTTTGTGAGCCCGATTATGGTGCAAAATCAAGTAAGAACATACATTTTTCAATATAATATACGAGGTACTAGTTCTTCTTGGAAGTGAAAGAGGGCTTTGTCCAAAAATGTTCTTCAAACTGAGTTTATGGACATAGATAGAAAGAGAGCACACCATGGAGAGAGCAGAGGCATGGTTTCCCTTTGCCTTCTGTGTGGCTCCATGGCAGGAGGCTGGGCAGGCAGGGAGACAGGCAGGGAGGCAGACAGGGAGACAGGCAGGCAGGCAGGCAGGCAGGCAGGCAGACAGGCAGGCAGGCAGGCAGGCAGGCAGGCAGGGAGACAGGCAGGCAGGGAGACAGACAGGCAGGCAGGCAGGCAGGCAGGGAGACAGGCAGGTAGGCAGGGAGACAGGCAGGGTGGCAGGCAGGGTGGTGCTGAGAGAAGACCCTGGCATGGTGCCATCTGCCAAAACAGTCTGCCATCTGAGATGCCATGTCACACAATGAGCCCCTCCACCCGCCTGGGACAATGAATGACCCTGATTCCAATAATGACCGTACATCACACACACAACACACAGACTCAGCGCTGATTGCATAATTATTGCATCAAACCGCCGCCATATGTAACATAATCACACTCTCTCATCAGGGCTCGACCACCAGCAGGCATGTGAAGCTGCTTGGGTTATGTAATGTTTGGAAAGAAAGAGAGGGAGAGGGAGAGAGAAATAGAGTGAGAGGGAGCTCTCTGTGTGTCTGAATGACAAGAGCTAGTTAGGGGTCTACAGTATAGCACTGCCTTCTCTCTGGGCTGGAGGAGGACCGAGATACAACTAGCCTGGGGGGGGGGGGGGGGGGGGCCTGATCGGGGGGAGAGAGAGAGAGAGAGAGAGAGAGAGAGAGAGAGAGAGAGAGAGAGAGAGAGAGAGTGGTGAAACATGTTATGCCTGTGTTTGGCCAGCGATGGCTGAGTGCGTTTACACGTCAGTAATGGCTTCCTGTCCCAGTCTCACGCTAAAGACAGGAGGGGAGAACAGAGTGGAAGTGGTTCCTGGAGCCACCGCCGCCCTCGGTCACCCTGGGGGGGGTCACTACTGGGTGCTGTAGCTCCATACCTCTACCCTGTCACCCTGGGGGGGTCACTACTGGGGGCTGTAGCTCCATACCTCTACCCTGTCACCCTGGGGGGGTCACTACTGGGTGCTGTAGCTCCATACCTCTACCCTGTCACCCTGGGGGGGTCACTACTGGGGGCTGTAGCTCCATACCTCTACCCTGTCACCCTGGGGGGGTCACTACTGGGGGCTGTAGCTCCATACCTCTACCCTGTCACCCTGGGGGGGTCACTACTGGGTGCTGTAGCTCCATTCCCTATACCCTGTCACCCTGGGGGGGTCACTAATGGGGGCTGTAGCTCCATACCTCTACCCTGTCACCCTGGGGGGGTCACTACTGGGGGCTGTAGCTCCATACCTCTACCCTGTCACCCTGGGGGGGTCACTACTGGGTGCTGTAGCTCCATACCTCTACCCTGTCACCCTGGGGGGGTCACTACTGGGGGCTGTAGCTCCATACCTCTACCCTGTCACCCTGGGGGGGTCACTACTGGGGGCTGTAGCTCCATAACTCTACCCTGTCACCCTGGGGGGGTCACTACTGGGTGCTGTAGCTCCATACCTCTACCCAGGGAAGCCTGGCCACAGGGCCCCCGTCCATCCAAGGAGACACCCAGTGTTAACAACTAATTAAATAATTTACTGCCTCACTAAAAAGTCTATTATTGCCCTTTCCTCCCAGTAATTTGCTCCATTATCAGCTTTACAGACTCAGGTGAGCTGCTGACCAAGTGGCTGGGCTGTCCTCAGCCAGGTAGGCAGATTCTCCTTGATTGTGTCTCTCTCTGACCGATCGGACGACCACAGATAGTCACAGACCCCTGGTGTGATTCCAGTGTTTTTAGGCTTGTTTCCGAGGTCATATGTCAGAGGATTCTACATCTAAGGCTAACATGTTTTCCTGAAAATTTTGAATTATTTTCTGCTAAACGTGCCTAAACGTGCCTAAACGTGGTACGTGCCACAGTTTCCTATTCACAGCTTCTTTTCCATTTACCCATGAGGAGACATTTTTCTGTGAGTTTTGTATTTCTAATTTCTCATCTGTACTCTGTACAGTTTTCCTCTCTCTCTTCTCTCACTCTGTATCTTCCTCTCTCTCTTCTCTCACTCTGTATCTTCCTTTCTCTTCTCTCACTCTGTATGTTCCTCTCTCTCTTCTCTCACTCTGTATCTTCCTCTCTCTCTTCTCTCACTCTGTATGTTCCTCTCTCTCTTCTCTCACTCTGTATCTTCCTCTCTCTTCTCCCACTCTGTATCTTCCTCTGTCTCTTCTCTCACTCTGTATGTTCCTCTCTCTCTTCTCTCACTCTGTATCTTCCTCTCTCTTCTCCCACTCTGTATCTTCCTCTGTCTCTTCTCTCACTCTGTATGTTCCTCTCTCTTCTCTCACTCTGTATCTTCCTCTCTCTCTTCTCTCCCTCTGTATCTTCCTCTCTCTCTTCTCTCACTCTGTATGTTCCTCTCTCTCTTCTCTCACTGTATCTTCCTCTCTCTCTTCTCTTCCTCTCTCTTCTCTCACTCTGTATTTTCCTCTCTCTCTTCTCTCACTGTATCTTCCTCTCTCTCTTTTCTCACTCTGTATCTTCCTCTCTCTCTTTTCTCACTCTGTATGGTCCTCTCTCTTTCTTCTCATTCTGTCTTCATCCATTCTGTCTTCCAGTTGCCCACTAGGTGACAGTAATGACACAGCTCTTTACTAATGATGTCGGGATGAGCCCTGAGTTTACTGTGGCTGTCAGTGAAAGACAACCATAAGTTTAATCAAACCAAATAATGATTGACCTGGGTTGACATATATAATCATTCGACAAATGCAAACTCCAGCCCCCTTACACTTATTGAATTGTGCAATTAAGTCTATAACAGTGTGTTCTTTTGTTCCCATGTCACTTGTTCAATAGACTATGATATATGTGGTTTGTGATGCTGTCAGGTGTAGTGACGTCCATCCCTTGCCAGGAGTTGGTGTTTTTTGTTGGCAAACAAACAATTTAAGACGAATTTGTCGTTGACGTTTGTCACCACAGAGTTTGCATTTGATCCAGGAAATATTTTTTTAATTACTGGTAAAATTTGGAAATCATAATACCACAGAATGAAATATGAGATGCTAGTATCAGACTACTGCACCTGGTGGTGTTTTCTGCTGTGTCACAAACCACTACAAAAAAATTATTATTATTATTTTTGTATGCATTAGAAGCTAGGGCAGTGAGTTTAGTTTAGTTTATTATGGATCCCCATTAGTTGTTACCGTAGTAACAATTATTCTTCCTGGACACACATTATGTATAATACCTAGTTTAAACAAAACAAAATACCAAACCTTTATGGTCCAATGAGAAAAGATAGTTCCCTGTATTCATGAGGAGGGTGAGGTAAGTGTAGGTACAGTATCATAAAGATAGTTCCCTGTATTCATGAGGAGGGTGAGGTAAGTGTAGGTACAGTATCATAAAGATAGTTCCCTGTATTCATGAGGAGGGTGAGGTAAGTGTAGGTACAGTATCATAAAGATAGTTCCCTGTATTCATGAGGAGGGTGAGGTAAGTGTAGGTACAGTATCAAAAAGATAGTTCCCTGTATTCATGAGGAGGGTGAGGTAAGTGTAGGTACAGTATCAAAAAGATAGTTCCCTGTATTCATGAGGAGGGTGAGGTAAGTGTAGGTACACTATCATAAAGATAGTTCCCTGTATTCATGAGGAGGGTGAGGTAAGTGTAGGTACAGTATCAAAAAGATAGTTCCCTGTATTCATGAGGAGGGTGAGGTAAGTGTAGGTACAGTATCATAAAGATAGTTCCCTGTATTCATGAGGAGGGTGAGGTAAGTGTAGGTACAGTATCATAAAGATAGTTCCCTGTATTCATGAGGAGGGTGAGGTAAGTGTAGGTACACTATCATAAAGATAGTTCCCTGTATTCATGAGGAGGGTGAGGTAAGTGTAGGTACAGTATCATAAAGATAGTTCCCTGTATTCATGAGGAGGGTGAGGTAAGTGTAGGTACAGTATCATAAAGATAGTTCCCTGTATTCATGAGGAGGGTGAGGTAAGTGTAGGTACAGTATCAAAAAGATAGTTCCCTGTATTCATGAGGAGGGTGAGGTAAGTGTAGGTACAGTATCAAAAAGATAGTTCCCTGTATTCATGAGGAGGGTGAGGTAAGTGTAGGTACAGTATCAAAAAGATAGTTCCCTGTATTCATGAGGAGGGTGAGGTAAGTGTAGGTACAGTATCATAAAGATAGTTCCCTGTATTCATGAGGAGGGTGAGGTAAGTGTAGGTACAGTATCATAAATATTTAATTTCTGCAATACACTTCAATTTACCGTCACTCACATTTTCTACACACACACACACACACACACACACACACACACACACACACACACACACACACACACACACACACACACATTTATATGTAGTGATACTCTGAAACTCTTAGCTGATGTAGAGTTGGCACATCTTTCACCCCTTGTCATAATAACACACACCCTCAATTATTGTACCGGCAGTTAGAGTAACTCAACATTGTTGATGTTCAAAGGCATTTCCAGGGAACATAAAATGACTGGCCACAGGTTTGGCAAACAATTCATGAACCAGAACCTAAAACTGAAATCTCTGTTTCTTTTGCTTTGTTGACTTTCTGTTAGGTTGATCCTGCCGCTCCTGTTGGAGACGCTGGTGCTTCTAGCAGCATGCCAATCCTGAATCCATCATAGATGGATCATGTGGTCATGTATGAATCCATCATAGATGGATCATGTGGTCATGTATGAATCCATCATAGATGGATCATGTATTGTCTCTCTAATCATTGTAACCATCTACCCTGACACAAAGAAAGACTAGCCTATACTGACCAAAACATTACTGTCGTGATTGCATATAAAAAAATGTAAATTAAAAAAACATAGGTGTTATTTTTTCATCTAAACCTGAGATAGTCATAAAGCCTGCCTAATGACGATGGGATTTGATTGAATGGGGTTGGCAACAGAGCCATGGAAATACATGGCAAGACAAATGAATGAGCTAGATTCGGTTAGCAGTTTGGCCTGAGGCTGTCTCTATGTAGAGTTGGCACTAGTTTACATTGCAGAGACGGTGACATTGAACCCTGTCTTTGGGGCGTTCTAACAGGTGCCCTGCTGTAGTTGGAAAATTTGGTTAAAAGTTCTACTGGTGAATGTAGGAGACCAGGATGACACCGAGCACATCCTGGGAAACATCAGTCACACCAGGCTTTGCATCCTTTTGTCCTCCTCCTTTCTCTCTCTCCCCCGTCCACTTCGGTGTGGTTGACTCCGCCATTTGCATCAACTTGACTTGAATAGAAAACGTGTGGCCGAGGGTGTTAGAAACTACAGACGGCCCACGTTAGCGTAAATGGGTGTTGAGGTTGGGGGTTAAGCGGGCGACCAGTGCACGTTCCCTCAGTCAAACAGCAATCTCTGGTGTTTTCCATCTGTCTTTTCCCGTCCTACCGGCTTGTCATGTCACTCGGCCAGGAGTCTTTATGGCCTGTCTCTTATCGCTCAGCTGTCAATCAAACTTTGGGACGAGCCCGTCTGAGTCAGCAAGTGGTTAACTCTGAACCCAGTTTGATCTGTCCTAGATTGCCTACTTATCTCTGCTTGACTGTTGAGAAAATGGCACACATTATCCGTAGCTTGGGAGAAGGCCCACGGATCATATCCAGTGGTAAATCTAGATAAGCCATCTAAGATTTTATGATTAAACGTTAGCTGCTGTCCCAGAGTTTGATGGTGACAGAAGGCCTGAGAAGTTGAGATGAATCATCTCCGTGACTTGTTAGCCTCTCTACTCCTCCTTTCATCCCGGGTGATTCATGGCCGCAGACCTTAGAACAAGAGGAGACGCGCTGGGTGCCAGCCGACACCACTTCACCCGCCGAGGCGATAACAGATAAAGGGGCAGCCCGCGCTCGACAGGGGCCCCCAATAAAACCCCCCCGCTGTCGTTGGAGAGCGCCTCGCTTGTTTTTCCAAGCGCCCTTTGAGCTTTTTCAAGAGCAGAATTAGGGACGGGCAGGGAGGGAGGGAGCTGGGACTCTACTCCCCACACACAGGAAGCCTAATTGGACAATATCTGTGATTAATAGCTTTCTCTCTCTCTCTCTCTCTTTCTCTCTCTCTCTCTCTCTCTCCATGTCTCTCTCTCTCTCTCCATGTCTGTCTATCTTTCTCTCTCTCTCTCTCTCTTTTTCTCTCTCTCTCCATGTCTCTCTCTCTCTTTCTCTCTTTCTCTCTCTCTCTCCATGTCTGTCTCTCTCTCTCTTTCTCTCTCTCTCTCTCCATGTCTGTCTCTCTCTCTCTCTCTCTCTCTCTCTCTCTCACTCCATGTCTGTCTATCTTTCTCTCCATCTCTTGTTGGCTCTGCCCCTCCATCTCTCCCTCTCATTACGGCCCAGTGTGTTTTCAGAGCTGAAGGCCTCTCCCAGATGTCCTGAGCCATTAGAAGGCCTTGATTTTTATATGTAAATTCCTTCATAATCAGGACCTTTACGCCAGTATTTGTTTTAGGGCTTTTTTTTCTGACGACTTATTCTTTTTTTTTTTTCTCTCTATTTTGCGGAGAACAGAATCCCTTCCACCATGGACACGCAAGGAACGCAGGAAGGGGCACATAAATCACTGCTCCTAATGGCTGCCTGCCTCTGCATTAATGAACTCTCCTTCCTCTGCAAAAGCCTTTAATTGCCTTTTAATATCCAGGGCTGTATGCCTTCTCAACCCATGAAATATACTTTTTCGGCCATATTTCCCCGTTTCCTCATATGAGGTGATTATATGACAGATGAGTCTGTGCCCATTTTGGTTTAAAAATGCTTTACATTACACATCCAGTTTAATAGGATTAGATGTGAATTGTTGAGCTCACTGTTTGCTGTAAAAACAGGTTTGACTCAAGGCAATGTTTCAATATTAAAGAGTGCCTCTCAAGGTTGTAAGTTTAGTTTATGGGTTCAACCCACCCGGCCGTATATGAATGGTGAACCTATATATTATATTTATATTGTCCATTTCCCTTTCTGACTTTTTAATGCCAACTGTGTATAGCCAAAACCCCTTGCTGTTTTGGGAAATCTGAAGATGTAACACATTCAGAAATGTAATATCCATTATTGTAATGTTTAAGGAAAAATACAGAACCAATGTAAAGGTAGTAGAGATATGTATATTGTAATATTTAGTGAAATGTTACATGTGATGAAGAGGAAGACGCGTCGACCTGTTCCTCGTTCCACAGTAGCCTCTCATTGGTCAGAGTGCATTCTTCACTTGTCCACCCACGCCTGTACTGCTGCAGTCAGACAAAGTGAAATACATCTGGACCCTGGGGGCTGCTGATGGATCATCACGTAGGCTTTGTTAGCGGGGATGAGAAATGGAGGAGCACAGTGGCTCCCAGCTTTTGTTTTGAATTCCTGGGTGTGATGTGTTTTGAAATGTATTATTGGAGAACATGGAGGCATGTACTATGAGCAGGTTCAGCCAGGGGTAAGGCCTGAGCCAGCGTGGAACACGGCAGAGAGGAGCCGTCATCACGCCTCACCACCTCTCACTGTCCGGGGCTGATCATCAGCCAGCCTTGAACCCCAGCTAAAGCAAATCTGATGACGCTTTAATTAACGAGGAGAGGGAGAGAGGGAGAGAGGGAGAGAGAGAGAGAGAGAGAGAGAGAGAGAGAGACTTCGCCCTCCTTCTATTAAGGTTAAACTATGCTTTATTTTTTCATTAGCATCTTTTTTGATTTACTGTTCCTTTCTCAGGGGAATTCCATTTCCTGTGTCTGTGACCTCTGTGACAGCAGTGAATTACAGTCAGTCACTGTGAGTCTCCACATGATTGATGACACCTGTGCAAGTTGAGCCATCACACCCTGGCACACTGCTGTTTTTCTTTCACACTTTTGCGTGGGAGAAAATGGCGTACTCTACGTAGCCAAAAGCAACTGAGATTATCTCATTCCTATGATATATGAACTTTTCTTCTATAGAAGACAAGTTATCGAGTTATCTTGGAATGTGCAGTGGCAGGTTGGACGTTCCAGGGTGCTATATCTTTAAGAGGGATATCACGGAACAGTTTTATGGTGTCTACAAATCAAACGTACTGAGTGGGCTTAGATGGCCGACTGGTTAAGCACAAAATTACATCTCGCTGTCCTCTTTGCTCTCATTTAGAAGAAAGCCTTTGCTTGTCATTTGGATTAAAATGGTGTTTTTATGTGAGAGACAAATGGGTGTGGTGGCTGTGAATCTTGCTACCTGTCATTTTTTATTTGCTTTATATGTTATTTAAAAATGTATTCATCTCAAGGCAAGAGAAACGTCTTGATGCATCATTGCAGGATAATTTCTCTTTCTTGGAGTGGGGATTACTAGAATCTGACTATGTAATATAAATCACTCACTAAACTTTCAAAGGGAGGTATTCCTTTTTTTACTGAGATTTTAAGTATTAAGAAGGTTTCAAGAAGTATACATGGATTTGCTCTGTATTACCCCATTGATTCTGCTGACACTGAAATGCAACCCTCTAGTGTTTATATTTTGTGTATAATCTGCACCCACATAATGTCACCATGTCATACAGGCAGGGGAACATCTGTAAGCATTAACCAAAGTCAATATGGCTGTGCGTTTTTGTAGGCCTCAGGTCATTTCGGATGACAATTTGAATACCTTATCAATGAATTAGTAAACCAATCACAGCATGATGTCAGTTGTTACCTTACATCGAAAGGTAGAGCATAAGCAAAGTTGTTTGGTAAGTTTTGTTGAAAGCTTGATAACATTCCGTGTTGAAAATATGTAAAACATTTTAAGAATCTGAGGGAGTTGCAGACTTTTAGAAAGGTTGTGTGTTAGGCCACTGTTATATCCCCAGACATGAAGACAGAACAATCTAGATAATGAAAACCCTTGAGCAATAGAAACCAGGCATTGTTCCCAAGCAGCTTGTCATCACAAGAACTAGAAAGTTAGTGTCATTCTTCACTTGAGGGAGATAATTTGGCCTTTTGTCAAACTGATATTTATCGTAGGATCTGTTGGGTGTTTAAGCGCTGTACTGCACTGACTGAACGCTGCATGTGTGTTCTGGTGGCGTTGTTCCAGACAGGGCTGTTTTCTTTTGTCACCGTGGGCTCTGGTGATTAACCGTGTGTGTCTGCAGGCGCAGCCTCTCTGCTTGACAGCTCCTGTCAGTGTTATTCTGGCACAGAGACAAAGGAGCCTCCAAATAATGGACTCCTCCGATATCTCAACCACTCAGACAAAACAAAACTAAAAGTGTCAACCAGACGGTAATAGAACGTCTCCCTCTGTTTGAGCTGGAGAGCCAGCTTCTAGGCTAGGAAACGCAGGCAAAGCTCAGAGAGGAGAGGGCTAGGCCTGTCTTCTGTTTTGTTGTGGTTTGCTCAAACTCATCGACAGTAGTAGATGTTTCAGCAGGGGTTGTTTAGCCTATCCATTCCCTGTGACTGTGTTCACGGTGCCGGTAAAGGAGTGGGAAGTTGTCCCTGGGGTGTGAAGTCTCTCTCCCTCTGCTACTCCTCGGCTCGGCGATTAAACAGTAGCTCCTGCTGACAGTTACGGGGGTGGTTGTGATTTCAAGGTTTCAAGAAGTATACATGGATTTGCTCTGTATGGTTGGTTGGGTGGTTGTGATGCAGTGTGACAACCAGAGGAGCTGATTGGTCCTTCCAACACACTGACATAACAGTTAAAACTGTTGTTGTGGGAGATAATGTTTTAGTTAGAAATAGTTTTACTTACTACTATACTAAAATACTTACTATACTAAATCATATTTTGAATCAATTGATGGGTTTGACTTTAGGTTTTGGTCGTCAAGGTAGAACTCGTTCTAAAATGCTAAGTCACTTCCCTGCCAAACTCTGGCCAGGTGCCAAGCTTCAGGCGTCAGGTGCGTCTGTTGAATTCCTGTCTCCTATTTCAAGCTGGCATCACTTGGCACCCCCACCACTGCCCGTCCTTATGTCTGCTATCACCTTCCTTCTCTGAGCCTCTTATCTGCAGAGCTATCAGTCAGATGCTCAAATAAACACAGCCTCACTCCACATTCACTCTGGACTTGGTTAATCCCCTGGCACAAGTCTTAGCTACTGCTGTCTTACAGTCACTCCCACAGTGGCTCGAACAGAGACTGATGGGCTAGGCCTAACAGGAGCCTAAGCCACGTAGTGCAAACATGAGATTTAAACCTTTGGGACTACTATTTTAGAATGCTGTTTTGTAAGGTTAAATCTCAAATTCCTCTTGGTTTCTCTCCCAGACCTGTGTTGCCCTGTTTTACTGTTTTAATAATCAAAAAGTAGGCAAGAGAAAACATAATTGGCCCGTGAGAATGTGAGGTTTGTCCCCCTTAGCCACACTGGGTAGTGGTGATTAATTCATCGTAAACTTCTCCCTATGTTATTGTGTGCCAGACTCAAGTCTTTGGAGACGTGAGGAATCCGATCGTCGATCTGTTTGTATTTTCTCTGTTTAATTTCCTACTTAGGGCTTTCCTTCGAACGTTCTGATGTTCTGTAAGTGGGTGGGGGAGTGAAAAGGTCTCCTTTTTCCCAGACTAAGGTCACCTGTCGCAGCGTGCTCTTTGCTTTTCAAGCATCCTGCTGTTTGCACAGGCTCATTGGAGCAGGCGGGCAGGTTTGACTCGGGAATGTGGCTTTGTTTGGTCATCACGTCACCACAATACCTGGCACAGAACAATCCGATTCTCTCACATTTCAAACCAGGGTTATTTATAGTAGCTGCTAAGAACGCTGTGTGTCAGAAAACCGAGAAAAGCATTGCAGCTTTTGAGTGATGTGGCGTCATGTCTTTAAGATCCTCTTAGTTTGAATTATTTCCTATCATCACTCAGTCCTGCAAAATAGAAGGGCTTGGATTGAGATGAAACTGAAGACATCCATCCGTTGGTGTTTCTCATGATGATTAGTTTCCTGGAAACCCCCTCAGAGACACTGCCTTGTTTATAGACAATATATTTAATAGAGCAAATTAGAAGGAGGCCATATTGGGGAACAGCTGTGTACACACGGTGGAATCTACTGAGGGAGACCATTAAAGCCAGTAGCATCGGAATAGCCAATAGTAGAGCCCCTAGTGGAGAAGGCCTGATTGAGTGTGCCATTCTCTGAGCCAAGCCAATGGCTCTCCAGCACAGATATTCTTTGTGTTTGCTAAACGGCTGGGTCCTCCGTACAGATACCCAGTATCCCACTCCCTTAGCCCAGCAGCAGCAGTTCTACTGGGGCAGAATGGATGATTTGAGATGTGTCATCCACTGTCGGAAATATACTGTAGTCACTTAACCCAACCCAGCCCAGCAGCAGCAGCAGTTCTACTGGGGCAGAATGGATGATTTGAGATGTGTCATCCACTGTTGGAAATATACTGTAGTCACTTAACCCAACCCAGCCCAGCAGCAGCAGCAGTTCTACTGGGGCAGAATGGATGATTTGAGATGTGTCATCCACTGTTGGAAATATACTGTAGTCACTTAACCCAACCCAACCCAGCAGCAGTAGTCCTACTGGGGCAGAATGGATCTGGCGATTGGAGATTTGTTGCAAATATACTGTAGTCACTTAGATGGCAGTTTTAAGGAGGAAGTAGCAGCTTTTTGATTCAATGCAAGCCTGATGAACCCGGCGTTTGGTAAAATGAACGGTTAGTTGAATTAGTAGCCAAATACCGCAGAATTATTTTCCAGAATGATACAACTTTTGAGTCTGCCGTATGTAAGAGGGGGCAGCCAGGCGGGAGTTGGCTTGGTGAGTGAGAGTGTTTTTTTTACTTGCTGGAGGACCTTCTGTCACAGCTAATTGGGCTGCTAAAAATATAATGCATTATCAGGTTGTAATGGATGTGCCGTACTAATTATTCGGTTAAGTTCAAGAAAGTTCAAGTAAATCAAAGTGTTTTTGTCAAGTGATCTAATGGATGTTCTTCCTCCTTTTCTTAGGTCTGGTGGAGATCTGTCTAATGCACCCTCTGGATGTGGTGAAAACAAGGTACAATATGTTCCAAGTCCTAATGTCCCCATTTAAACCAACCACTGCCTCTTACAAACTGGGTTATCGGCCAAGCCTGGCATTGCACAGAGAGGCATTTGCTCCAGCTAACATCTGCCTTGAATCCTCTTGCTGAGAGGGTAACAGCAGCTGGGCCTGTGTAATGGAGTGCTTTCCATACCAGGCCTTCTTCCCCTGCTCCGTACGCCTGGCCAGTGCTGGATTCTCCAGGCGGCTGGCATCAATGCCAAAAGCCTTAGCCATTTTGTGGAAAATGAAATGCATCATTTACCCACTCATTCTCCCCACAATGTTTAAGCAATACGTTTTTATGTTTGCAAATCGCTCACATTTTTACCTCGTTATTTAATTTACATGGCCTGTGGTTCCTTAGGGGGGAAAAAAATGAAACTCCGAATAAATCATATGCTGCAGGGCTGCTTTCTGTGCTTGGACCTGTAATGTTTTCTTTGAGTTTTCATCTCCTCTTTCCCTCTTTCTCTCTGTGTTCAGTAGCGTGTCCAACCTCTTGAGGTATAGAGGGTGATCAGGACCTTCACACCACAGCTTATCAGCCAGCAGTAAACAGGTCGTGGGACGCCTCTAAAGCTTTATAGTCTTTCACAGGCCCAGCCAAGACCTTTGGCTCCGGCTGAACCCCCCCTACCCCACCCCAACTCACCGCTTGTCAGTAAAATGCGCTGCTTTTCTCATTTACGGCAGTAGTTTCTTGGTAAATAAAACTTGTGGGCATGCTTTAAAAAAAAAAAAAAAAGTGAGATGGTTGCACACTTTGAAGGGGGATAGCACCACTAGAGGGGAGAGAGGAAACGTGAGGAATAAAAGTCAAATGGTGAGCCGTGTTGTATTCGTCGGTATTCGATACTTTGGGGCCTGCCAACTGATTTAGAGTCATGGGTAGAAAGTATGGGGTTTATTACAGGTGAGGCTTGACCCCTCCTGTCCGTCTTCAGATGAGGTCAAGGTTAAAAGTGCAGAAGCTATTTTCTTTGTAATGCTCTTCCTTAAAAAGTGGTAAAAGCTCCTTTCAAAAAGTCTAAAAGTTGACAGCTTGATCTTTTTGTTTTCTGTCTGTGTATGTGTCCTGACGGGCAGGCCATTCCATATCGGTTGAAAAGATCTTCTGTTCTTAATAGGGCTTGAACCTAGTTTGGGTTTTTACATTTTTTATTGTATATCTGAAACAGAATGCCGTTTATATTTTTAGCTTTTTGCTGGCTTTTTGAAAAAACATATTTTTCTAGACTAGTAATTAACCACCCCAGTGAAAAAAAGCCATATTCAAGCTTGGTGGAAGAAAACTGAAAACCAGCTTTTGCATTATAACATCACTATGTAATGTTCTAAAATTGAGTGTAGGAACCCAGTTCTGTCTGTGGAAGAGTACAAGAGGACATTTTGCAGACTTGTTGACTAGCCAAATTGTAAATGGGGTGGAACCAGCAAGACGTTTATGCATTATAGAATATACACTTCACTCTTCTTTATGTAAAATACGTGTTTTTAACTGCCTCCTGAAATTTCAGGTTGGGCCTAATCTCAGAGGGACAGACATGCTAGCATGTGTTTGTTTGCATGCTTCTATTCTCTCTCTCTCTCTCTCTCTCTCTCTCTTTCTCTCTCTCTCTCTCTCTCTCTCTCTCTCTCTCTCTCTCTCTCTCTCTCTCTCTCTCTCTCTCTCTCTCTCTCTCTCTCTCTCTCTCTCTCTCTCTCTCTCCCCCTCCCTCTCTCTCTCTCTTTCTGTATCTCTCTCTCTCTCAAGCTTAAGACAAGTAGCAACAGACTGGTTGAATTGGGAAAGATCCAACAACCGAGAACAAACTTGCGTAGTAGAAGCAGGGCCTCATACTATTGCATATTGTACTGGGGTGAACATATCTCAGTCCTTTCCACAGGCAAGAGTCATAAGGATGTTTACTGTGGCTCTGTGAACTCTTTTGGCCTGCTTACTAAGGAGACGTCGACTCTCCAGTCGTTCTGTTTTGCCAGCCGTCAGCCTCCCCTGCCTCAGTCAAAACGTCGTCCTCTCGTTTCCGTGGTGGTAGTCGTTGCCGTGAATCCGAGGCGTTCACCCCCAGCACGGAGGACCCCCTCCGTCTCTCGCCTGCTCCCAGGGCTGCTCGGCCTCTCCTCCTCAGCCGAGCTGTGACCCCCGTTATCCACCGCCGGTAACAAGCACATCTATCTTCGATCTGAGGGGCTCCCCGACGGCACCCCTGTCATCAACATGACTTACCACCCCTTTCATCGCCCTCCTAACTAGGGGCAAATAGCCGTACCCTGCTAACATCTATTAAGACGTGTCCTCTTAGCAGATCAAGATAGCAGGTATGTACTGTAGTGTTTCTCTTCCAGGGCATGTATAGCTAGTATATTTCACACAAATTCAACTGTTAATTGGGTGTTACCCTGCCCCTCTCCTTGGGTAAGGGGCAGGAATGTGAAGGCTGAGGATGGGGGGCTGAGAGACAGTGAGACCGGAGTTACAGCTTATCATTAAGCTGGAAACCACCTAGTTACATGGTTCACGGGCTGGTCTCAGCTCACTTGGAGGTAACAAAGGGTGTCAGGCGGCCCTTTGGGTAGGGGGGCTGTGTGCTCGGGGCACCCCATCTGACTCTGATCAGTCCCCCTTCTCATTAGAGAACGCTGTAGAGAGACCCTTTTCCCTTCATGTCGGGGTCCTATTACAGCACCATAGCTCCGCCCCACACACACACACACACACACACACACACACACACACACACACACACACAGACACACCTCTTCTCAGAAATGGTCATATCATCCCTGTATAACCCTCCCAGTCCAGCGTCAGCCCCTTTCCGCCGCCTCCATCAGCTCTGTCTGGGCACCACAGCGATGCCTCACTCTTCCTGCCTTGGCCTCATTGGCGCTGCGGGCCATCATATCACCGTGGAGATCTAGCAGCCAGATCAGCTACACCCTCTCTCCTCCTCTCTCGACCAGAGCCTCTCCTCAGCCAACCATGGTTGTCTGTGTGCTGCCTACAGCTCCTTAGCACTAAACATACCTTCTTATTGGGTCTATTCACTCAATAGATTGTGTAACTCTAATCACAATATTCACGTTGTTCCCCTCCTCACATTTGATTTGAATTATTTCCATATCTTAGTATTTCTCTATTAATTTTCTCTACCCAGTTAGGTCGTGGTTTTGCTTTCAGTGTTCAAATAACTGTCTGCCCCTGTAACAACTCTCCTGTCTAGCCTAACTCCACACAACCCCTCCAAACACACACACACACACACACACACACACACATGTATTTAGGGCCTGATTAGAAAAACCTGAGGTTAGCCCTCGCCTGTGGCAGCGGGCCATGACAACACAGACTCTGTCAAATCACAGCACGCATGAAAGTGTGTGTGCCCCCTCTCAGGGGTTGGAAAGTGATCTTTGATGAGGGGCTTTGACAGATGACGTCCTGTCCTGTTGGGTAACGAGTTGGCGACAGGATGAAGATGGCCTGGAGCAGCTCCTCTGCCTCACCCCCTCCCTGCCTCACCCCCTCCTCTACCTCACCCCCTCCCTGCCTTCTCCCCTCCCATGGCACCCCCAGCTGCTTGGTGAACCCCGATGCACCTCTGGAGGAATCCCTGACACAGCCCTCAAACAGCAGGGCTCAAAGCACCCAGCGCCAGATAGCTGATCTCGCCTTGTAAAGGGACATTCAGGTCAGCGGTCGTCAACTCGGCCCTTTAAATAGTCTGTCTTTTATTTTTTTCAGTGCTAGGTCAGAAACATCTTGTAGATGTAAGTAATATCTTACATTGGCACTTTCATTATCTTTAAACTGCATTTTTTGGGGCGGGGTGGGGGGTCACAGTTATTGGTGAGTGTTTGTATATATTTCTTAATTTAACTAGACCATATGGGATTTTTACAATACAGCTGTTTTACTATGCTACACCTTTCTATAGCACACGAATGGAGCTCACAAAATTAACAAAAAATACACAAAAAAAATGATGATCAAGTCCCTTAAATCCCTTTGATCTTGTAGCCTATGAAGTTCCTATAGCTTCAGCTATCTGCCTATGATGTTCCTATAGCTTCAGCTATCTGCCTATGATGTTCCTATAGCTTCAGCTATCTGCCTATGATGTAACTGTAGCTTCAGCTATCTACCTATGATGTCCCTATAGCTTCAGCTATCTGCCTATGATGTACCTGTAACTTCAGCTATCTACCTATGATGTTCCTATAGCTTCAGCTATCTGCCTATGATGTACCTCTAGCTTCAGCTATCTGCCTATGATGTACCTCTAGCTTCAGCTATCTGCCTATGATGTACCTGTAGCTTCAGTTATCTGCCTATGAAGTTCCTATAGCTTCAGCTATCTGCCTATGATGTTCCTATAGCTTCAGCTATCTGCCTATGATGTACCTATAGCTTCAGCTATCTGCCTATGATGTACCTGTAGCTTCAGCTATCTACCTATGATGTTCCTATAGCTTCAGCTATCTGCCTATGATGTACCTCTAGCTTCAGCTATCTGCCTATGATGTACCTGTAGCTTCAGCTATCTGCCTATGATGTTCCTATAGCTTCAGCTATCTGCCTATGATGTACCTATAGCTTCAGCTATCTGCCTATGATGTTCCTATAGCTTCAGCTATCTGCCTATGATGTACCTGTAGCTTCAGCTATCTACCTATGATGTTCCTATAGCTTCAGCTATCTGCCTATGATGTTCCTATAGCTTCAGCTATCTGCCTATGATGTTCCTATAGCTTCAGCTATCTGCCTATGATGTTCCTATAGCTTCAGCTATCTATCTATGATGTACCTATAGCTTCAGCTATCTGCCAATGATGTTCTATAGCTTCAGCTATCTGCCTATGATGTACCTATAGCTTCAGCTATCTGCCTATGATGTACCTGTAGCTTCAGCTGTCTGCCTATGATGTACCTATAGCTTCAGCTATCTGCCTATGATGTACCTATAGCTTGAGCTGTCTGCCTATGATGTACCTATAGCTTCAGCTATCTGCCTATGATGTACCTATAGCTTCAGCTATCTGCCTATGATGTTCCAATAGCTTCAGCTATCTGCCTATGATGTACCTATAGCTTCAGCTATCTGCCTATGATGTACCTATAGCTTCAGCTATCTGCCTATGATGTTCCAATAGCTTCAGCTATCTGCCTATGATGTACCTATAGCTTCAGCTATCTGCCTATGATGTACCTATAGCTTCAGCTATCTATCTATGATGTACCTATAGCTTCAGCTATCTGCCTATGATGTACCTATAGCTTCAGCTATCTGCCTATGATGTACCTATAGCTTCAGCTGTCTGCCTATGATGTACCTATGATGTACCTATAGCTTCAGCTATCTGCGGTGGATATGTAGTGGCCGTTTAGTCTCCTGCTGTTCTGCCTGCCAAGGTATATTACCTCCTGGTATTAACCATGGCTGTGTGTCACAAACACCTCATTGCATTATGTTACAGACGTTAAAAAGAATTCAACCAGGCTCAGGGAGCTGAAATGAGCCGTTTTAAACAAAGCAGTGAAAGGCTTATTGAAAAGAAACCTTTTGTGAGGACACTTTGTGGCATCACCCACGTCCTGCTACGATTCTCCGCCGTCTGTTTTTCAGTATTGGATTTATTTTATTATTATTATTTATTTAAACATATTTGACCAGGTACATTGACTGAGAACAAGTTATATTTTACAGCAATGACCTGGATTACAATACATCAAAAATGAAAACATTTATACAATTTACAAGTAATTAACAACAAACAACAATTTAAATGATTAGACTTAAGAGAGTTAAGGCAAAGTAATTATCAGAAACAAGAACACTCAGGCACAAACATGGCTTCTATTTAAATTTTTTGCGGTGTAAATAATAAGAACTACAAGTGGGGTCATGGACACCACGCAGAGCCGTTGTCTTCTGTCTGGGACGGTGTGTGCCATGACCAAATAACCGCACACCGTCATGGGGGGCTCCAAAACACAGGCATTTCCTCAGATCAAAAGGGATGTCTCTGGGCCGGACCAGGGCCGTCCCCTGGAACTGTTCACGCTTATTCTTCTCTGTCTTGTCAATACAAACCTTTTTTTTAAAGAGAGCGTTTGGGATTTTTAGCGATTACTATGTATAAGAATGGATTAATTACACTTACTACATTCTGGAATCAATTATTTGGTCAGTTTATTTAAAATTGAGGTTTAGGTTTAGGCGTGATATTCCAGTAGCAATTCCGAATCTATATATTATTTGACAATAATGTGTTTTTAATGAAGCTTTCCCTGTTCACCCCAGCTCAAGCACATTCCCCAGGTCGTTTAGGTAGCTGGTTCTGTTCACCTGCGGTACGGAGGTTCTTCTGGTTCCAGGCCAGAGGAGTCACATTATATGAGACGTCACCTGGGCTCGCAATCTGGCCCCAGCGTCGCCGTCGGAGGAAGGGGTATCATCGTGACCCTGTAACAGCCACGTTACTGCCCCTGCTCCCGCTTGCTTCATAAGCCAGGCCGGCCTGGGTCCGGTGGGCCTGTGGTGCCGTTGAAACCTAAGCTGACCTGGCCCAGACCAAACCCTGGCAGCCTGCCGCGTCACTAGCGCCATGGCTTTATCACTTCCCTTCTCTCTTCAACCGCTCTATCACCATCTCCCGTCTTCTTTCCCTTCCTCTCTTTACCTCTCTCTCTCTCTCTCTCTCCTTCCCTCCCTCCCTCCCTCTCCCTAAAGGTTAGTCTTTATTGGCCTCCTCTTCAGTTTTCCATTTCAAAGCTGTTTAGTGTGGTTTAAGCTGTTATATAAGTGCGGTCAGTTCACCCTTTGCTGGCAGACCAACTACGTCCATGTCTAAGATTAAATCTCACTAAACAGCCAAATTATTTGACGGCCATCTTGACGGAGGTTTAAAGTCAAAGTTCCACATGTGTCAGGATTAGTTCATGTGCATGACTGCTCTGAAGCCTAGTTCGCCCTATTAACCATGCTATGACAGTGACTCACTGAGGCGAACCACCATTGGACGTGAGGGCCGCCATTTTGTTGGATCTCCCTAGCCTAAAGAGCGATTGGCCAGTTAAAATGGCAATTGGATTGGATGTTGGAGTGGCATGTTGGATCATTTAGGTTCGAAAGTGCTTTTAACCTCATGTACCGATGCAATGGACTTCTGCCATCTTTATGATGCCGCTCATTAAAATTAACTGTTTTGCTGTAAAAATTATATTTCCTTTTAATGCTGCCTTCTGGATTCTCTTATGAACTTTAGATCTAATATGGGGGATGGGCTGACTTTGTAACCCTTCATTTATCATTCACTCTTTAGATCTAATATGGGGGATGGGCTGACCCTAACCCTAAACCTAACCCTAACCCTAACCCTAACCCTTCATTTATCATTCACTCTTTTCCGTACTCTTCCCTTTTTCCCTCGCTCCTCTCTGAGCACTTGATGCGCTCTTCATGAATGGTCAACCAAGTTTACATGTTAAATTGGCATTGCTGTTGTGTGGTGTAATAGATATAGTTTGGTAAATACTTTAGAATATTATGATTTCTGTCATATTTGGTGTCTTGCTTTCATAAGCAACCATTCCAACGAGTAGTTTGTTCATGGTCAGCAGTGCTACGCTCACCGTATAGCAAGGGGGTGTTGTAGAGGGTATACCCCTTCATTTAACAAGGCACATTTTGAAAGACCCCTTTAAAACCACGGCCTCCCGCTTTAAAAGCCGTCTCATCAAGCCCCTGCCTTTTGATCAACCACATAACCGCCCCCCTTTCCCATAGGCGCCATAGACCATCATTATCGGGGCTCACCTTAACAGCTAGCGTTCTCCCAGGTGACAGCCCAGCCCGTCCTGCTGGTCCCGGACGGAGCCCATTACCACCGGGGGCCCGGAGCGAACACAGGTCTGTGGCTCCGCACGGCCCTCAAACACTGTGCTCCTGTCTATTAAAATACAAAGAAGGAAAGCACTGCCCGGCCACTCTGCCTTTAATATGCCCCCACCACCTTTGTTGAATGCCCCCAGAATCTGCTATTTTATAGGGAGGGAGGTCAGGTGGAGGAGAGCCTGTGTGATTATTTACCCCAGAGTGCTTGTCTGGCTCACAGAAGCACGGACCTGCCCTCGCCTTCACCCTCACCTGGGCAGCTCAGGGCCCGCCTGAGGCCTGTAAAGCACGGAGAGTAAAGGGTGGAGGGTTCGGAGGGCGGGGGCTCTCAATGAACTCACACATCTCATCACCTCGGAGTATATCTCCGCCAGTAGGGGCCAGGAACCAAAAGAGAGGCCAGAACTAAGAAGCTGTGTGTTTTAAAGAAGCCCCAGGGCTTTCCCCGGTTCCTCTGTCTGCTGAGTTTACGATCGGGACAGTTGGCTCCAAGGCCGAGGAGGGTGGATCTACCAGAGGCAAGGCGGCCATTTTGTCCTCCAGCTGGAGTCCCCGTACACCTTGGTCACATTAAGGCAGAGAGCCTTCTGTATGCGTTGTATTTCAAATAGGTTGTACTCCTGAACGCAGTTTTTTTTTTTGTTTAAGCTGTTGGTATTGTGAAAGGCAGCATCAGCTACCTCTCACTGTCAGGGGCCTGATTGAGGCTTCCCTTACTGCCAGCGGCTCCACTGCCCCCCCCCCCCCCCCCCCCCCCATTATCTCTGCCGTTTGGTCCCTGGCTTTTATGACAGGGTAGAAGAGGGCCATGAGGAAATGAGGTGACCCTAGGGTCATGAATGAAGTCAGGGGGCTGGAACCGGACCTTGGCCCTGCCACCCCGGTCTCACTTGGCCCTTTCGGGTCGGGGCAAGCAGAGCACTGAGGACAGGACCCCTTCCATCTCTGACCCTGGAGTCATATGCCTTTAATTAGGGTAGATTGGAATATGTTTACAAGCCCCACTGGTCGTAAATTTTCCAGATCTGGAGTCCCCCGCGTCACTGTGCTAGCCCCATCCCTGATGCCCTGGTCCTCAAGACCCTTAGGTTCCTTTAATATGGTGTTGGGCATCTATTTATTATGCTATTTTAACTCGTTTTCAGGCCCGGGTTACAAGCTATTTGGGAATCCACAAAATGGGAATTTGGGGGACACCCCTCTAAGATGTTAATCTGTTAGCGATATGAAAGGTCCGTTCACCCCACTAAACCACCCCCCCCCCCCCCTGATGAAACCTGGGGGCCCTTTATGGCCCCATCAGGCACCCTCCAGGACGACTTACTGCTGACCTCCTGACCTGGCAGTCCAAGCCTTATGAGAAGAGAATCTCCTGTTCCCTTCCATCCTGCGCTCTTCCTGCCTGTCTCTCTGTCTGTCTGTCTGTCTGTCTGTCTGTCTGTCTGTCTGTCTGTCTGTCTGTCTGTCTGTCTGTCTGTCTGTCTGTCTGCCTGCCTGCCTGCCTGCCTGCCTGCCTGCCTGTCTTTCTCTCTGTCTATCAGTCTGTCTTTCTCTCTGTCTATCTTTCTCTAATCTCTAGTCTAATAAAAATTGAATTTAATTGAAGTCTATGGCTTGCACTGTAGTAATAATAAAAGGTAAATGGGTAAATGTATATCCTTATCTTTATACTATGTTTTGTAATATTTATTATTATTAACAACAATGTATGTTTCTGTGAACTTGTCACTGTCATGGTTTCTCTTTTACCCACGATGTATGGTGAAAGTTTGGCAACGAGCAATTAAAGCAATCATGCCGTTACAAATTATCAAGTTCTTAAACTGTAAAAACGTTTTGTTCCTTTTTATATATACGTTCACCACCTACAGTTGGATCATGTAATAGATTTGCACGCAACACTGAGCTTAGCTATAGGGGTTTACCAGCATGGTTGTTACAACAAAAAGCCCCTCAAATGGCTCATGTTAAACATTTACACGTAACCCAAGAGCAGTTACAATGGGCTTACTAGCATGTTAGCAGCCAAACTGCTTCAAGGGGCCTTCTCCTGGGGAGTTTGGGGCTAATTGGATCGGCTAGGTTAAGTCAATGTTTGAGTTTTCCTCTGTGCTGCTTGAGGGACCTCATGGTCGAAGGCTCTCCCCTTAGTCAAGGGGAAAAAATGGAACTAAAGGGACGTATGGACAGAAATCAAAATGGACACAGTTTGATGATACAAATAATAATTCACTTCTCTTTTTCTTATATTTTTTTCTCCAAAAAGACGCAACACATTCACCAAGGATTGTTGAAGTCTGTGTCTATATATATTCGGAATTTCAAAATGAGTCTGGCCATTCTTTGACCTCGATTACCTGTATAGCATGCTCAGCTGTTTGCTCCTCTTTTATCAGGTTTCAGATCCAGAGGGGTACCAATGACCCACATGGCTACAAGAGTCTGGGAGACTGCTTCAGAACCATCTACCGCCATGAACGGTACGATCAAAAGACACCTAGGGCCCTCTGTTCTATCATCACAAATGTGTTTGATCAATCACTATTTACTTAATTAGTATTTAAGTACTAAACCAATTATAGCACCACATCAGAAATGTTGCCATAACCAAATCTTGTTTGCCCAGAGCTCACCTCTTTCACTTTGCCCCAGTCAGACAGTGTGAAGGCCTTAGTGAAAGCAGCTTGGTTTGTGGCCAGCCGACAGCTTTACAGTGGAGACAGAGCTGATCTGCACTAAGGTGGAGACAGATCTGATCTGCACTAAGGTGGAGACAGATCTGATCTGCACTAAGGTGGAGACAGCTGATCTGCACTAAGGTGGAGACAGATCTGATCTACACTAAGGTGGAGACAGCTGATCTGCACTAAGGTGGAGACAGCTGATCTGCACTAAGGTGGAGACAGAGCTGATCTACACTAAGGTGGAGACAGCTGATCTGCACTAAGGTGGAGACAGATGATCTGCACTAAGGTGGAGACAGCTGATCTGCACTAAGGTGGAGACAGATGATCTGCACTAAGGTGGAGACAGATGATCTGCACTAAGGTGGAGTGGACTGCTCTGTGAGAAGCCTGCTGCTGTCCGTTGGAGCTTGTCTACTGGCAGCCTCTCAAACAGTCAGCCATTTTATCTGCTTCTGATCTGCTACCGTGACTGCTACCGTGCGTGTGTGTGTTGTTACGGTTTGTTTAGTTGAAGGTGTGCACTTCTAGGGAACTTGGGGTGTGTCTCTAACACAGTTAGAGAGTTACAGAGCGTTGCCACATATCTCTATTTAAAGCTTTAGCAGATCCCCACATACTGTAGGCAGAAGATCCTATTTCATATTAACCATTTATCACAGACAGTATATTTTTGCTGAGTCTGTAATCACTTCCCAGTAGCAAGTGGAGGCGTACCTCCAGGTCTAACCACTTAGTTATAATTTATACAAAGTGCTAGGGCCCTCTGTTGTGGAATTATTATTAAAAATAAACGTCTACTGTTGGCGAAGGGTAGCCATGAGCTAACAGTGGGTCATGCTCTCTCACTCTGGCAGGGAGAAACCTGAGCCTTCAGACCCAGCTCAGTGATTAGACTGAAGAAAGACATGGAAGCATTTATACATCTGGAACGCCAACCCTCTCCATCACACGTCTCAGTGTTGTTTCTAGTATTTTTAAAAGTATATTGTATGCAGTATTTCTGTAGGAAATATGATTGAATACTGGATAAGTTGATTGTGGTGATCTGCAGATGCAGAAGTATGAAAATCTAAAAGCTTGGGTGGTAATATTTTAATATGTACATGCATGCTGAAGAAGACACGTGACTACCATTACATGATATCCTATATATATATATAGAAAAAGTAATAAATAATAATCAATAATAATAATTGACTACAATTGATACAGCGCTTTTCTAGACACCCAAAGCGCTTATATATAGAAAATGGAAAAAAGGTAAAACATCGAATTTGTGTCTAGATAAGCGCTGTATCAAGCGTATTTTAATTTTTTACTTTATATATATATACAGTGGGGCCAAAAAGTATTTAGTCAGCCACTGATTGTGCAAGTTCTCCTACTTAGAAAGATGAGAGAGGTCTGTAATTTTCATCATAGGTACACTTCAACTATGAGAGACAAAAATGTGAAAAAAAATCCAGGAAATCACATTGTAGGATTTTTAATGAATTTATTTGTAAATTATGGTGGAAAATAAGTATTTGGTCACCCACAAACAAGCAAGATTTCTGGCTCTCACAGACCTGTAACTTCTTCTTTAAGAAGCTCTTCTGTCCTCCACTCGTTACCTGTATTAATGGAACCTGTTTGACCTCGTTATCTGTATAAAAGACACCTGTCCACAGCCTCAAACAGTCAGACTCCAAACTCAACCATGGCCAAGACCAAAGAGCTGTCGAAAGACACCAGGAAGAAAATTGTAGACCTGCACCAGGCTGGGAAGAGTGAATCTGCAATAGGCAAGCAGGTTGGTGTGAATAGATCAACTGTGGGAGCAATTGTAAGAAAATGGAAGACATACAAGACCATTGATAATCTCCCTCGATCTGGGACCCCCACGCAAGATCTCATCCCATGGGGTCAAAATTATCATGAGAACGGTGAGCAAAAAGCCCAGAACTACACGGAGGGACCTGATGAATGACCTGCAGAGAGCTGGGACCAAAGTAACAAAGGCTACCATCAGTATCACACTACGCCGTGAGGGACTCAAATCCTGCAGTGCCAGGCGTGTCCCCCTGCTTAAGCCAGTACATGTCCAGGCCCGTCTGAAGGTTGCCAGAGAGCATATAGATGATCCAGAAGAGGATTGGGAGAATATCATGTGGTCAGATGAAACCAAAATTGAACTTTTTGGTAAAAACTCAACTCGTCGTGTTTGGAGGAAGAAGAATGCTGAGTTGCATCCCAAGAACACCATACCTACTGTGAAGCATGGGGGTGGAAACATCATGCTTTGGGGCTGTTTTACTGCAAAGGGGACAGGACGACTGATCCGTGTTAAGGGAAAAATGAACGGGGCCATGTATCGTGAGATTTTAAGCCAAAACCTCCTTGCATCAGTGAGAGCATTGAAGATGGAACGTGGCTGGGTCTTCCAGCATGACAATGATCCCAAACACACCGCTCGGGCAATGAAGGAGTGACTCCGTAAAAAGCATTTCAAGGTCCTGGAGTGGCCTAGCCAGTCTCCAGACCTCAACCCCATAGAAAATTTGTGGGGGCAAAAAGTTGAAAGTCCGTGTTGCCCAGCGACAGCCCCAAAACATGACTGCTCTAGAGGAGATCTGCATGGAGGAATGGGCCAAAATACCAGCTACAGTGTGTGCAAACCTGGTGAAGACTTACAGGAAACGTTTGACCTCTGTCATTGCCAACAAAGGTTATGTTACAAAGTATTGAGTTGAACTTTTGTTATTGACCAAATACTTATTTTCCACCATAATTTACAAATAAATTCTTAAAAAATCCTACAATGTGATTTCCTGGATTTTTTTTCTCATTTTTGTCTCTCATAGTTGAAGTGTACCTATGATGAAAATTACAGACCTCTCTCACCTTTCTAAGTAGGAGAACTTGCACAATCAGTGGCTGACTAAATACTTTTTGGCCCCACTGTATATATATATATACACACACACACACACACACACAACTACTGACTAATCAATGACTTCAATGCTATTTTTGACATTTATTTATATTTTGAGATTTATATTTTGAACCATATATATATATATATATATATATATATATATATACATTGGGTGGTTAACCCTATATATATATATATATATATATATGTATATGTATATGTATATGTATAGGGTTAACAATTCAAATCCCAAAACATAAATAAAATAGCATTGAAGTCATCGATTAGTCAGTTGTGTTGACCCAATCATCAAGCCCATCTCATACTTGCATTACTCAATATCCTTTCATCGTTAAAGAATAGTCACACTATTTGTTCGAAATTCTATGTAATCGGTTTTCTTGGTGAGTGGGTTAAAGAGTGTGTGTGCACTTAAAGAGTGTGTGTGTGTGTGTGTGTGTGTAGTTAATCTTTCTGTCTCTGTTTTTCTTATGCCTTGTGAAACCTGACCAGTGCGCTTTTGAGTTGTGTTCTGAGCTGCCTGTTCCAACGTCAAGGTTAGAACAGTCACTGGGAAAGTGGCAATATTTGCAGATGAAGCATGCTGGCTGTTTACCGATTACTAAGGAAGGAGGGTGGGCCCTCATATTTCTCATGATTTTCTCGTAGTAATAGGAAACACAAGCTCTTGGAGGTAGCAGAGGTCAACACACTATCAACCCCAAACACTGCTTATGGTCATCACTGCTCACAAAGTCATTGAGACTTTATTGATGTGACTGAAGATTGAAATCAAATCAAATTTTTGCCCTTTCTTACAGTATTTCAATTACTGAATTCAAACTAAATTGATTTCTTACATTATTTCAACTACTGAATTCAAACTAAATTGATTTCTTACAGTATGTCAACAACTGAATTCAAATGAAATTGATTTCTTAAAGTATTTCAATTACTGAATTCAAACTAAATTGAATCAATCTTTGTAATTTGACGATTTTTCCCCCCCAAATCAAAAAATTACCTGATAGATGGGAGTTGGTTGAGGAAGGGATGTTCTATGAAAATCAAGACCAAATTACCTGCACACACACAGACACACACACACACTCACACACACTTACAGCGCACACGCGTCAACAGCCAGCTGGCTGCGCAATACCTAACTATGAATCAGGAGTCGATTTGTTTAGGAAAGCCAAAAAGGGACTTAGTGTTTACTTTACATTCAGAGGCAAATGACAATTCAAATGATGGCGGGTTCCTGGAGGTCTAGTTTGTCTGTAACAAGTTTCCCTCCTCCTTTCTCACCTGGGGACTGACCTGGTGACCACACCCGGGAAATCTGTGGCCACCATTTGCATGCGCAAAGAAAGACGAGGACAAGAGCTTCCGTCGGTGTAAAATAACTTACACACATGCAAAGACATTTATTTTTGGTTTCCAGTGGTGATAACCCCTAGACTCATGCATTTTGACAACATGGTGATGGCCCTATTATTAAAGCACTGGTGTAACTTCAGCTGTTGATGAGAGAGAGAGATCCTGTCATCTGAGGATGTGTTTGGATAATTAGCTGAGGGCCAGGGCTTTTGGTGGGAGTGGTCCAGGTCCTGGTCCAGTACAAACTACCCCGGCCCCTCTCCAAGAGCCATCACCTGATCTGTGCTTTCAGAAACAATAATATTTATGCATGGACGCAATCAGCCGGCAACATCTCTGTTGACTTGTGGAGCATGTTTCCACAACAGAACAGCAGGAGTTCACATGCAGGTGTCACACTAAACTGTCCTCCCCATCCACATACATGTGTTCAGTATCAATACACACAGACCTTTTAATAGTCTGATGGCTTCCAGCTCTTTCTTTTTTCCTCTCGTAATAAAGAAAATTGTAAGGGGAAAGGTGCTCTTCAGTTAAATAACCATTATCAATGATTATAATCACAATGTTCAATCACTTGGAAAAAATAATGAATTATCAAAAAATATCTTCCAACTAGGTATTTGTTCTCTTCCCTCTCAGCTTACTTTCTTGACATCTCTATTTTTATTTTTATTAAGTCAGTCCTTGGCTCCTTCTTCTACGTCAGACTCTGTGTTACTCTGTGGCTCTGTTTTATATAACCCTTATATAACATGGTTGATATAAACTGCCTAATCTGCATAAAAGCATAACTCCAACTGTTCACCTCGCATCCCAAAGGTGTTATGCATCTGTTTTTGAACGGGATTTAATCTACAACCTGATACAATTAATAAACCTAATAATTTTAGATCCAGAAAGGCTGTTTTTTTGCGTTTAACTTAAAGATATAATGTTGTAGAGGTGGACAGCGATATGTATAAAACATTTTAACAAATTATCAATATAACCACCATCAGATATGATGTTAGATGTTAGATATTAATAATAATTATAAAATAGTCCCATCTTGAGTCTAAGCCAAGAAAGCAATTTCTTTATATGGAGATTGCTTCATGGCCAATAAGAGAGACCACTGTCTTTAACAATCCTATAATCCAAGCCAATAAGACATTTAACATAACACTTTCTAAACAGTAGTAAATGCTATAAACCTCCGTACAGCCAGGGCCATGTTTCAGTCAGTGTTTATCTTTGGTGTTTTTGAGTGTGTAAATCGGTCCCCAAAAGCAAGAAAAAAATAGCTCTTTTGAAAAGATCCAAACCTGATTTTCCCGTGTCGGGTTTGAATTAGCCTAGAGTGAAAGAAGAAATGAGCTATGGAGATAACGTTCAGGATTCTATCTGTTGTTCCTAGTACTTTAAACGTGACTACATCCTGACATTTCAGTATGCATTTGATACGTTTGGTGTTTCTTGTCACTAATTAAGTATTGTCACTGCCCACATATACACTTCTGGAATGTCAATGCAACACGTTTTGTGATTTCTTTGCTAAAACTAATCCAGAGTATGTTACCACATAGCTTCTTCCATGTTGCAGAAAATGACGGTGGAGGATAATATCACCACATGTTGAGGATTTTGAATAGCGATAACTACTAAGTCATGGTAAATTGATGTTAGTTTTAATATCACCCCCACTTCCAATGTTCCCAGATGCTGGCCATAGTCGTGTAGAAAGGGACAACCACTTATTGTGTACAAATTTTCTGAAAATTGTCACCAAAAAAAAAAAAGATTCTCTCTCTTTCTCTGCAGTATCTCTGGCTTCTATAAGGGAATCCTTCCCCCTATCATTGCAGAGACACCAAAGAGAGCAGTAAAGGTAAGGCACACAGAACATTGATGTGTTCTACAATTAAATATTAACATTTGGAAAATAGCAACAAAACTTAATAAAAGTAACACTTTTCATGGTACATATTGAAAAGGATTGTGAATATTTGTACAAAACACTCTCTAAACAGAAGTGAATGCTGTAAACCTCCGTGTAGTGAAGGCCATGTTTCGAAATTAAACAATAACTGAAGTTGTGTATGTGTTTATTTGTTTATTAATGTGTTTGTTCATGTATGTTATTATTCATTTATCATTTGTTGAAATGTTTCGTTATCTGTTTTTACACATACATATATATGGACCGAAATAAATCATTTCAATCAATGAATCAATCAAAGGTTAGAGTGCAAACTGTCACCTTTTGTTCACCTCTATATCCGGTGGACCATACAGAATGTGCAGTGTTTTTATGCATAATCTCTCCTTTTCAAGGGGCCAAAAAGTGCTTGAACACGTTAAGACAAATATATGAAGCCGTCATTTTAATATTTGGATGCAATTCCTTAAAAATAACCATTTCCCAAGGGACGTGATGAATAATCATCCCTAGATACTTGACGTCTTCCCTATGTGATAACACATTTATTCTACTGTTCTCCTCGGCCGTGACCTCATCGATGAGCACAAGTGGCTCCGTTCCAATGGCTGCCTCACAAGCCTGTGCTGAATCTTTTTCTACCTAATGTTTTTGGTGTCTCATTCAATGAATCAGATTTTTCAGTTAAATGATGCCCTGTTGTATTGGCATTGACACCTCTTTGGTACGTCTGGCTGTGACTCTTTCAGCAAGCCTTCCCACAACTTGCTTGCTCTACTCTGAGGAAACACCCCAGCACACTTACTACGCCTAAGGGGGGAACGCACATAACAATTAAACAAGGGACGGTCCCCGCCATGTTTGTGCTCCTGCTTCCATGTGTTTGCTCTTGAGAAGTCCCTTTCTTGACTCAGAGCAGATTCCCAGCCAACCCTCCCCCAAGCCCCAGTATTTAGATGTCGGCTTCTCGGCCAGTGGGTAGTACTGTGTGGACATCGCTGCTTCCTGTTCTGTCCAAGTCGGAGTGAAAGGGAGCAGGGTAGTACTGTGTGGACATCCCTGCTTCCTATTCTGTCCTAGTCGGAGTGAAAGGGAGCAGGGTTGGTGGGGTGGGAAATGGGAGCTAATGGTTCTCATCAAGCTAGGATGCTAACGAGAGAGGGGTGTGTGTGAACTGGAAACGTAAACACCCGTGCTGAGAAGGCGATGTAATCGCTCATACACAGAGCATCAAGACAGCTGGCCCGTGCAAAGGAGAACCGTCTGGTTGAGGAAATTTAAAGCAAATCAAAGGCCAGATTCAACGATCTGCAGGCATGCTGCCCTGGACTCAGATAAACAAATCAATGGCATCTCCCCCTTTTGAATGGTGCAGTGTACGTGATCGGAGTTGGATCTCTAGGGAATAGTGAAACATATCATGGTGCAGTGTAGGTGAGTTGGTCTCTGTAGGGAATAGTGAAACACATCATTCTGGTTTTATGTTTAAATGCTGCTAGAAGTGACCCAAAGCTCAAGTCTCAAGCAACCACAGATTCCTTGTTATATGATGCATGTGTGTGTGTGTGTGTGTGTGTGTGTGTGTGTGCGTGTGCGTGTGCGTGTGTTTGACTTTGACAGCTCATCTTTCCTCTTTTGTTCTCCACAGTTCTTCACCTTTGAGCAGTACAAAAAGCTGTTGAATCTCACCCCTTTGTCTCTAACTCCCGGTTTGGTAAGGCTTGACAACCAACTAAATACACGTCCTCACTAGACACACACACACACACACACATTAGTACACTCCACAGTGCAGTAGTCATCAGGTAAAGCCAGCTACACCACGCAGACCGTTTAAGAGTGGGGGTGGAAACGTCTTTTCCGCCTTGACGAAGCACCTTCCTCTCGACATGCGTGAGTCAGTGGTGTAATAGACACCGAGTTGCCGTTTGCAGTGCACGTTTCTGCCCCGCGCCCATTCAGGTGACAGGGCCGTGTCAGGTATGATGGATGGCCTACCTGTGTCTTGGCCTCTCCTCACAATGACTGGGCTGGCCTGGCTCGCTGCAGCACGTCCCCTGCATGTTTGCACAGCCAGCCCAGGGGAAATGTTTACCTGCCCCATCCATCATGCTTTATTTCCCCCTAGCTCACCACTGCCCCCCCCCCCCCCCCCCCCTCTATCTTGAGGGCATCTTTGTCTCCTCCTCACCCAGAGGCCCTCAGGTATGGAGTACAGTAGTGATGTCATTAGTGCTGCTGGACTGCGGTCAGGGTTTTGAATGGCGGAGGGCCGTCTGAGCACTCCCCCTTCTAGTTTGGGGCAGCTGAATACCTTCAGCGTGATTAATGAGCAGACGCTCAGTAATAATACAAATGAGGAAACAAAATGGTCGCCTGGCTGTGTCAACAGCACGAGGCAGGCCTGAGAGGATGGCTCCCACCCTTCCAGGGCTGCAGGATAACGAGGCAGGCCTGAGAGGATGGCTCCCACCCTTGGAGCTGTGAGCAATGAGCTGCAGGCATGCTGTGGAAGCTTTCCCACTGGGCTCACTGAGCATGCTCACACACTTCTCGGTGTCACATACTCTAGTCATCAACGGTCACAGACACCGTTATCAGAACCCTTTGAGTTGTTGCTTTCACTGTGACTCCACATTCTCGTTCACGATAGGATTTGTGTTGTTTAAACGCCCCTTTTACAGGTGTAGAATTCTAACCTTCATATTGTATTAATAATCTATGTATCAAACAAGAGAAAGTTGGCTAATAGCTCATCTAAAGGAGGCAAAATTGGTGGTACATTTTGGAAATTCCTAATGGCTTAAATAAACTCTGACTATTATGTGTTAAATTACACACATAAATTAGCCCTCCTCATTTCAAAACATGTCTATCTCTATATACATACATTATACATGCATGTGTATGCATAGGCTACTATTGTTTACTAATGTCCTGGCACTGTCACTGTTGAAGTTGAACTGTCTCTTTTTCCCTCCTCCCCAGGCACTGTCCGTGGCAGGGCTGGGCTCAGGCCTGACCGAGGCCGTGGTGGTCAATCCGTTTGAAGTGGTGAAAGTCAGTCTGCAGGCCAACAGAGCTTCTTTTGAAGTGGTAAGAGGGGGCTGGCCATATCGCTGTTCCTCACTAGAATATGTCTGATCAGTCACATCAGATTCCTAACCCTGTTTCCCTTTGGGGTTTTCCTCACGGTAAAGCAACCTTCTTCGTTTGCACAAGCTCGACACATCATTAATACTGAAGGCTTTGGTCTCAAGGGACTGAACAAGGGGTTAACATCGACACTGGGACGCCATGGCGTTTTCAACATGGTTTACTTTGGTTTCTACTTCAACGTCAAGGATACCATTCCAGCCTGCCAGGTATGAGGTCACTGGCCCCACCTGCTTTTCTAACAGATGTGCTACGAGATTGGTAATATTATACTCAACAAATACAGTATGTCCATATCCATCAAAACCAAATAGTCGGCGTTGGGAAAACACCGGTATCATGGAAATACCAACAAATACGTGTTGTTCTTACACAAACACCAGATCGACAAGAGGTCATTTTCATGAAAACATTTGTAAGACAGATAATGATCATTTAGAAAGAGACTTTTGACAGATTTTGCGAAAGATATACACTTAATTCAGATAATTCATGGACTTTGAAAGGGTCTGAATGAAAACAGTGCGGGCCATTGAGTGCTGTCACTTTGCTACACTGTTTGTGTGCACGGACTAGTCTCACTGAGCATGTTGCAGCTAGCCTCTGGGTCTGGGATATCAGTATGCCTCAGCCACTTAGCGGAATAGCTAACGTTTGACAGTGTGATTGGTATAAGGAGCGTAGCATTGGGGGAAAGGAGAATCAAAGAGAAGCCTGTGAGATCAGGACCTCCTCTGTTTGCTCTCCACAACATCCTCAAAGGTTCACGTTACACATCCGGCAAGCTTTCACGGCCCAAACAAAAGTTAATTTTGTTCAATGGAAATGTTAACATACACCAACCTCCACATGTATAAACTTGGGCATTAGATTAACTCCAATAGACTAATTGAAAGCAGATGATGGCACTTTACTACTAAAAGGAAGTTCCAGTGAAAGCTGAAAGAGGATATACAGTATATATTCAATATTTTGATATATTCAATGTTTTTTTAGTGAGTTAAAATGCTGCAAATTTTCTGTAAGTTTTGTCGTGAAATTAGTTGTGATGACGTTGTTCCAATCCATTGTTTTATGACTTGTCACCAATGCCTTTGAGAGTGATATGCAGACACATGTGAAGTGTCTTATTTAGCTTGTTTGTAGAGAGGCTAACTCACACCATTGTGTTTCGGGAGAGAATAAATATTGCGTGCGCTGGCAGTTCCAGGCTAGGCTGCTGATGGATCCGTTCCAAGTGTCTTTTGTCAGCAACATGAGCGATGAGGTTGCAACTCAAACGTGTCCGTAGTCAAATTGCAGTTTGCCTCAGCTCTGCTTCTCTCATCTCCATTTGAATAGGACAGAGGGAGCAGATAGCACATCCCCATCCTTCACAGGCGAATGTGTGTGGGGATGTTTGCTCGTGGCTGCTAGGGAGTTGGTGACCGGCCTTGATGGGTATACTTAGGCCCAGGGAATGGTATCCTCTTCCCTTCTCAAAAAACAAAGTGAGATTAGCTGTTGATTTACCTCAGCACTCAGGGTGTCCAGTCATTTGAGAAAGTCCTGGACCGGCTGGGCTGCTGTCATTTGTAAAAATATCCTGGCCAATTAGCTGTCAGAACTCTTGAGAGTCTGGGCTTCTTTGGTACAGTAATATCCCCATACCAAGTCACAGCCCAATTACCCAAATTGTCCCCATATGCCTCCCCAGTCTGCCTGCATGAACCCTGTTTACAAATCCTCTCTCTCCTAGCTCCACAAAGTACATGTGCTTCTGCTCAGCCAATCAGAGGGCCGCACCACAGTCAGGAAGTACTAATCTGCCCCCCGCTACCATAAAATGATTAGGACTTTCATGCCAGCTTTGCAATCATATGCACAAGCCCCTCGCACTGTCCCTCTCTCTCTCTCTGGATTTCCCTGACACACTCACATTATCAGTCATAATTTATTTAGCTGTATTTATCAACTTCACGCGATAGTTTTCTTTTCAATCCATATATTTGAATATGTTTTTTTTGTGTAATTGAATTATTTATGTTAACAAAGTATCAACAAACATAGCAAAGTATTAACAAAGTATAGCCAAAAGGTTAATTAGCCATCGTGTTCATCAGAAATGTTTAAAAGCCAAACTGCGTGTGAAATAGATTCCCAGTACTGTATCTGTGGTTCATAGTTATATGCAGCGTTGCAGCTGTAGCAAAGAAACTCTTAGTTCTGGATTATCCCATTACTTTCCCCCCTGCCTCTCTCACCTGCCAGGACCCAGGCCTGGAGTTCCTAAGGAAGTTTGCCATTGGCCTGGTGTCAGGCACCATCTCCTCCTGTGTGAATATTCCCTTCGACGTGGCCAAGAGTCGTATCCAGGGTCCCCAGCCGGTGCAGGGGGAGATCAAATACCGCAGCTGCTTCCAGACCATGGGCTTGATCTACCGGGAAGAGGGGTACGGATCACTGACTCTCTAATAGGGGATGGGCAAGTTAAGCACATGGGATGATGGGGTTGGTTGCCTTGTATGTGCTCATCCAGGCTAGTCATCCACATCATGTAGTTTTAGGGCTGAAGACTGAGGCAGACCTGGACAAGAAACTTTACGAAACACTTCATTTAGCTGGTTTTAAAAACGTACCCTGCCATATTTGCTCCATCATATATTAGACCTGTTGACTTTAGATTGTCTACATCGAGCGTAGTCCCACTGACGTACCAGGGACATGCCGACTGACGGAAAGCCACTGAAGGCCTTATCTTTCCAGGGGTGCAGAGAAGGTGCCCCCTCAGCCACATCCAGCCCCCTGCTCTAACACAACACAGTCCCTGCTAATTAGTGGTCCCTATGGGGGACGTCGTTAAGTAGCTCCTAACGAGACGCGCGGCGCTCCACAGGTCAATCTAATCAGACGGAGGGCCAGGGAGGAAGTGGGTCCAGCCTTATTAACGCCATCAGTGGCGGGGCCAGGAGGTGGGACAGGGAGCGCCAGGCGGAGGCAGGCCGCCACTGATCACCTTGAACGCATTAGTGGCAGGTACAAGCCCACCAATAGCCATTATAACCCTCTGGACCTGACCTGGGGGAGAAACAAGCAGCCAGCAAGGCTGCCAGTCGCCTTCATAAACCACTGTGATGACAGCTTAGACACACACACACACACACACACACACACACACACACACACATATTCTCTCTCTTGTCCACACACACATGCACACTCAATCGCTCATAATACACACAGACAGTGCGAGAATGTAAAATCAGATCGTTTTTTCTAAACTGTTCTGAAATATAAAGCATTTTACCAAAACAGTATATGAAGATCAAAATAAGAATGAAAAATCTTTTCAAAAGTTTTAAGGAATATTAATGTTTCCTCACATTTGTATTTTATTTGAGCAGATACTTGGCGCTGTACAAAGGATTGGTTCCAAAGATAATGAGACTGGGACCAGGTGAACTGACCTAATCAATTCTGTGACAACAACAGCCTACTACCCAGACCTACTAAGTGCTTTTGGTTTGGCAGTTATTCATGTTTTGAACTTATTTAGATAGTTTGCCTTTCTTAAATATTGTTTTATAATTAAAATCATGGTTTTGACGTGGTGCAATACTCTACAGAATGTCAATAATGTTTTGGTACTTAGTCAAACTGGAAAGGGCTGATTCTAGTCCCATTTACAAATAACGTTGACTGAGTAATAATACCTCTAATCCTTTTCTCTTGGTGTGCCGTACTGTAGGTGGAGCAGTGATGCTGCTTGTGTACGAATATGTGTCTGTATGGCTGCAGAAGAACTGGTGAGGAGGAGCAACAAGTGAAGGGAATGAATGGTCTAGAAGCCACGGTCCCCTTGTACTGCCACAGCCGGACAGCACTCCTGCTTCCTACATGCCAAATACACCTCCAGTCATGGACGTTGGTCTCATTAGGTCTAAATACATTTCATTACTGTTTTATACAAGGTGCTGTGATAGCATGAGACAGACACAGATTCATCCTGTTCCAGATGTTAGTCACATGCCAGCAGACTCTGGTCACTGGCAGACTGAATTTAAAGAAGATAGAAGAGGCCATTCCTTGTAACCTCACCACATACACTGATCCTCACTGCCCAGTGCCTCATTCCTCCACATCAAACCCCGGCCCCAAGGTCTCCATGGAAACCTACTCATCATGCAGAAGCACTGCTGGATTAGATGACTGCCACATAAAAATGCTGTCTGCATTTCGCACCAAAACCACAGCAATGGTACCACGCCCCAAATGGACAGATTACAAAAGCATGCACGTGTAGGGACAGATGCCCATGCATATATGTTTGTACCGGCACATACGCAGATATAAATGAGCTTAGACCAGGTACGCTCGTTCTTGCATGTTGGAAGGTTTCAACATTGCCCCCCTAAACATATCTCAATTTGCTTCCCCTATTTTTTCTTTTTTTTTGTATTATTCCACCCACGGTTGTTTTAGAACTTGTCTGTCTAAAACACTGCCTTAGCTGAGTATGTCAGTGTATTCTGTTGTCTCTCTCTGTACCAACCGAGCTAGAGCAAGAAAAACAAGGACAATAACACTCAAATGTTTGACTGGTGAATACCGGTCGCAACATAAACTTTCCCTCTGCCTATCTCTTACACAAATATCCCAACGTGCACACACACACACACACACACACACACACACACACACACACACACATACACACACATGGCTTAACCTTAAAGAGATGGACGTCCTACAATCATGGCCAAAAATATAATTATAGAGTTCTCACTCCCTCTTGTTTGGCAGGGGTTTATTCTGATTTGGGATTTTATTTGGCAGTCATCCTTAACGTGTGACATTTTGTCAGCTACTGGTGTTTCCTGGAGTCCTGTGGTGACTGACTATTCCTGACTTCTCTAAAGTAGTTCAACGTTTCCGCATATTGCCTGGTTGTGAGGAAGTAGCCAACCGTCACAATACAGTGTATCTCTTCTTTTCCTATGGAGTCTTTCATAAAACAAATGATTACTTATTCATTTCAAACCAGGATATATGCAGTCAAGTGTGAAGGTTGTATTCATGTCAGCGTGATTGTAAAAGACACTGGGCACACAGACTCTACAGCAGATGTGCTGTGGTTTCCCGTGAAAATACATGCATGTCTGGTTATTTTAGAGGTTTTACACACCTGTGTGTTCCGAGACTGTTGTTTTAAGACATTGAAAACACTCTGCTTGATGTCTCTATTATTTAAAAGGTTTCAGTGAACGAGAACCTTCCTAACACCATGTAGTCCAGTAGTGCTTTGCATGCTGCACAGTGTTAATGTGGAAAAGCCTGTCTGCTCTCTGATTGCATGTGTATGAGTAAAGATAACCATATGACATTTACGTCAGACTCAACATCATTCATTAGAAACATGTGTTTCTCCGTATTTACAAAACTATGTCTTGAGAACTTACTTCCGCAGATTCGACCTGCATTAGTTTAGGAGAACACAGACTATTTATCTGAAACATTAAAACTTCCCTTGTTTACAAAAACTTCTAAAACAACAAAAGGAGCCTCAGGTATAACAATTTATGCGTTGTTCAGTCAGGACTGCCTGGACATAATGGCCTGGTTGGATGTACCCACGATCAGTCTTAGCATGGGGAATTCATTTAGAAGTTGACCTTTTAGGCCTCAGCAAAATTGCAGTGCAGCTTAAGACTGTTCATCTGATCTTTTATATACTTTATAGAACCTCAACTTTGAGATTGGTATTCACGCGATGAGTGGTATTTCACGGGGGTTTCCATGAAGGTTGGTTTCTGGGGTGGTACTAGGATCATCTCTGGTCGCTGATGTGGTTCACTTACGGTTAAAAAAAGAAAAAAGGAAAATAAAAGACACTCATCATTGAGCAACGGTCCGTGACCACTGGATGTGGGGGAGAGTGCTTTCCAAGTCAAATCAGCCTCTGGCCTTTGCAAGGAGAGTTGTTTACACTGTCACTTGGAGGGACTGTTTATACTGTAACACAAGAGGGATGGGGGACTTTGGACCATAACTTTAAACTCACGTCCCCATCCCTAACCTATGGGTACTAATGGCCGTTGTTGCTATATGTAAAATAGAAGCTTTTATCCAGCTCTCTGCCTATCAGATCTTTATGATTGTTGGCACAAGACTGAGTAAGCATTGACCTTAGCTTCACGTCAGGTTTCCTCATGAACAACAGTCAAATTTGCTCTGTGCAGGAGATGTTTCTCCCTCCCTCCATATCCATGAGTGTGACCTCTATATCAAAATGTCATACTACTACCATTGTTCTCATATTTTTGTGGACCACACACACACACACACACAAGGAAACATAAATAAGCTACAACTTGTTGGATATTTGCCTTGTTTTAAATTCTAAAGTGCCTCTGTTATTGAGATTTTAGAATAAGAGAATAATCAAACACAGTAGTAGTCTACTCTGCGTGGCCTGTTTTTAAAATACACTATAATGAAGGTTGTACAAATATTTACATGTATTAATAACAAGCTAGGGCATTCAGCCCTTTTTTTCTTCTGTAATTAGCCCTCAAACAAGTATTGTGACAAGTTCTGACAATAGCTCGTATATCATTCACTCACATTACCGGGAATAAATTGTTAGTAGGCCTGTTCCTCTGTCGACGATAACCATCCAGAGAAATGTAGGCTTTGTCACGACCGGCATGCTGACACACGGTTAGTAATCATTGCATTACCTTGCAGACAAAGGTAATTAGTCATGCAATATTCACATATCCTTTGGCCAATGGCCAATCCGTTTTTTAATGCCAGGAAGTAAATGGCACAACCCTGGCCCTTTTCTTACCACTTACCTGCCAGTTTCGGGGGTAAGCTAGGACCTAGACTAAATGAATCTTTCTTAGTAGCAGGTGTTCTCTTAAAATAAAAATATATGTTTAGATCGTCAACTGGTTTGGAATGTAGGCTGTTAAACTAACACAGAGGCCTATTTCCCAGACAGCTACAATTCAGGAAAAACAGTGTCATCCAAACAATTTAATAAGATACATTCAATTTCAATGTGCAACATTTGGAACTATGCAGCTTAGCTGTTCATGTTATAAACTCCAACAATAATTAAGACTCAAAGTAATTTGGTCATAATGTGCGTGTAGTTTCTCTTTGGCTTTGTTCCTGTCATGTCCCTCCGTTGTAGGCTAATTGCACAGCGTACCTTACTCTAATAAATAAAATCATTTGAACTTCTCTCTGGGAGCTTGCATATGCTACATTTTGAGAGCACAAAAACATGATCAATAAGACTTGCTTTTATCAAAAAAACATTATCAATAAGACTTGCTTTTATCACAAAAACACTAAGAACAAAAAGCATACAAACATACAAACAATAGCAATTTTATAAGCACCCTGAAACACTTAAATGCAAACTTTTTTCTTATTTGTGGTTGTGACATTACCCCTTTTCCCTCAAAAACAAAAGCAGAATTGTGGGGTAATGAAATTGTACTCTGTGTGGGAGGCACATCGGTGTCCTTGTGAGGCTACTGTTGGTAGCAGTCATGCCAGTACTTCTATGCACCCAGCCTGCATGTTCTTTTGGACGGCAATGAGCCATATTGACGGACATTGTAGAGCATAATTGTGTCAGTATCAGTCCTTTTGAAGGTCCTTCATAGCAACACGGCAGAGTTTAGGGTAGACCTGAGGCCAAAGGGTTATTGGCCTAGTTTAGGGTAGACCTGAGGCCAAAGGGTTATTGATCCATGCCGGCCCTCTTCCCACGGCTCCACCTTGCTCTCCTCTCAGCCCACCTGTTTCCCTTAGTTACAGGGCTGAGGCAGTGACAGGGTGAATGGCGTTACGATTGAATGTCATACTCTTGTAGGCCAAGGGGACGGCAACATCACAGCTGTGGAGAGATAGAGCACTGCCATTGGCTGGCTGCCATGTGGGACCGGTCACATAGGCCGACGTGGTGGCGCTGCACCCCATGAAGGGCAACACTTGGGTGGCTGGGTGGTAGGGAGGCATGCTGGGCGCTGTGACATAGCTGTTCACTGTGGGCAAGCCACTCGGCGTCTGTTCCAGAAAAAGAGAGAAAACACTCATCACAATACACTAGAGACTAGGGGAACGGCAAAGCTCAGGGCACACCGGGTGGAGCTCCTGCTGTCTGACTGCTGTGTTTGTGTGAAAAAGCAGGGAAGGGTCATGAACAGGAGAGACAAACATGGGAGGGTGAGGTCTGAGGTCTGAGGATGACAATTTGAATTGACTGAGCACCTCAGTAAAATATTGAGGGTTAAGGGGACTTGGGAAAGTACCAAGGAAAATGAGTTTCAGACTTTAGGGCATGATGACAAAACATAATTTAATTAATTTACTGAACATTTTCGACAGGGAGTATGATTTATTTTCTCCGTGGGTGGTCTTGTGACCACAGAGAATCAGACGAGATCCTTCAGGTTCCTGTGCTATATTTGCCAAGGATTCGCTCACCTTTAAGACTCAGCATAGACTATCACTCTTTCATGCCTTTTTGTTTTGCCTGTACATTTTGCAAATGTGCTTGGATTAGTTGTGAATTTATACATATTAAGATGTTGCCTTAAATATTTTCAATGTTTTTAATTATTTCTGAAGATATTTTGTCAAACAGACGTTTTTGACAAAACTACTTAAATACTTTCTTCTAAAATCTTTAAAATAAAAATATGAAAATATATGGTTAGTTCACAAACTGTTAGCCACAGCGTAAGAAAGTGTGGGGGTGTGTGTGAAATTTTTGGTTGAACAGGTTCTACAGTCAACTGTGCAGGATAGACATTGCGGACTGACTTCTGAAAATACACAAAAATAATGAAATACGATTTTTTTAATTACCCAATGAAGGCTTCAAGTCTTGTTTAGTTCTGTTATGTAATTTAATAAATGTATTATAACGTGTTTTTATTAGGAATATATTATATTATATTTATTATATATTTTCAAATACTATTTAGATGTGTTACATATTAACTCATAAGAACAGTACTAATAAAAATATAGACCTGCAATGAGGATAAATCTATACAAATATATAGCTACGTCTATCATTCAATAAACTGCTGGTCTATATGGCCTAATTTGTCCGTATTGTGATTTTGAATTAACACCCATTTATTCTCGTCTGAATGGGTTTGGATTATATTGAATAACTCAATGTTATATTGTATTGATATAGGCATATAGACCATTAGGCCTACTGTACAATATTCAGCATTACATGCATTTTTTATCTTGTAAAATATTTGACCTGCCGAACGATTTTTAACATGTCAAATACACATAAAGAAAGCATTTATAAAGTTCCTCTGTTTAGAACCTATGCTTACAAGTATGTGTAGGATCGAAACGGACCGAAGTTTCAGCCTATACTTACGTGGTTGTCTTATCACAACATTTCTGGAATACACGAGAAAACACTACACATTGTTTGAATCAAAAGTCACGAGTGGTGAGGGCAAAACCTAAGGAGGAAGAAACTGTAAGAAATAACTTGGACAATATTGTCAAAATCCAGTAATATACATACCAAGTATAATCAGTCCGAAGCCATCATTTTAAATTGTATATCTATGTTTTATTTCATACATATTGTAATATAGTCCTGAAAATCATGAAATTAAGTAAAAGTCAGTTTGCATTAAAATATTTTGGGCATTAGCAGTTGTGACCATATCAAATTGTGTGACTCGGCCAAATTCACTTTAATTTGTATAGCGCTGGTGCTTTGGTTATGATATGATTAACCAATCGCTTTGCGGGCCGATAAGAAATAATAGTATGTCGGTGGACTACAGTAGTCTCAGTGAGAACCGACCCTAACCTGAAATTGTATAGGCTGTCATTTTATTTTTTTAAGCAATGGATTAAATCATTGGACAGGTCCTGGACAATAAAGCACTTTCACGCATTCTTCATTTCGCACAGCCTTTGTGGGTGTGTTGAAAGCCTCAAATATAGGCTTGCTGCATCCTGCCCATCCTGCTACAACATTGACCAACTGATTTCACATGCTTCTTAAACATAAAAAATCTTCTGATTGTTTAAAAAAAGCTGGTAATTAATAACTTCATCGACAGTGCATGTATGGGTTGTTGTATGTATACATTGTTTTATTTTTTTTATATACATTTTTTTTTAGTGGGGGTGGGGGGGGGGGTCTGTGTAATTATGTTGTACACTGTTCGGATTATATTATGATGGGTCTGATCAATGCAACGTGTTAGGTCATTTTACGTTTTTGAATGTTGTCTTTAATTTGCTTATTTGTGTTTGAGACTTAAAAAGCTGCTTTGGATGATATGATGTAAATCGATGTAATCAGGATGAGTCGGTTTGCTTGATCTTTATGCTTCAGCTATAAGTTCGAAAAGGCCTCAGAAACCTGTAGAATGCAAGTAGTTCTTTTTTTCTTTTTTTAATTAGTACAAATTTGGGGGACTTTTACTCGAGACATGCTTGGCATAACTTAGCATACCTCCGTGTGAAATGTAAATTATTGGTTGATTAAATTATAGATACGAGTAGTAATTATTGTTAGTATATTACAGTGACTGTTTACTGCAAGGAGGGAAATCGACATACGGTTATTTTATAAGCACTCATACCGAAATGTGAATCCTGATTAAATGTATGCCTTCCGCTGCGCAGCCCCGCTGCAAAATAGGGTTGCCTACTTAAACTGAATGTTGGACTGTCTTGGTTAATGGGTCGCTGTTTGAGGTGAAATATTTAAAAAATCCTGAGAAATGGAGAAGTATCCCTTTACCTGCGTGTATTTCGCATCAGGTTCTAAATGCTGTTTATCCATGCCATTGACTAGTGAAGAGCTTGCTGGTGGAAAATGTGTCCTGTTTATAGTGCTCCATTCCTCTAGTTTGGCACTGGAAAAGGATGGACTGTCACTAACTGGAGGCAGAAAAAGAGATGGAAGAATGACGTCAGAGAAGATCATCAGAGACCCGCCAATTCATGACCTCAAAGCCGTGGTACTCAAATCGATTTTACGATTTTACGCAGAGTTTGTAGGAGTCCTAATCTTTATCAGCATATGTCCATTTTGCTCTCTCTATCTCTCTCTCTCCCTTTCTCGCCCTATTTCTCGGTGTGTGTTTTGTGTGGCGCGTGGCTGTACCAACTGGGGCCCAACTTAAGATGGAATGAAGTAAGACGATTCTTTAACGTAATGACCAGGAACTTTTAGCTTACCAAACGCCTTCCTGTGGTCGCAAATTAGATTTGCCATAACCCTTTCTCCATTATGCGTGATGGCTATAGCCTACACAGATCCCAACGTTTAGAACAGGAAAAAAAAGAAAGCCCACCAATGTTGTAACTTGAGAAGACAACATGTGCCCTCTCAGGATTTTACAGATTTTGGAGATGTTTTTCAGTTCTGTTGTAAAATATAATTAAATGCAAAAAGTGACATAAATCTACGTTATGCCTAAGTCTATGTTAGATATTTCACGATTTTAGAGTGTGTCCGCACACCCACGTTACCCTGTGTGACACTTGTCCGCTCAGACACAATGAAATGCTCCAATAATTTAAATGTATGTATTTTATATACATAAAAAACATTTGTGATGATTTTCCAAACGAATACATTTAAGGAAATGCTTTGGAAAATGCCAGTTGTTATTTTTGTGTTTATTTTCTAATAATCTACCACAAACGGCATGCAAACCTTGGGCCTATACACCATTTTAAAATAACCTTGTCTAATTGGCCATTAAATGGAGATTAATTTGCCAGCTTTTGTGCACAAATCCTACCTCATCGAATTGAATAGGAATTGTATGATGAGAATGGTGAACTGATTGTGGTGCTAAAAGTCTTCATGCCATTCAGTGTATATTATACTTATTTGGTCTTTCAAAGTCTCCCGAAGACATCTGGTAATAATTTGAAAATGCATAAATTGTTTATAAAGGCAGCCTTTGAGAACACATTCCTCCCTTGTTCAGCACGAATATCTGCGATGAATTTGAAGGACTGTCTTGTATAAATTGTCAGAGTTATGTTAAGTAAAATTAGAATGGGATTGCCACGGCCTCCCGAACAAGTAAAGCGAGGCATGTTTCTGCATGATGGCAGAATGTAGCTAATCTTATACCCTGGGTCTGACAGAGGCCTACTCGTTCAACTGACAACACTTTCTTTTTTTGACATTACTGACAACACTTTCTTTCTTTCAACTTGATGCCATTAGGAGCAAGGAAAATGGTTTCACAACCAGCCCACAATTAACAATGATTTATAGAGGATCCTATTTCACTGTCTTCAAAACAGTTTTAGTCTAATTGGGTGTAGAAACACTTTATAACAACTACGTGACAAATAGCTATACGCCTGCAGCATTTTTTGGATCATCTGGATGCAGGCTCGATACATATTATTTTCGCTATTTTGCTTATGCAAATAATCAAAACACTTGTGCTGTGTTCTTGTGCTGTCACACAAAATGTCTGGCTTCAAGACATGGCCAACTTTGAACACCTAATTATTTATTCCGTTCATCTCATCACTGCTGTACGCTTTCCCTTCATCATGGCACTAATACATCCGCTCTTTTAATTATAACTGTAAGCTGATCCATATGTTTTAAAGGCAATCCCTTTCAACTAACCTTGCTCGAATTCCGATCACAGACAAAGAAGGTCATTCTAGTTTTTGCAATAGGGTTTAAAACTGGAAAATGTTTCTCCAATGATCCACAATTACTTATTTATATTGATCTCATTGTCGTTCTTTAGTTGTAGTCTATGGGTTTCTATTGGCTATAGTCAATTAAAAATATATGTACAAAACACAAAGACACTCCCTAGCTTTCTCTCTTCTCTCTCTTGCTCTCCCACTCTCTCTCTCTCACAAACACACACACACACACACACACACACACACACACACACACACACAGATACAGCAAGCTAACATGCACCCAATGTGACCTAAATAAGCATACTTACTTTGTTGTTCTGTTATAGAACGAATCCCCAGAATATCTGTAACTGAGTGTGAGGAAGGCCATATCCTGTGCATAGCCATGTGTCCGGGAAGGGTATGCATGCCAGGGGGAGTTGGTACTTTGGTTCCTGCTGCGATGGGACCTGGATATGAGTATATGTGATTGTATGGTAACGTAGGCTGTGGAGGTGGGTGAGGTCCCTGTTTGCTAGACTCATACTGGTTCTGTTGGGAAAGATTTCCGATCTTGTTGCGGAGGATCCGACTGATGGAACTGACAGATGGCAGATTAAATTTGTCGCAAACTCCGTCAGCCAGTAGCCTGTCGCGAATTTCCCAAGCAAAAATACCCGGGTCTCTTTGCTTGTATGTCCGTATGTGCTTGACAACGGTAGGTGTGGTGACCCGTGGTTTGCTGCCTCCGATTGCTCCTGGGAGAATTGAGCCAGTCTCGTTGTAGCGAGCCAGAATCTTGCTAACGCAGCCGTGCGAGACCCGGAGCTGCCTGCTTATATCGCATGGTCTGATGCCCAGCTGGGCAAGCTCTACAATCCTGAGCCGGATGGCGTTAGGTAGTGGTCTGCCGTTGACGAAAACACCACCTAGTTGGTTCACCTCCCCAAATGCAGGCTCTGATGTCATGGAAAATAGAAAAAGACAGCAAAATAAAGAACACTTATAGGTGTTGCGATATGAGTTGAATAATTAAGGCCAGTATGTTGCGAATATAGCCTGTAGACCGATGTCTGAAGTGTTTTCGCAGGTCCCAGGGATAAAAACAGTAAACCTAAACGTGCAAACACTCCTGGTAAAAAAACTATGAGCTTAATCATATATTGCAAGTAGGCTATTATTTATTTATATCAGATTGTAAACTCCACAAATAACACAGCCCATGCGCAAAGTTTCCAAGTCTCTTACAAGCTGTCCACATCGCAAGGCGCGCAGTGTTTGATCCTATTTCAAACTTTCAAAAATGCGCACACACACACACACAAATGTGTTTTAAGTAGGCCTACGTTTGACTTTGGTTTTACTTTCGCAGGTTAAATATTTGATAGCAGCACTAATACGTAGGCCAAGTGCATTATAATTTGGTTGCAGCTTGTTTGCAAAACAATGGTAAAACAGCAAACCCTTTAGAATGCGTGGCTCGTGCTTCATCTTTCATAAGAGAATGTATAGCTATAGGCAATGCACTTACCCATTGTTTTATATCCACAAATGATCAATGCGAGGTCAGAATTGCACCCTCTGTGCGGGTATGGTTCAGGGTCCAGTTTAGCGAGTGTCCAAACGTCTTTGTAAGAACCCGATAATGCGCCGCGGATATGATAACAAGCAAGAGAGACAAATTCGCGATCTGTTTCCTGATGGAAAGAAGGGCAGGCTTACATTTCAATCTCGATAAATTATGGGCTGGACTTCGAACACTTTTCCCCCTCTGATGAGCCATTTCTCCAATCAAAAGTCGACTTTGTGGGACGCAGCTTTTCTATTGGTCTAAAATTTTGACATGACATGTTTCTTAGCAAGCTTCTACTCACCATTACATAGAAACCAAAGGGAAAGAAACTTCCATGAATCTCTTACACCAAAAATGGTAGGTAATGGTAAGCGATGTGAATATTGGAATTGTCTTCTATACTATACAAAGCCACAAGAGAAATATCATTATTCAGTTTTGCAAAGGAATGGTGTTTGACATATTGACTTTGAGATCACTGACAGTCTTTTAAAAAGGTCTCAGCCAGGATTTTGGCACTCATATTCTGTTCATAGTACTAATTAATTTACACTTGATAAATTATGGCTAAGGTACAGTGTAATCTATACCCAAAACCAATAGTTGTAAAGCCAAAGTGTTTGCCTTTGTGTAAAGAAGTTGGACGCAAAGACCCAACCTATTTTCTGCTGTGCAAGTTATGCACGAGCTGACATTTTAGATACCAAATTGTAGCTTTGATTTGAAAATATGTTCAGTCTTGCAATGTCACTTTTCCCTTTTAAGTTTGACTGGGAATCATTGGAAGACGTGAATGCTATACCTTCATTTCCACATATTTCGTTTAGACAATTAATTATGGCGCTTAGCATTAACATAACACATTCTAGTAGGGCATATTATCAATAATAACCATATTATTTTTTGTATGTATACATAGTCCTAATCTTATCAGATCTCACAGTTAAATCAATACTTTCTCATTCATTTACAACATGTTACAATTTATGTAATGATTGTTATTTCTATTCATTTAGAACAAAAAGCAAGCGACCTCTGCACCAATGTTATCCGTTTATTTATCATAGGAAGCCCTCACTAATTGAACTCTTTAGTTCCTGTTTACCGAGAAACTTCCCTAAGCAATAGGTTAGCGGCGCTTGTTTGTGTTTGACCCGAGTTTTCCACCCTGTCATATATCGCTTAGGGCCACGGAATAGGAGACTTGGTGTCCATATATTATTTTAATCTCTATTTAATCAGGGAGACCTCCTACTTACAGCGAAACGCACAACATTATTATAATTCTAAGGTGAAAAGTAGGGTAATAAATACATAAATAACATGCCAGGATGAAACATGCTCACATACCCTCAACACAACAAGAAGGAAGGACTGAAAACACTATTCAAATCGTTCGGTTCGATGTTTTCTTCTCAAATAACTGGATTGTCACAAATTAACCATACATTTTTTTTGACAGATCACGTAGCTATAGTTTTGAAATAAAGAGCAGAATTGTTTTACCACGCACTCACCCTACTGAGTTCTCGAGCTCTATGTGTGCTCGTTGGAGCGTATATTTCTTGGGACGATCCCCTTTGCCCCAGCTTCTCAGCCACTAATGCGTTAAGGATAATGTTTACCATTGGAAAACGTGCCCAACTTGTTTCTATTGAAGGGTTTCTGATGGCTGAAAAAACAAAGGGTCACGTCCAAAAGATCATAGGTCCTGACCAAGCTAACATAACAGTTGACCTGAAATGCATGCTGGCATATAGAGATTTCGTTCTGCCAACAGTTAGTTTGATTCAATAATGACTGACCTCCATAATAACTTTAATTGGTGTTAGAAATGCACGTGCGTTTTTTGCGCACTTTGCGGAAAGCTCTAAGCGCGTTGTGTCATTTTTATATACCTGTTCTTATCTTTGCATAATTCCTTCTTTAATAACACATCACTCTCATCGATAACATTGAATGTCTGCTACGCGGTAAATGTAGAATGTTAAATAACGTTAAAATAACGTTTACATATATATATATATATATATATATATATATATATATATATATATATATATATATATATATATATATATATATATATATATATATATATATATATTGCTGACATTAGTATATGTTGTTACTGTTGTTATTATTATTGTCATGTAACACTTTACCTTATAGCTTACTCTAGCTTATTTAAGTTCAGGCTCACGATGGATAACTTGGGAGTTGATTGAAATATCAAAAGCTGGTCATCCTTCACAAAAGCAGTTTGCAATTTTGGGAAGATATGTCTGTAGTATCCCGGTAAACTGCATCAAACCAAAACTTTCAGGTTAAGTGGTCCTCTAGACCGCCAATCAGGGAATATCCATTTGGTGCGATTGTTAATTGAAAAGTTTTACAGAGACCTATCCTAAATGAAATAAAGAAGTTCCTTTTTTCCATGGACCATAATCATTCATTTCACAGTCAGCTTCAACTCAAATTACGATGCATTGCCTGACTAAGGATGCACAATGGCGCCGGCTACAATATTGTCCAAATACAAGATGAATCCATTAAATATTGAACAACTAAAATATATGGCATACCCATGATTTCTATATAATTCACAGTGATTTCATAATGTAGCCTAATAAAATGTAAATGTATCGTTCAGGTGTAGGGTGGGGTTAATATTCTTTACATCAATCGTGTGTGCGTTAAAAAGATGATTACAATTACATTATAAGCGACACGCATTTGGAAATGTAGAAGCATTTTCACGTCTTCGTGATAAGAATTCATACATTACGTTGTCTGTTGAACCTATTTTTGTATTTGTTGTCTGCCATTTCTTCCCTGAAAGGCAGTCTTTTCAATTATCCCATTGAAATATGTTGGAAGCCATGTAGCATGCGAAAGAGTTTTAGAAATAAATTATTAACTTAATTTTCATGGACTGAGAATTGCAGTGGTCGCGTTGCATCAGTGGCGCCCCCCTCCAGAGCAGCTATGGTAGGCCTATATAATATTTTTTTCAAATGCATGCACGGACAGCAGTACAGTATTTGTATTCAATTTGATCCGCTTAATTAACGTGAAACCACTTTGCTTATGAATTCAACACAGAAAATATTGTATTAACCATTAAGAAAACGTTTACCTTATTTGTTTTATTAGTAGGCCTAGGCTGCAGAAAATCCAGGCAATTAATATAATTTCCCCATGCTCCATCAGCCAATTTTTTTACTAATTAAGTAAAACTATCTGTCTCAGTGTGCCAACGGCTCCGACAAAAATAACAAAAAATCAACTTCGTCATCAAGAAAACTTTGCTAGAGCGAGCCTAAATGTGCATGACGATTCCAATAAACAACAGAACTACACTGACATTGTTTCGAGTCAATCACTTAAAAGACGTTCAAAGGAAGTAAACACATACGTTTATACCGTAAGTGTGCCCTGACTAACTTCTTGCTTTGAATATTCTTATAATTATTTTGCTCTGCACAGTTGTAGTCCTAACGCACCCATAACAGATTATTATATAGCTTATGTAAAGGTCTATCAAGAGAATGGTAACGGAGACTGCCAAGGGATTAAACATTTTCTGAACAGCTATTTATTTATTTATTATTAATCATTAAATGTGATTGCATTAGTGGTGCCCTCTTAATCAAAATAGTATCAATAAGAATGCGTATCTAAATGTACATGGTGTCCTTGCTAGTTTAAATGTCCCTGTAGTCCCCGTGAAAATCGAAACTAATTTGGTCTGAAAAAAGACAATAATGCAGTAACCAACATCCACTGGTTTAAAACCGCATCCCAGTCAGACAGTCACACAGGACTAAATTATAACTTTATTTTCTTAAATTCACCGTAAAATTAGTGAGACGGATGCAAAATGCATTTCTCACAACTGGTCGTAAGCAGCAATGGAGTTTAGTCGTTATTTCTTCTATAGTGTTATTCTATAGGTCCACAGACCAACCTGTTGGATATTTCTGGTGTCTTGCAATATCTTGTTTATGTAAGACCACGAATAAATACAAAAATATATATATATCTAACTAACAACGTCCAAACGTTGAGATATAAGCATTTTTTAAGTAAGCCGAAAGGTCCCGATCATCTCACTAATATTCCATAGCATATATGTAAATTATAGATTACTGTTATACAATATACTTTATTGTGTATTATCAGGTAATAGTAGTAGTATGAGCTTAACCTTATGTATATACCTGGTAACTGAGTAAAGGGATTGAGTTGACTATCTTGCTTTGGCTAAATGGTGCATTAGAAGCATCTGGGCTAGCTACTACTTTTGTTAATACCACTGCTTCTATTACTAATACAAACTACAAATGATACCGTGATAATAATATGATTATTAATAATATGATCATTCATCAAATAGTAATAACAATAATACATTATTATTATTATTGCTGTTGTTGTTATGATTGTTGTTATTGTTTTAGACACTGGTTTGCCAGTTTATTAACATGCATTAAGCGTCTGAGCATCATGTTACCTTTTAAGCAAGTTGATTGATTTGAACTGTGTGTCTTGGGTTCTGACTAAGACACTGACTCTGACTTATACTAACAAAAACATTTTTTTTATCTTGTTGTGTAAGGTGAAAGAGACTACTCTCATAGGTCCCACAATGCATATTGCATATTGATATTGCTGCTTTCTTTTAAAAAAGTTTTACCAACACAATGGACTGAGTATTTATATATCTACAAATAGCCTCTGTAAATTTAACCCAAAATATTGATGTCTTTGCTTAAAAAATGTGATCCATAAACTCTTTGAATTCTCCATCTTAAAACGACCTTTCTCGTCTAAATGACATGGGGACCATCAAAGCTCTTCACAGGTTAGCACTTCTTAAAGGTTGAGTGGCCCTGTAACTTTAGTGCACCGTTAATGAGGACGAATACAGGTTAACGACTAATGTAGTCGTGTTTCAGAGGGCAGCGCCAGATTTCACGTGAGAAGGACAAAAGAAACAATATTTATGACACTTTTAAGCATCCATCACCTTGGCAACTGGGATTCTGGTGCATGGGACTCATTATCATTAAAATGAACATTCCTTTCTAATTTGGAGGAGTGTTTGTCCAACCAACGATATTGGAAAAACTGGTAGAACAATTGGTGTTGTGGCTCATTTAAAATAAATATTATTCCAGAAGCTGGATGTATGTTTAAGACAGAGAAAGAATGAGTAATGCAATGTAGTACAATCACTGGGTCATAATTTAATTGTTCCAATTTCAAGCTTCAGTATCTATTCACTGGAGTCCTCCAAAATACAATTGTAATTGATTACTTTGATCAGAGCCTTTAGAACACTGACCATTGTTTGTACATGCAGCAGCAGAAGTGTGAGCTGAATTTACTGATCACAAAGTATGTCATCAACCCACCCTCATACCTCTAAACAGAAATATACACTGTACCAAGTTAAACTACAAAATAATAATTGTCAAATGTGATGAGCACAAAAGTTTAGGAAACTCTGCAATTATAGCTTATTATTTTCCATATCCTGCACCTTACCACATTTGTCAAGTTGAATTTGTGATCTCAGTGTCCGAGTTTTATGAATGTATTTTCTTTAATAATGTGAGATGTGCTTTGCCATTCTCAGTTCATGAGAGCACCAGGCTGAATGGCCCTCTTCACTCACCTGTCATGGAGATAGGAGATATGCTGGAATATCTGAAACACAGCACTTGTTCTGAGATTGTGGATACCCGAGGCATGCGATTGCATTGTAATTATCCACACTCAGCTCTTTTCAATTAGTTTTATATACTTCATAGAATTAATGTCAACATCTGATGTGTTGTAGTCTGTCACTTACATAGGCCTACTCTGACGAGAACAAGCTGCATTTGGTTATACCATGACCCAAGCATGCCATCTGCTGGACCTTTGAAAGGACAGTAGATTTTAGGAATACAGGTCTAAGCAGAACTTGGAGTTTTTTTCTCAGACTGTGTCCTACCACTCCAGGGTTTTGCATGATATCCACCACAGAATAGTTGTTTTTGCTTTTGGGTCGGTGGAAAGGTCTGCCAGTGATAAAAAGTGAATCTAACTTGCAAAAGCTTGTAATAGCTTCCTGTGTCAGATTAAAGGGGTTAGGGAGTACTTGCTCATTATTGATCAAACATTGTTATTTAATAAATTGTTTTTATAACCAAACAGGATTTTTGCATTGATAGCTGCTTGCAGTGAAACTCATTGTTATAACGGACATGAAGGTGTCAGTGATGATTCAACATTCAGCTTAAAGTGGAGTATGCCACGGATAAACATCGGGGTCCGCTGTGGAAAAACTGAACGGCTATAGTGCCCGAAGCATGTGGGCATAAAACTATCTATACGAATTACAGCGTTCTATTTTATTTCTTGTCATTTGAAAGTGTAAATTGCAAGGAAGGATACGTGAAAACATTGAGTTTTGGAAAACACAGAAGATCCTTAAGAGGGATAACAAGGATATTAAATTGTCATAGAAGGCGTATTAATAACTTCCCTTTTTTGAGAGACCTGTCGTTGCTCTAGTAAAGAACAGCAATCTCTGTTCAGAAAGATGTCGGAGCGCCGCTGTGGTGCTCTGGGTATAGTTCAAATAAAGGCTTCTGAGTTCTGACATTCGTTTTCTCCGCAAGTACCAACACCAAACACTTTGAATACACTAAATAATATAAATTGATCATTATGACTAAGCATTTAAAACAGGTCTGATTTACCCCAGTGGTTGATACATCAGTGTATAAAGTCGAAGGAGTTTCAAGGCTGTTTAACTATTTATAGCCTCAAGAGGGCAGTATAGTATTGCAGACACTTTAGGTGGCATGTCACTCACTAATCGTAGGGGGAAGGAACTAGCCTGAGGAAAAATTGTCAGTGAAATATTGATTCATAATTTCAGGTCAGTGAGATTTCTCCCCTAAAACTCTGAAGTTATCATGTCGGATAACGGATAACATGTTATTTGCCAATCACACTCACACAAGTGCCCTAACTAACTATTGCAGCCTCTCAAGATTCGCCAATGACAGCCATGAAATGCCGGAACACTCTATAACGACCCACTAGACCCGGGTCACATAGCCCACTACACCTTTTCCTCTAGGACACACTGTGAAAATGTGCTTGCTTATGTTAATAAAAGGTGTGGGCTGAAAATTATATCAGAAACAAAGTATATTGATTTTCTTTGTCTGAGGTGGACGCCAGACGTTTGAAAGAACAGAAAGTGTAAGGGATGAACCCGCACGAATACAAATCTAGCCTACTTCAATATTTAATTCAAGCTTGTGATACATTTTTAAACACACAGGATGATAAAGAAAAAATAAACAAATCACATATAAGCCTAACCATACAGTTTAAAAGTTTCCAGAAGCAGGTGCGACTGGATGAAGTGGTGCTATTAGGCCGGTTAATATTAGTAGTAGTAGTAGTAGTAGTAGTAGTAGTAGTAGTAGTGGTGGTAAAAGTAGTTAGGCATGTATTCTTATTGAATCAAATTAATAATAATAAAAGTATGCCCCAGAAAAAAAAATCTAAGTGTTATTTTTAGAACCAGATTTTGGATTGTAATCATTTTAATAGATCCTGACGGAAATGTATGTCCATTTATAAAGGTGCGGAGAAACGTTTTTTGTCACACGGAAATGCAGCTGCTTTCTCGTGTGTAATAAGGGAGACTATTGAACATTGCTTGTGAAGTGAGAGTTTAACAACAGAGTAAATATTGGGCACTGAAGAGCATTCGCGAGCTCCAAAGTGCCCACTCGTTGCTGAAGGCTGTGGGGTGTTAAATAGATTAAGGGGCTGCGAGAGGTCATTGTGAACCGAAAATTCGCGCTCTCTGACTTTTCTTTGCCTTTCTGAGGTGTTGCACTTAAAATCGAAAGTCCTATACAAACAACCCACTCAAATTAACTTGTGTACAGTAATCCGTTTGTTGGTAAACACATGGTAGCGCGCCCCGTTGCTTTATTTAACCTGTAAGCATAGAGGAGGAACTCTTTTCAACATGTTTGTTTTTGCAAGTCGGCCTACATTTGGGGCATTGACGACCTAATGACCAGAAATAGCGGTTTGCCATGGAATTGTCAGAATTGATTGCGCTATGTGACATCAAATTATATAGGTCATCGACTTTGAATACCAATGTAATCTAAAACAAATTAAAAAACGTTTTTAATCACATAAGTAATATTGCTGCGCACTATAGGCATACACTGTTGGCAGTAGACATGTAGCAGTAGATAGCGGCCCAGATCCTATTCAGCTCCCATTCAAAACCATGACAACAAGGAACAAGCTCGGATTTATCCTAGAAAGTTAAAGGACATTGTCCCTGGGCGTCAATCACCGCATTATTGCAGGACTGAACAAATGCAAAATCTTGACTGGAACAAATGCTTCCAACGGGTCTCGGACGCGGGGCTACATTTCCCCTTTTGTTCTCTCCTCTAGTTGGCATGTATTTGTGTTCACTCTCGTCCGACCACCCAGGACGACTCTCTCTCTCTCATAGGCCGGTCCCTGTCACCAAGGCGCGCCGAGAACGACGAGACCATCCCATCCCTAATCATATGGGAACTTATCTGACCAGTCGTGTGCACCTTACTGATGTGGGTGAGGACCCATTTCTGACAACAAATCAAATTAAATTCGATGTACGCCATGAATTTATAGATGACCAATTAACAGCTTTCTCACAAGCTTAAGCTAGTTGTACCGTGGTAATGTAATATTCCGGAGCAATTAAATTGCAGGCCTAATTAGAACTTGTACATTCATTAATCTAATTACTTTTTATTAGGTCGTTTGTTTATTTCGATGTAAGTATTTATTTAAGATGGGTTTTAAAGTTTTATATAAATACGTTCGATACGCAACGAACACCAATAAATTCATCAGTTAAATCAACTCAAGGAATCTCACTCTAATTGCTCATTTTGTATGCAAATATTGGACAAGTTATTATGGTGATGGTGGTTGGTGGTGATGGGGAAAGAGAGGTGGGGGGCTGATGAGGTGGGCTCTGTTGTCACTTGCCACCCAAGACGTGATTCAGCTCGAACAATTACCATTATCTGTTACCCAGTTTCACGATACGGGACGAATCTGTAATGATGACGAGTGTTTCCTTTACGTATTGTTTGAGACCATGCTTATTATTCTACGCGTTCACACCTACCACCATTGGATAGTTGCACTCCGACCATTCAGGTACTTAGCAAACCCCAGGAAAGGAGAAGCTTTATAAGCGATGATTGCAGCTTGAAGTGCTGTTTATATAAACACTGCGCCTCGTGTACACACGGGTATTCTAGTTCTTGTTTGACTGCGTGCTCTGGGCTTTTCGTTTGAGTGGATAAAAGACACTACTTTTCTTCCACGAGTCACGACTTCTCTATTGGAAAGGCATTATTTGTATAGCTTTTAAGCAACCGGATTGATCATCTGGACGTAATGGCTATTCCAACAAAGTTCAGTTTTTCTGTCAGGAGCATTCTGGATTTGCCAGATCAGGATGCCAGACCCGCTCCGCAGCCGTCCCCGGCTCGTTCCTTCTCCAGTACTTACTCATCTTGGATAGACAGTGATCGGAGTACTTGTTTATGTAAGTGAAATCCTATTTTAATAACTGGGTTACAAAATGCTATAATATTTTAAATAATGCCAACAAATATAGCTTCTGTGGACTAAGAAAACGTATTTTTGATCATCCGTCACACAAATGTAGCCAATATCTTAATCGGTCAGAGTATTTTATCTATTCAATAACACTTCTTATTTTGATTCAACAGCTTCAGATGAAAGCAGCCATGAAGCCTCCCCGCAATCAGCCAAGCAAGACAAAACGTGCTTGGATTCTGAGACTGAAAAGAAAAAGAAGCGGCGCGTGCTCTTCTCCAAGGCCCAAACCTTCGAACTGGAGAGGCGCTTCCGTCAGCAGCGCTACCTGTCAGCCCCAGAGCGTGAGCAGCTTGCTCATCTTCTCAATCTTACGCCCACACAGGTGAAAATCTGGTTCCAAAACCACAGGTACAAAATGAAGAGAGGGCGAGCTGAGGGAACACAGGAAATAACTCCTCCGCCAGTTCTGCGCAGAGTGCTTGTTCCAATTTTAGTTCGTGATGGAAAACCATACCAGACTCATTTTACTGACACTGAGAAAGCAGGATGCTTGCCACCAACCACCTCTCAAGTGCCCTTTAGTTTGGCATATAAGTCTTTTAACCATGCTTCCCCATTTGCTCTTCCTCCCAGATATCAGCACCTTTCCTCGCCAACAGCCTCCAGACACACATTTGCATGGAGAGACTTTTTGAACGATTCAGTTCACTTTAGCTCTTTTAAGTGACCTAAAGTGGCCTTAACCTTTTTTCCGGGTTAATTTAGAATCACTGCAAATTCTGAGCAACTTAATGTAGGCCTACTGGCTGAAAAGTATTTTGCACATTTTATTTTCATGTTATAACTACAGTTGTAAATAATTTAAAGTCTTCTATACATTTGTACGATGAAATATTTTGTAAAGTATGTACTATTTTTATCGAAATGCAATGGTGTTTTATTAATAGAATTGTGTATCATGTAGTTATTGTCTTGTTATACATACTCGTGTCCAGTATGTCGCTTGTTGATACCCAAGTACTGTATGTATATGTCAAAAGTAGAGTTATCTTAAGGACAAATAGGTCTAGTTGGTCACTAGAAAAAGTTGTATTATTGTCTTAGAATGTCTGCTATGTAGTTGTAAGGCAGCATTTCTATTTAATTATAGGTTGTATTTTGGCTTTTTATATGTAATTGTTAATAAAACATTTTCGAAAATACGTTTGAATAAATATATCACTTTTTTCCACGTATAATATCTAGGTTCACTCAATGGCAAAGGTGATTCATAAAAAAATCTAGTGGTAGGACATCTCTTTTTATGTTTAACAGGCCTATAGTTGAATTGTTCCTGATGACGTGTTGCATTTCTGCAATGCCAATTTACAAGAGCTGCAGGATACTGGAAGCGGCAGTCCCAAAAGCTTTTGAAATGATAAAGGCGAATCGAGATCCTCTAAAGCTGAGCAAATATCACCGTTAAAGGATGGATTTAGCTAAACATAAGAATGGCTGATAAAATAAGAACTCTCTCTCTCTCTCTCTCTCTCTCTCTCTCTCTCTCTCTCTCTCTCTCTCTCTCTCTCTCTCTCTCTCTCTCTCTCTCTCTCTCTCTCTCTCTCTCTCTCTCTCTCTCTCTCTCTCTCTCTCTCTCTCTCTCTCTCTCTCTCTCTCTCTCTCTCTCTCTCTCTCTCTCTCTCTCTCTCTCTCTCTCTCTCTCTCTCTCTCTCTCTCTCTCTCTCTCTCTCTCTCTATATATATATCCTTAGGTTATTAAAAAGCCGTAGCTATTTTGGTAAACTGCACTTTTAATTGAGGCAGATTGATATCACTAAATTAAAAAAACGTGTATGTTTACTAGGGAAGAGAGGAAACTGTTGAGGAGCCATTTTCGTCCGTATTTATACGAGACCAAGTTAGCCACTAAACCGCCTGCAGAGTGGAGCCTGGCGGCAAGGCCTGCATGTGTTTTGCTTTTAATACATTTTGTTCGATATTCTCGATGAGTAAAGCATCCTCCTGTATGTAAATAGTTGATGGTCAGTTATTAAAAAGAATGTTTGGTGATAGGCCTCATTTATATAACTTGACAAATGCCATGCTACTATGTAGACTTTTTGGTCGTTAAAATAAAATATTTCTAGCAGTTTTGGGTTAGACAGGATAAAGATTAATGTTTGGTTGTTTTCAAAAGAGTTTCACGCTTTCACGACCCTTATGATGTTGTTTGCTCGTCCTTTGACCCTATTGCGCATCGTCGCTGTCACCTGGTCTTTTGTCCCTCTTGCCTTGGCCACCTTGTATCACATATGGAGGGGACTGGCCAAACCCCTCTTCTGGCTGCATTTCTCCTTTAACACCCTTTTTGTCTGTGTCTCTCTAAGTGAAAGGACTATTGTCCTTCCTCCGAAAAGGACCTAGACAAAATCCTTAGTGTTTCAACTGCCGTTATGTTTAATCAGTCCCTGCGACAAATTTATGAGGTTTAACTACACAATGGTGTTTTAGAGCGTCGTGGGGTTGAAGAGTGACAAAGACAGGCTTTTAGACGTTGCCATTGGTTTTTTAACTTGGTTAGAAGAACTTCTTTGAGTGCGATATTCTCCTTCCCCAAAGTTCCTTCTCTTCATATAGGGCCTCTTTGTACATGGGAAGTTCGGGCCTTGCTCATTTTAAACGTGAACGATTCCAAACTGCATAGGACTACTGACTGCGTACTTATAGCGCCAACTTCCTAAGGGTACTGTAGGCCTACTATATACTATTCCAATTTAACTATCCAAAATCACAAACAAACTGTTTTCATTCTAAATAGCATCCATATAGGCTATATATCTAGTCTATATTGATTCTATTTAGAATTAAAACAGTTGCACATAGGCTATATCTAGCCTATTTTATGGACATCGTGCGTTGTGCTGATTTACAGTCGTTTTAGGCCCAGCCCCAATAAATGATCAGTATTTAATAAGTACATTCTTAGTCTGCTGCCAAAGCGTTTGCTGGGACATGATATATATTAATATGCACAAATAAAAGCTCTTACCTCAGTGATATGCCTATATAATCGCATGCCCAAACAGAAGCCCAACCGTAATTACCATACTATCAAAATACCCTTTCAACCAAGGTTAAGATTATGCCACTTAGCCACTGAATCGTGAAAAATTGGCATCTTGTGTTAGTCACCTTTATCCCCGCTAGGTGTCAGGATAACATATGCTATCGATCCCAGGGAAGCAAGCACTTGCTGGATATAGCCTGTACCTCGCCTGCTGGATTGATTTCTCAAAGGTTTAAGGCTCATCCGCAGGATATATTATTGACTCTAATTTCTTTCCCTTTATGTCCTTTTAACTTAATGGATATTTGCATGGGTTTAGCATAGGCCTAATGGATAATATAACACCGTATCCTGTGTATTTTTAAGTGCTAATACATTATTGATTCTGTCCTTATATTTCAGTTGAAAAATCTATTTTGATTTTATAATTCATAGATTAGTCAATATACAAATTAATGAAAAAAGATAGGGGTTGGGGCCTTTTGGTCTACTCCATGTGTGAAAACGTTTAAAACGTTTTGTCTTGGACCGTATCTTAGATTCAGACCTACAACCTTCTAGTTTATGCCTCTCATCATATAAATGGTTTCCATTGCTGAAGTTGTTTTCGGGATTAACCGTGCAGCAGATCAGTTCAACAACAACTTGAACAGGAAACAAAGGAAGCCGTAGGTGGCCTCAACACGCGCCACTTCAAAGTATCCTCATTATACCGAGGAATTAGCAAGAGCATTTGGACTAATTAAAGCTAATTGGTCATAATAGCCGTGTTCCAGAACAAAAAAAAAATGCTACTGATTTTGCTGATTAAGAATGCCTTTTGAAATTAAGAAAGCTATATAGGCCCCTTGGGAAACATGGGACCATCGTAATTGCCTGCAATTATATGACTTTCTATTTGTATACCTTACACAATTTGTCTACTGTAGAATATACTAGCAAGTAAATGTTACCTTCGCGTCCGCGTTTCGCTACTGGATATTAGCATCAGGTTGTTTCCCGCTGAATGGTCACAACACCGCAACAACACAGCAATGAAAATAGGGCTCAAATACAACATATGATCAAATAAAAACAGTGACATCGGGGCGTGTTGAGAAGGGAGTGCGATCCCAGTGATCAATGTGGAGAATATGTCTGGAAACAATACAAAAACAGACGCCGACTTGAAAACACCAATGAAATATTGGTTTAGAATGCTCGATTAATGAAGAATGGATACTCGAACGTCATAGTTCGTAGATATAAATATACCTGTCTATAGGCTAATCGGATCAACGTGTATAAAATGGGTGGAGTGGGGAAATAAAAAACTACCAAGCTAAACCTTAAACTGTATAAGCTTCTCATAAAAGTCGCAGAAAAGAGCAATAGAGCCTCCCAAAATAATTAGCAAGGTGCATGCATTCAAGTACAGTTCACGTGTGCACGTGCATTTACTTAACTGCATTTGAGGGGGCGCAATCTCCAACTGTGTTGGCCATGGCTCTGTTATCTTTCAGCGCACTGGAACGTCGGCCAAATTGCTCATTAGCTCTTTAACTGCAAAAGTATGGCATTTTTTGCCAAGTAGACAGAAGGGTTAAAGGTTCACGTACATTTTGGAGAAATTAAAAGGTTAGACTTGAATCATAATTTATATTAAATCCGGCTTAAAAGCCGCCACCAGAAGACGCTGTGTTTCTTTAAGCCCTGCACTGCCTACACGTCAAACATGCAATGCTTGTTTAAGTACTTGACGGATCGCAGTCCATGCAGTGACAAACCATATAATTGATTATGACTTGCTGTTTGGTCTATCTTACTTTTCAATCATGTCTCAGATAGCTAATATTTTGAAGCAGGACTGCTATTTTTTCTATTGAAAAAATACCAACATTTATACATTTTTATTTTAATGATTTAACCCTTTTTTAACCAGGCGTGTCAAGTGAGAACCCGTTTTGATTTGATTTCAACGGCCTGTAGTGCAGCAGTACAAAATAAACATAAATAAACATAAATTAATGAATCTAATGTGAACGATCTTGCAAATCATATCTAAAGAGAAAAACGAATAGGCCTAAAGTTACAACTAATAACACTTAAATTACTGTCACCAACAATGATAGCAATATTTAGTCTTTAAACGATGTTTATCTGTTTTATATGTACTGCGTACATTTTGTAGACCAGTATTCGTGCCATGTGTGTGCGTGTGTATTTCTGTATATGTGTCTTTGACAATAAACTATGGATTGAGGTTATTTTCTATCGTAGACCATTATTTCTCATTGATACAACATTATAACCAGTTTAGTGAATTTTTTAGGATTTTTTTTCTTTTTTCCCCCTGGCTACTGTTGTAAAATGAAAATGGCATTAATTTCTGAAATATCATAATGGAGATTTAAACAATCAAAAACGTAGTTGTTCAGTACCACTTCAAAATGCTAATGATATGCATCATTAGGCTACAAGCCTATAATAATAAGTTGCTGTTTTGCTATTGTTATAATATTTAAACCCAGGTTGGGGAAAGGTGTTTGTTGTGGGCAATGTGTGCGTAAAAGGGAAACCAAACCGTTGACCGCAATTTTACAGTTCATAATCCCCAGTCTATTTTACTTTATTTCAAAGTGAATAGTAAATATATATATATATATATATATATATATATATATATATATATATATATATATATATATATATATGGAAGTTATGAACAAAACATATTTAAATAGTGACATGAATTCAACCTCTGAGTATTGCAAAGGATGAGTCTGGCGACTAACCGGCATGGCGCAGCCTAAGATGGATACTTGAGCACCTTTAACTTTACCTGAGAGGCTCTTCTACTCCAGAACCCCATTTTCCTTTGACAAGGGCTCGGAGAAGAGTGTGGGTCTGAATTTGGGTGGCAAACTGCTTGTGTCCAATGATATAAAAACGAAGAAGTGTTAATCATCTACGCATTCCACTTAAAACGCGGATGTGTATTTATTTACTTATCCGTCAATTCCCTCCCTTGTTGCGAGTACCCTTTTGCATGTCTGAGTACGATATCGAATAATAGCCTGCAAACACTGCTGCAATCACCACAGGCCTCTTATGGCCATTAAAAGTCACTAGTTCAGCTGAAGCTTTTTCAAACACGGAGTGGTTCTCCAACTCTCAAGTCCATCATAGGCCTCCTTTCATCAAGAGGCCCTCGTAAACATCACTACAGTTAATAAAGTGTATTGTGGTGCCTACTGCAACCCCAAGGCTATAAGCGTTGTCCGCACGGACAACATGATGTGAAACGATTTAGTAAGCCAATACTAATTCTTAATTCAGTTATGCTAAAGGTGGATAAAACATTCATGATATTGTTTTCTTCAGTCATTGGTTAGTGGGAGGGGAGCACATTTCTTGCCAACAAGTAAAAATTACGTTGAGCGTAAGCTGGATAGAACTGCGTGAATTGTTGCTGATGCCCCGCCTCTGATGGTAGCCTTAAACCTGGCACCCAGCTAAAACAAACGAAAGCCAGCACCGAGCTCCCACTCAATCCAATTAAGGCGGACTTCAGGCTCTCTCGTACGTGTTCATCTAGCAGGATCGACGTTGAGACAACAGGAACAGAGGGGCTTTGGCCAAAAAAAAACAGAAGGAGAGATTGCCTTGCCTTCTAATTTCTTCCTCTCCAGCCCCAGAACAATGTCGATGAGCCCTAAGCATACGACTCCTTTTTCTGTTTCCGATATCTTGAGTCCTCTTGAGGAGAGCTACAAGAAAGTAAGCATGGAGAATAACAACTTGGGGGCACCTCTTGCATCCTACCGTCAGCCGCAGGTGTCTCAGGCAGCTATGCAGCAGCACCACATGGGCCACAATGGGACTGTGTCCGCTGCTTACCACATGACTGCAGGTGTGTCTCAGCTGTCACATACTGCAATGGGTGGCTACTGTAACGGCAACTTGGGAAACATGAGCGACCTTCCAGGGTACCAAGACGGCATGAGGAGCAGTGCAACCGCCACCGGGTGGTATGGAGCCAATCCAGACCCGCGCTTCTCAACCAGTGAGTATACCTTTTGATTTGGTCTAGCATGGTCTCGTGAGCATGTTTTCGTTTGCCCTTCCTTTTTATTACTCCCCAGTTCTTGTTAGGCAAGGTTTTGTTATATTGCAACAATGCCTGCAAATCTTTCTGGTGGACTTCAGGCTAAACCATATGGCACGTGACATCACGTTTTAGTAAAATTCTTGGATTGTAGATAAATAAATGTATTAAGAGGGCAAACAATACATTTTATCAAGTTAATTATTATCCCATTTTGGGGTGTATGGACTGTTTCCCCAAATGTAGCTCTTATGTATTACAGACAAGCCAAGTCGGCGTGGATTATAGACTCTAGACCTTAGGGGGGCAATATTGAGCTCGTTGGAACATGCTCATCACGGTTCCTCAAAATATGAATTGTATGTGTCCACATAGGTTAAGCTGGATATAGGGTACAACATATATTTCTTTTTTCGTGTTTGGCTTAGTTATTCAAATTGCTTAATTATCGTGTTAGTATATTATTTTTGTTAATATATTAACACAATCTATTATAACATATTCATCTGTTGATTTCTGATTTTAGTCTCACGCTTCATGGGGTCCTCCTCTGGGATGAACATGAACAGTATGGGAAGTCTTGGCTCCCTAGCAGACGTGGGAAAAGGCATGGGCCCACTATCGGGCACACCAAGAAGAAAGAGACGAGTGCTATTCTCTCAAGCTCAGGTGTACGAGCTTGAGCGACGTTTCAAACAGCAGAAGTACCTTTCAGCGCCAGAAAGAGAGCATCTGGCCAGCATGATCCACCTCACCCCAACCCAAGTCAAAATATGGTTTCAGAATCACCGGTACAAAATGAAGAGGCAAGCAAAGGACAAAGTATCTCAGCAACAGATGCAGCAGGAGGGCGGCTCCTGTCAGCAGCAGCAGTCTCCTCGGCGGGTGGCCGTGCCAGTTCTGGTGAAAGACGGAAAGCCATGCCAAGGCAGTGCCCACACTCCAACGTCCGCTGTTCAGACCCACCACCAGCAAGGTGGAAATGTAATGATCATGTCCAATAACAATTCGGCCCTTGGGCAACATCAAACACAGCAGGTGGGCAGCGCAGGTCACTCTCCAGATTTAGTGCAGCACTCAGCCAGTCCGCCTTCTCTCCAATCCCAAGTGGCCGGCCTTTCTCACCTAAACTCCTCGAGCGCAGAGTACGGAACGGCCCTGCAGTGTTCTGCCCTATTATATGGCAGGACTTGGTGACAGCAGCACATGATATAACTACAAACCTTCTGTCGAGACATTTGGGCCAAAGTTAACCTGTAACTGTACTTGCACTGAGTATGTGCATCGGTCCTCGCTCTCATGCGCAATGTAATTTACTCGTTTCGAAAGAAAGTTGGATGCTGTCAACTGACATTTTTATGGATGGATAAAAAACGTTCGTCAATACAGTTCTCTGTGGATGTGCAATTTCAAACCATGGAATTATTTATGTAAATTATGTTGAGAAAAATAACCTGCATCTGAGGTCACATTTGCCTACACCTGTTTTCTGGTTAGACCGTACTGGGTTAAACTGTTGAGAATTCATAAAGACTGAGCAGGCTTTCTGTTTGTGAGGCCTTTAAAACTTTTTTAAAGATTGCTCTCGTTTATCATAGAATTTAATGCATAGAATTAGCTTGTACATTTTTGTAAAATAATTGAATAGTTTCTAGCTATATGTTGTAGCCTACAAAGTTTTTAATGCTATTGATGTTTGTTGTTTGATTTAAATTGGTATTTGTAAGTTTAATTTCTTTGTAACTTATATAGGTCTAGATATTTGACTTGATACAAAAAGTTATATTAATAAATTATGGAAACTTACATATTTTTTGTTTAAATTAATTTTGAATTTTATACGATGTCAGATAAGTCCAAGTCCATATGAGAAATGCTGTAATATATTTATTATCAGTATTGTTAGTAGCTGTAATAATAATAATAACACCAATAGTACTAATATAAAAATAGTAAAATTTAATTATAATTACAAAAAAATAAGAACAATAATAATGCGTATTATTGTACTAATAATAGTTATTATTGTACTAATATTACAGTTAGAATATTACCATTGAAAATATTTTCATATTTCAAGTAAGTAATTCCAGGTGTGACCCACATTGATGGAGAGTACATTTATTAAAGACCTTAACCTTAACAAGATAATACTAAACAATTTTGATGACCCATTTTGTTAGACTGCTCTTAAATACTGTCTCCACGAACGTGAAAGTTTTTCCTTTTCTTATCGTTTTATTTGTTTTACTCACTATCACACTATTCGATCTTTCAGAGTAAATAGTCTTTATGTGCAGTCGGCGTTTTTGTTTTGTGGGCGCGCGGGTGTGCGCTTGTGTTTCTCTGTTTTTGCTGAATGTGAGTCAGCAAGGTGAGGTCTCAATTCTTTTTTAGCCAACAGAAGATCAAACGAACTCTGTTGAAAGGACTCTTATCGATCAAATCTCTGACCAAACAGCATTTTTTACAAATAGCTTGGCCAGACAAATTATCGGAGCTGATCAAAGATAGACTAATAGCATGTTTATTATTAATCAATCAGAAAAAAAAATGGAACGGAAAATAGTTTTACATACATTGTTTACGCGTTAAATCCAACCGTGATAGTGACGTTGTGTAATCAAATGGATACTCATAATCTGTTACACCTTTGCCATTTGGCCAATGTGTACTATGTTGGCAATTATTTATTGCCGTATGTTTAATATCTATTGTGTGGCTATGAACAATTTATAGTAGCCCAGGTTCAGCTCATTTGTGGCTTCTTAATAAATAGGATACCCTGCATGGACATGAACCTGTCGTAGTTGAAGTTTAAGAGAGGAAACACTATAGGGCACCTATTTCGGCCATTATGAATCGTAGCCTACATATTTTCCTTGTTTTCCTCCCTTTCATTTTTTTTTTAATTTGCGGATTTTCACAGCAAACATAATAATATTATAATAATAATCCCGGAAATGGAAACATTATCATTAGCTGTATAGGCCACCTAAAAAAACTGAACGGAGTATCAGTTACTGTAGTTCAAAGGAATATCTCATCTAAATTTGGGGTGACATTATCGATAGGCTTTGAACTGGTTAAGGCATATATGTGAAGATGTATGTTACCGTTCTCTGGGCAACTCGCCTATTTAGAAACACTCAAATGGCAGAAATAGTATTGTCTCTATGTCTCCATCCGGCTTTTGATTTAACGATTAGGTCATCATTTTATAAAAGCTTTATTCTAATAATCGTATCTACTTTTTCTTGCTAGTGATCTCCCCAACAACGTACGAACATCACATCCATTAAGGAGGCAGTATTATACAATCGTTTAATGCATTTTTTTCATAGAGGTTGAATCTGCTGAGTCTCGTTTGACCTCAGATCTGTCACAAGAGATTCGCAGACATCGGAGAATGCTGCTAAAATTTGAGTTTAAGATGTTGTCTTTTAGATTTTTACACAACTAAATCTGCATGTTTGGGGCATGTTAAAAACAGAATTGCAATCTTTTAGCGCCAACATCCATCTGTCATTTTAGCTGCAAACTATTGAGTTCCCGATTGTTTATTGATGATGTTGATTGACAATCTTAGCACAATGCATTTTACAACCCCCGTAACCCTCACGCAGACACACACACACAAACACACACAGCCCTCTACCTTCTCTGTACTTCTAACTCTAGGCCTGCTATTTTATATTTGTGTTCACATACATTTCAAAATATATAGACATGATTGTACAATAAATGTATACCTTCATTCGGTCGCTTTGAACATAGGGCCTGACAAAGTACAGAAACCCACATTCAAATGCTTAAACTAATTCCACCACCAACATCAAAAGCTTTATTCCGTTAGGTTTTTTACCAGAGGTTTTCTTAGGAAGAGAACGGAGTCTTCGGCTCACATTTACATATCTTTGGCACGCTGTGTGGTCTTTATATGCAGCTTGTAGCTGTTGAAAATGACTTGTTGTAAGCGTGTGTGCTCTCATCACTTTCTTTTGTGGAGACACATAGTACAACTTCCCAAGTCCTCCTGGCTGTATTGTGCACAGATCTCCATGAACCCAAAGCAATTAGTTATCAATCTCAAGGTAATCGTATATTTTGCGTACTCTCGTTCATTTCAGACTTGTGTAAATAAGGTATTGGATTGACATGTAACGATTTAAACCGTATGTTCCGAGGCGAGATATAAGCTATACCCGAAGACTGCTACAGCGCTAACATATATACGTAATTTCTCTGTAAGTCCACCTTCATGATACATTCTTAATTTACTTTGGCAGCGGCCCTCTTACAACAAACTTTGTTTACCTTCATAAGCATGCCACTATGTTGGATGTTTTTGTTTTAAAGCACCTTGCCGTCTCGCCCTGTCCATGGTCCTGAAATTGCACGCATATTTGCAGATTAATGCAATTTAAAGTTTTTCAACATCACATTTTAAGAGAGGAAAAACGCCAGGATTGGACGCCTTTTTCGTTTAGACCTGGGTAATAGAATTCAACTGTAGACCTTGTGCGTACAGCCTTTATGCAGGCTATGCTATTCTATATCAATAATTCAAAACGAATATTGTAACACAGTATCCTGTGCATTTTGAAATATACCAATACATAACCTAAACCAACGCTTACTAACTGTGACTGTAACATGCATTTTGGCCTAGACAAAAGGTTTGACCTTGTTGTCCTAGCCTTTAAGAAAAAATGACTGCCAAAGGCATCCTGTGTATGCTTGTCTCCTTCGCCTACATGTTTCTTTTACATTTTAGCAAGTATTCCGCTATGTGCATGCCAAAAGGGACAATTACACTGTAACTATAATCACCTCCTTTGGTAAATCTTATTTTCAACTGGTAGGAAAAATCTTAAATTGTCCGGCATTTATCTGGTTCTTGAAGTCATTGTGTTAAGAGCACACCAGAGGGTCATTTGTGAACTGAAATACTTAACATGCAAAGCGTAACGCTGGATGCTGTACTACTTGACCTTTCAGGATAATTGTTTTAGCTATGAAATGCAACATTCAGAGCTGTTCGAATGAAGTCTTTTCTTATTTTTGTAGGGATTGAAACAGTTTTTACAACCTTATTTTTTTACATATATGTTTAATTTCCAATTTGAACATCATAATAGTACATGTATTTATATTTTAATTTTTAAGAGAGAAAATGTTTCAATAACCGTAGTGGTAAACCTTGAACTACATATAGCTTTCTTGTACTATATAGTGGTCTCGCTTCAACAACTGATCAAATGTAAACAAGTTTATTGTTGGGCGAGGAAACATGACAAGAGATGAGAGAAACAGTAGCTCATATTTAGTCCCAATGTGTGCCTTTTTAGTCTATCAATCGTAAACGTATAAAAAAAACATATTTATTGGCAGGGTTTTGACGCTTTGTGCATGTCATCACAAAACACTTTTGTCAAGGTCCTTGTTCTCACGCCCAAAAAAATCTGGTAGTGTAGTCTGGCCTCGTGTAATTCGTGGGCACTGGTGACCACATTTGTGTGAACTTAGACATAGTCACTGGGAATCTGTTAGAAAACCATATAGATGTTTAAGTATTTAGGCTAATTAAATCAGAGCATAGCTCAGATGCCGCGGACTTGTCCTGTACCAGCGGGAGAGCTTTCATAGCCAATGAGCCATCACTAACCGTGTTAACTCAAGTCCTTCAAACCAAGTGCGTGTCTCACTAACTTCTAACTTTTCTCAAGCAATATTTAAACGGGACTTAATTGAATGATGAAGATAGATAGGGCTTACCAGCCGAATTTTGTCATTTGGATAAAACATGGAAAAAAGGAAGCATAAGAAGTAGGCTGAATCAATATTTGAAAGTATTATAATAAATCCTGATGTGTAGTTTATTTTATAAACAATTTGTTATGTTTAATATATCTTTGAAAGTCAACTCCTGCATCACAGGAGGAATGGCAAACGTCTTATTCAAAACTTTATTAGGCCTATTATGAAGTCCGATTTTTTTTTCTTTCGATTGATGTATTTTAGTAATTTGAAGAATTTGTAATAGGACCCTAAAAAACCCAAGGGTAAATTAAATGTTTAATGTTGGTTAAGAGATGGCTCCGAGTCATGTGGACTCATTTTCTGCCCCATGCAGGATAAAGGGTAAAAGCAAGCGACAGAACAAAATGTTGCCTAAAGGATGACAGGCATGGCATGCAACACAATAAGTAATCAAGCTGCGTTATTCCAAATAACCTAGACATTTCCATAACATGACAGCTTAATGAGTTCAGACCAAAGAATCAGTTTAAGTAGGCCTTTAGCCTAGTACTGTTTGGGCAGTCTTTTGACAGAGCTTAGAAAGGCAAAGCATCCATTTAACTCACGGCAAAGAAACAAATAACTGCAACTTGATGAAAATGCTGGGTGGGGGTGTGGATGCTCGCTATATCAGGACCTGTTGAGACTTACACGTTTTGTTCAGGAACCAGGAGGAGGGGTGCTATTTGGCCCCTAATGAAATATGTCATTACAAGGAATTCATGTCACACAAAAGGGACGGCAGTCAAAAATTGCCCCACTGCTGTTCAGTAATTATATAGTTTGCCCTGGCAGCAGGCCGCCTCGCGCTCAGGCAGGTGGCTAGTCCATCATGCAAATGGCTTGGCTGTGCCGACATAATTAGCCACTGCGAGTCGCTTAAATTAACAATTAGCTAACATGCAATTCTGTCTGCAACGCGGTCTCTTTCTTAAGGCTATTGTCATTTTATTTTTTCCGGGATGTGAATTGCCCTGCATAGACTATTCCATTTATTTCTTGATCAATTTGCAAATCTATGTAATTCAGCGAGTCTTATACCACACAAATCTATGGTTAGTGTGATTGTTTTAATCAAAGCAACCCAGAGTCAACCCTTCTTTTGCTTGATAGATCTCCTTATAATTAGGTCAGCTTATGACGTTGGCTATCTCGCTGGCTATAGAAACTCACAGTTTGGGAAAATATCTCAGTGAATCATGTACGATCTGGGCAAAAGTGGTAGCGTGGAGCCAGGGCCACATGCTGCGTTTAAGCCAGCAGAAAGGTTCTGCTATTCTAACCCCTCTACTGATCTTCTTGCAGCCGGCGTCCTAAACACTATTGCCTCACTACGGGCGAATCATGGCCCACCCACCCTCTCATTATTCTCGCTGCCCTCCGACATGACACGGGAACAAAGTGGACATTAAGCAACATTAAATCCAAAGACGGGAGTAATCAGTAACCCGTTATCTGTTAATGAAGGGAAACACATGCGGAGCGATACACACAGACTAATCAATAGCGATGTCGGACAAAGCGAATCGGGAGCACATAGAGGGAAATGCAAATCAATTAGCAGCCTTGTTTGCTTTGAAACCGTTCAGTCTATTCCCATTAATTACTTGTTCATTAAACATAATTCGTCTGCACAACAACAACGGTTGTCTCCCTCTATCCCTTATTAAACAGGGATGACCAGACTGTCAGTGGCTGGCATCCAATTCCCTTTAAGCCCTTATTGAGCAAAAGCCCACCTCATTGAGCAAGTTTGAGCTGAGGCAAGATCCACCATCCTCAGGTTCACACTTATAGAATTCAGCGGACTAATGTGCCTCATTTGCTCCTCTTTTCAACAGAGGCTCTGGTCATTTTAATCTAGATCATTTAGAAAAATTGATTGGTCTGAATATGACATGTTTTTGAATAACTTGGTTATAAAAGATAATATACTTTTTAAAACTGTTTCAACTACATTTTTCAACTGCAGAATATGGTTAAAGTGTAATCCTGAGAGTTGCTTTTACCAGGGGCCCACTATACCTCTTGGCCGTTGCTATAGCATTCTGAAGCACCATTCTAATCCCCACCCCCACATAAACCTGCTCCATGCACTTGTCATAAATTATCCTCAAGTGAAACAGCTAAAGGATATGTGAAGCCAGTGGGCCAAGCTGGACACAGGGCACTTTCTGTTGAATCATAGCTAACAGTGACACTGTTACCTTGCCTGAGAACAGCCTCCTTACTTTTGTTCAAATGCCTGGGCTTAGAAAATGTATTCATTCTATAGATCTGTTTTTGCTGTTGATGCTGGTTGCTCTGTCTGCCATTTAGTTGCAATTTAGAGCAATACACATTTACATTTTAATCTATTTTGGTGCAGATATGTAGTATGTCCACCTATTAACCTAGAAATCAACAGAGAACTCCCCCTCCCAGCCCTGCGTGTTCTGGTCCCCAGACCACCACACTGGTCTGCTAAAGTTATGTAATCACATTTGGCATCAGCCACTGACTAAATCTGTAAGTAGCTAGATACATCTCATGCAGAGACGCCCCCTATATTGCAGCCTGAAGTGCAAACATATGTGTCTAAGCAGGCAACTGAAAAGAGCACTGATTTGTTGATTAATTAAGCATGCCCCTGAAATGCCCCCAAAAGTACACATCCACTGTGTGGTACCTCCAAGTTGAGCAGTGAACAAGTGGAAATTTGAATCAGCCTCTCTATTCTATGAGCTCCATCTTTACCAAATTGAATGCAGATTGAAAATAATTTTTGAGCTCTTGACTCCTGCTATTCATGACACTCTGAATGTGTTTGTCACTATTACATAGCCACATAACCGTAAATAAACCCATTACAAGCTTACGCAAATCCTCACATGATTGTTTCAATGTCATTTTTGGAATGTGTAGAAACCCAAAGTGGATAAAAAAAAAGAGATAAAAATGATGTAGAAAGCCTATTACGAACACCATCATTTATTTTTCATCATTGTTAGATAGTTGCTATTCTTTTAGTATTTTTTCTGAGCAAAGTAAGATAGATATGATCCAAGAAATAAAAGATTGCCATTCTCATGCAGTCCAACGAGGGCACTAAAGTAAAACCCATAAGACTGTAGGTTTTTAGATGTTCAGGTCTTCCTAACGAAACACATGCTTCCTGGATACTACACTGTCAGTCGCACAAGTTATTCAAGCAGAGAAGCTTATGTTTCTTCCATTTTTTTTTGCATTTTGTGCTGCATAATAATAATTTAATCTTTTATAAAAATGTACATAGCATTTTAACACAGCATACATGCCTTCATCCAGTTTTCCCTGCCCTAACCCCCCGACACAAGAAGGTTCTTCATGCAGGACCAATGCACGCTGTGTTTTGGCAGGAAATCAATACAGGGGAAATTCTGTGCTAATCATCCGTACATTTACCATCACAATCAACAATCAAAGCCAAGACCTGAGTCTTTATTTGTAGGCCCGAGCCATCCAATTTCCCCACTGTGAAAGGCAGGCTAAATTAGAACCCTTGGTTCCTGTTAGCAGCTCTTAATGGCTCTGATTTGTGAACTGCTAAATGAGGTTATGTAAATTGATCCTGAATGTAGGCAGAGGCCCCCAGGTGACAGGTGCAGCCAACTAAAAGTGGGGGCAGGCAGGGTGTCACCCACCGACAGGGTATGTGTAAGACAATTACAGCAAATTTTAGACACAAGGTCTCAGATACAGAAGTTAGATGGATTGGCTGCAAATTCCTTAAGCTGAAAACAAGGAGATCCAAATGTGCAAAACATAACAGGGTTTAAATTCTATTTATAAAATATTATTTTGTGTAGTTCTGTATATTTTCGCATCGGCGGCACGTCTGTATAATTTGACCCTTCCATGAGACACAGGGTTTTCCTTGCTGGTGAGTGTTTGCAGTCTACAGAAAATACTAACCCAAGTTAGATTCACAGCCTTGTGATTGTAATTTAGTAATTTTAGGGGATTATTCATACAACTTGATTTATTTTAGTACTTTAATACTACGTTTTTAACAAAAGCTTTAAAATGTTTGCCTCCCTTAGCTTGTGGAATAAGTTACAAACAAATGACAAAGACAAATGTGCAATTGTATAGCAACTGCCACTTTGGGACAAGTTCTAAATTGAAGAACCGGTTTCATTTATTAGTTGCATGTTATTATAAATATTTGATAACTCCTATCCCTGTCATTGTATCCTGTGCAAGCAGACAGCCATGTTTGAGTGCCTGCACCCAGTACTGAGGATATAATAACTAGGCAACTATCAACATGCACCCTCTCAGCCAAGGGAAGTCTGTGGAGTGATTGAAGCACTTTGACTCACTGCACTTCACTTCTCTCATTTAGGCTCCCCAGGTTACTGCCACAGCTGCATGGATGAGAGCAGTACGTGGTCCCTATCTAGTCGTCACCCCTCCTCCCTCTCTCTGTTCTACCTCTTCATTGTGTACTGATGGTATGTAGGCTTATGTTGACTCATCACCTGCCGAACAGTTTCTGTTTCTGTAAACCTTATGCTGAGAGAAACGTTCAGGACAACACAAAGTAGAAATGTGCTCGATGGTTGGGGCTGGGAAAATACCTTAGCACAGGTCAGGTAAGAGACCTCTTGACTCTTTCTCACTCCTTATTCTTGAGTCGTTAATAAGAGGTGTATTTTAATAGGTAACATTATGGGCACTGAAGCTTGTTCATCCTCGTATCAAAAAGCAGTGGAAAGGAAGAACCGCAGTGTGTGAACAGAAAAAGCAGGCATACCTGCATGAGTGTTCTCACCCCCAAGTACATTTTATTAATGCTCCCTGTAGTCAGAAGTGCTTTGGAGGCATTCACCTTGGTACACTTGTGACTAACTTAGAAAGCTGATGTGTATGTATATATGCCATTTTCTCTATCAAGTCTTCTGCGTGGTTCATTTTGTGTGTCTGTGTTTAGTGTAATGCAATTTACATATATTTATTAGAAATACAATCTAGTAGTTTTACTTTGGAATTGCAGCTTGATATATATTCATATCATATATGTTTAAAATAATGTAGCATAATCTCCATGCGTAAGCCTGATATTTGCATTGTTGCATTCTAAGCACCAATTATTTTGAATCTGTCGTTGTTTTGATTGGTTTCTCTATTTACGGAGGCAGAATCGGCACCAAGAGTTTGCCTCTCATGTTTGTTGTTTTCACTAACTGTGCTGTTACGTTTTTCTTTAACTAACCACAGTATTTCAAAGATTGTAATAAAGCTGGATAATTCACAAACGGTTTCTATAGACGGTACACTCTTTTTTTGCATTTCCACTGGTATTGTATTTATGGAAGCAAATTTTCAGCAAGCAGTTGAATGAACCATTATTATTAGGTTTTTAGATGTTGCCTAACTTTTACATTCTTTCAGTCAGGTTTATGTTTATCTGTTATGTTAAGAAACTTTCAAATGTATGATTTAAATTGTAATAAAGTCGATCATCTTTTATCTGTATGCAGTTTTTTACCCAAATTACATATCGACTAATATTATAATGTGAATGCTGAGATAATTTTAGAATGACTTTTACAAGTAAATCTCACTATAAATTAATTCATTATTAAATGAATATCAGATGCTATAATACATTTGAAATGTTACAGAAATGCTTTAAAGTTTGAAAAAAACATACGGTGTGAAAAATATTACTTCTTTAAGTCTTCATTCTTCTGCCCTCAACTTTAATATTGTTTAGTTCACATTCCTCATATAAAACAAATGTTAAGAAAACTTGCTCTCTTATGACCGCTTTTTTCTGAACAGTTTCTTATCGTTCTTATTCTTATTTTTAGTCAATATAATCTACCCATACAGAGCTGTCAGGCTAAAATGAGACCTGTTTAATTTCCTGCAACTGATGTCAATGCATCGATAGGCACTGGCGCTCCCTTCGCCCTCTCCAACCCTTCACCACCACCTCTACCTTGCACCCCAAAACATAAAAAACCTTATATAGATGCATATAGTCAATTTCAAGTTGTACATTTACTTAACTTCTCAGAAAGATATAAGCCTACTATTTTGTAATTATCAATTGCTTTATTAATGTTTGTGTTTTGCACTTTTTGCATAACAGTACATTTATACATTCACCTTATTACCTGAAAAGGTTGTGCACTTTAGTTAAGTTGTGTAAAGTCTACAGTTTTTATTTTACTTTATTGTAAATCTGGAAAAGGCAGTCAGACACAGTAAATGAGCAGCTTTTCATCTGGGAGCTCCTTGCTGCGTGGGAACATAATAGCAAAGGCTCAGCATGTCAAATGATGTCAAGTTTTACAGTTCCCTTCCTGCTGAAAGAGGAAAAAATCACCCTAGAAATTAATTCAACTGAGACGCTGGTCTCTAAACCCCTTCCTAAAATGATTAACCCTTTCCATAGGACATTATTGAGTTCAGCACTCAAAGTCCTTTGGCTTTCTTATTGCTTGTAATTGTTCTTTTTCCTGTTGTTGCCTTCATCAGGCTCTCCCCTCCTCATTATATGAAAAGGAGAAAAAATGTATGAATAGAGGAGGGAGATTTTCCCACAGTCACTCAACACAGAAAATACACCATTGTGGGTAGGTTCCCATCCCTAATACCCTGCTTGTGCCTGCTACAATCCCCCACATTGGTTTGACGGACACTGTTCTTATAATTGAGAGACCATTGTTCTTGATTATTCCAAGAGGTAAATGTAGAATACAGATAAAGTAACTCAAAGATTATACATTTCTGTCAGTCTAACCACTTTCGCTTGGTTGTGAAATATTGGTATTTAATTTAATTTACTGTGTAAATGAAGTAAACCACCTACCTCTTACTGGTAGTATGTAAACATGTAAATTGAAATAGATGCATAACAGGGATAGGCCTAGCTATTGCATTTAAAACAGGTGCACACTGATCACTGCGCACTTATACGTCTTTATTAATTTTAGCTAGGTGGTGGTTAGGGTTCTTCCGTGGGAGGCCCATGCATTAAGATTGGGGTTCTTGCTTTTTCAATTTCAGCAATGGAATTCCAGTGTTGTTTATCTAATTTGAGTTTTTATTAGTTGAATGGGTTGCATGACATTGCTTTTTATTTGTGTTAATCTTTCTATTTTTTATTCTGTGCAATATGAATTAATTTGCAGTCTATTCTGGCCTTCGAAACTATAATCAACTACACGGACATAAACAGATAATAAACGCTTAGATATATATAATTGGTTATTGTTGAATAATATCATGCAAAGACATATATCATCTTTGCACTTGGTATTAGATGAAATAAAATAAATGATTGCGCCAATATTTGTAAAACATTGTTAAACTATCTTTTGTTAGACTCCTGATTCTTGAGTTCCTTTAATTCTGTCAATGAAATTAAAAGCAATCAAGCGTTTGCAACACCTTCATTTCTGGTATGTATTTTGCTACATGCTTACCTTTGCAGAGGAAAATATCTTTCTACTTTTTAATGAAGTTGTGTCAACGTTCATACTTCTGCAAAGCGACTTCCTTTTGACCAATCAGACACAAGCATTATAGCGATGCGGAACTGCAATGGCGGAGAACATGGAGCACGGTGCTAATATTTCTACAACGTCAACAAGCAAGATCTCTGAGTTCAAAGACTGCATGATCAAGATTTTAGACTTATTTACTGACTTCGGAGCAAAGGTTTGTTTGTTTATTGGTTTTAAAACTGCAACGACGTGATCAATTATTGTACACGCGTGACGATACACGCTATTTTGTTTTTAGCAACATTGCTATCCTGGCTAACGTTACGTGGAAAGTGGCAGCTCCATAGCTAGCTACATTGTTTCACTCTGTACGTTTGTTTAACTCAGTGAATAAGAATAACCATCTTGACCTACAATCTACAACAATTAAAAAATTGACAATTAATAGAAGTGATCTGACTACGTATACATCTTTGTCTTCAAGTATGGATAATTGATATATTCAATCTTTTTTTATATGTAGCTTACATTGAAGGAAGCTCCACTGAAGATTCATGTCAGCGTTGACGCTGTAGATGTTAGTTGTCATTCGCCCGCTCATGTTTACAGCTGTCTGCAGCAACACATTTTGAAGCTACAGGTAAGATGCTTTACAGTGCCAAATGCAACATGGAGGCCAATGCACTAGTGACTAATTTATGACGTAAAAACCACCTGTGTCTAGAGTATGTCCACACATTATGTTATGCAGACCAAAACATTTTTGTTTTTTTAAACTTCCTTCATATTTGCCAGGACTTTCTTCATGTTATGGTCAATTCTATTTGGTCATTGGTCTGATAAAATCTTGGATGGTAGAAAAGCAATCAGTTAAGTACTAATGAAATGTAAAAGTTATGTGTGCAATGTGCATTGCTGTGGGTTATCAAGACAAATATATTACAGGATTGGTTTCAAAGCCCATCCAGTAAATGCTGTTGTCGGATGTGCATTCATTTTGCATTATCGCTAGGTCATTATATATTAATGACCTTATAAATTGTCTAATTTCCACTGCAGTTCTGAGCAGGGATAGCATTTCCCAAACGCCAACACAAATTGCCATAAAACAGTATCAATATTGATTGACCACCCTGAAAAGTCACATTTGAAGGCAAAAAGATAAGGGATTGAAAATGTTAATGAAATGGTATAACTAGAAGACTGGCCCTGGGCGAGTTTGAAGAGCTTTGTCTGGTCCTTTCTTTTCTTGTTTAGGCTGTTTCAGAAAATGTAAAGGCTCTAGTGGATGCAGAAAAGCAGGGCTCATCTACAAAGGCTAATGGTCCGGAGGGAAATAACACCTGCACTACTGTCACTGATTTGTCCGATGAAGAGATGGTGATTACAAACTCCGAACATCTTCCACCCACTGCCCCTAAGTATTTCCTAGAAGAAGATCAGAGCAAGTCACCAGCGGACGACACCACCGTGCAGATCAGAGCTAGCAGGTCTGAGGTGAGCCATTCGATCAGGAAGTCAGCCAGCAGTTGTGGCTATGTATTTTAGAACACTCCTATAACCACCAAGCAAATAAATAATTGCTCCCAAGTATGTGCATGTGAAGAGATGTAGTGAATTAAATGCTTGATGGAGACCTGATAACCCAGTTTAGCTGATGATAAGGGCCCCTCCTGAGTGATGTGGTCGGGTAAAGAAGACCGTGTGGCTGGAGGGCTATGAGAGAGAACCTTGCCCTTGATGGTTTATGAAGTGGATGCTCATTACTCTCCCATTGCATGTGGATGGAGGACAAGATGCCCAGATTCTGTTGTGTATTTATTTTGGTAGCCAAGTAAACAGCATTCATACTGTGTCATTTTGGGACAGCAAGCAATGTTGTGTTTGGAATTATTTCATGCAGTCTTCAACAGACAATTACAAAAAAAAGTATTACGTTCCGAAATCATTAACGTTAAATGGGTAAAAATGTATTATGAATTGATTTACATCAACAGTTCATCAATCGGGCGTTTCTCATCACTGGTTGGTTTCTGCTATAGATTGACAGAAGGATATCTGCATTTATGGAGCGTAAGCAGCTGGAGATCAATGAAAACAATGTACGGGAGTTTTGCAACGTGATCGACTGCAATCAGGGTGAGAATTGAAACGTGGTGAGGCTGGGTGGAGAGGTAGCCTGCACACAGATTGCCAATGTTTGGGAGAGTGCTGATTTCCACAGGCGAGAGGTCAGACTGAACTGCTCCAAGAGTGGGGTTGAAGGAGCTAACACTCTCGGCCTCAAAATAAAACCCCGAAAAAAGGAGACGGGTTTGCCTTTTTGCTTGTTCTTTAAAGCATATGCGATATGGCCGCGAAAAATAATCAGCACGCACTACAGTGTGGTGTGTAAAAAGAATGAAAGACATTAAGCATGTCGTTGATAGTATAATGAAGCACTCAGTATACCATGAATCATTTCCAAGATGAATTAAATCTACAAACTACGGGCAAAATTTTACATATGCTCACATGCATACATTTTTCAATTATAATTTTTTCCTCTTGTAGAAGACAGCTGTGCCAGAACTGATGCCATATTTACACCCTACCCAGGGTTTAAAAGCCATGTAAAAGGTACGCTTATTTAACTATCCAATACTGACGCAATCCTGGAAACTATAAGGAGGTTGGTAGGTTCTGAATGAAGTATAACATTTTAAAGTCATACATTTGTAAACTAATTTGGCCCTCTTGTGTTCCTGTGTCCTGACTGTGTAGTGACGCGAGTGGTAAACACCTACGGCCCCCAGACCAGAGTGGGGGAAGGCCAGGGCCAAGTTGTTGAACCCCCCAGGAGACAGGCATCCCAAGCCTGTGGAAACCCTGCTATAGAGGAGCGTCTGCACAACATTGAGGGCCATCTTAAGCTCCCTGCAGGTTAGGAAGATAACAAAATGAATGGACATATCTGGAACTAGTCCAAATATGGTCGCTACAAGTTAGAAATGTTAAGTCGTCTACTCGTCGTTCTATGTTAAAAAGTAAAAATTCTTAATTAGATTTTAGCGATTAGTGTGAATTTGAACTAATGCTAATATAAAACGCTAAATTGCTAAAATACGTAAAATTTGACAACAAAAAATATTGTTACTATTTCAAATAATATTGACATATACATTTTTTTCATATTTGTCTGATTTAAGGTCTTAGTAGTCACTAAAATACCTTTTTGAAAATGTTATTTCAGATGACCAGTTTTGGATCCTCTGCCAAGGGATATTTTTTAACAACAAATATATAGATTTTTGCAAGGATATTTATTCATCAGTTTTATGATTTACACCTATTCATGAAACACCTATAATGTCACTTCACACTGTTCAAACTCTCCCTAATTCTCACTTATCTGTTAAGTTAGGGATCTTTTTTAACAACAAATATCTAGATTGTATGTAAGTTTATTCATTCAGTTGGCTCATATTCCCCTGCCATTCATATTTAATGTAGTTTTTCTTTTCCAGAGGGCCCAGTTCCACTCAATATTTACCAGAGGTTAAAGAGACTAGAAAACCGGATCCTGGAGTTAGAGGGACTTTCACCCGAGTACTTCCAGTCCACAGTAAGTTTAATGGGACGTGCTCTTCTAAGACAAACAATCTAGGTTTAAGAGTGGGGCTATGGATTTTCTTATGTCTACACACTAAACCAAATCGTTATTATATTCCATAAATATCTGCTATAGGAGAATGTTTTGTCTCTCGCCTGACGCGATGCAGCTCAGCCATCTAAATTGTTGTAGTCTATCAAAGTTAGTTGAGTAAGTGTACTTGAGATGTTGCATGCCTCTTCACTCCGGCATTTTCTAAGCTCATCTTGCTGCTCTGAGTGTGCTCCTCTCCATGTTATATTGAGTCACTGCATGTTTGTATGAGTAGACCAAGACAAGTTGAATGTCTTTTGAATAAACTGATGAGATCTTTTATATTATGAGTGCCACTTTTTGTCATTAAAAAAAAAAATTGTTTGTAAGTGTGTGCGCTGTAGGGCTTTTCAAATTCGGGCCAGGATTTAAAATCCAGTATTTAAAGGCCTTCTAACGCTAACCTGCATTATATAGAGATTTCAGTGTTTTTAAACATCTTGGCCAGGCACAGCTTTAAAAGGCATTTGTTGGTGGTGGAATATATTTGAACCTACCAGCCCCAAAAAAGAATCACTTTTTTTCTTAATTCATTTTATATAAAAAAAAATAAATAAATAATGAACATGAGCAAGTTTGTCACTTCCGGTATCTACAAACCAATTTGTGGGACTGTGGATATCTACGTAGTTGTATGTCTAATATCTCTAAAATGAAGAATTATCAGGAAAAAGACTTCATAGTCATTCATTATTCCACAAATTGCGCTCCTCTGTTTTCTCAGAGTTATCTGCACAAGCGACCAAAGGCAGGTTCCTCTCAGGTTAGTTGTTTTCTCATCTTCACAATACATCTTTGATGAATGCTTATTTATGTGTGGCTGGCGGTATTTCACGGTGTAGAAAGATTCACACTGATTGACAAAGTGTGCTCTTACTATGCTCGCAGGCTTGCAGTCTGTCGGAGCTGGACGGGAAAATTAGTGCCGTTAAAGCAGCTCTGTTGAAGAGGGTGAACGAGTTTGGACCATCTGGACTTGGAACAGACTGTCCTCTCTAATCCAAGTACACACCAACACCAGCGCCCCTAGGAACGGATAGAAATCCACCAGTTTGCTCCAGAAATGACAACTGCACCAGCGTTATTATGGGAAAGGGTTAACGGCAGTCAAGGCAATTAAGCGTGCGTCAGTTATCCATAGTCTGCTTTCGATTGGTGTCAGTAACTCAGCATTTTGTATGATAGAAACACCAACAGGGTCAATACAAGGCAACTTAGTTTTTCACTGTTCACTGGTATGTCACACATGGCTATGTTATTGTTTCCTCTTAGTTTAAAGGTTTTGTTAAGTGGAATATGATTGATGTATAAATTTCCCTTTGCCTGTACTTTTCAAGAGAACCTAGTCATTACTGTAATCACGCATTGTATATGAAAAGTGTTACTCATACTGTTAATCAGATTGCAATCAATTACTTTTGAAGTAAGTAACCCTAATCCGGGAATCTCAAGCAAAAATGTTTTGATGTCACACTCTACCTAGACAAGTCTGGAAAAATTCTTGACTAATATTACATTTCACGTATTGTGGCAATGCTGGAATTGATGCGAATTTGGAGTATATATATTATTATTATTTTTTTTTTTAGTTAATGTCTACAAGTTCTGAATGTTGTGTTGTGTATGTAATTGAGGTGAGCTTGGGAGCAGTAGATTGGTCTGCTTGACGGCTGGATGATAGGATCGTCGCCTCTAGTCATTACAACAAATGACCTGATTTCTGAAAGTCTCTCTGAAAACATAGTACTAAACGAAACACACCTGCCATCTATAAGATTGGTCATTGCAGACGTAGAGGGACATGCGGTTTAATGATTTCTTTCTGCTTTTACAGCAACATAAATGCTCTGCTGTTATCAAAACACAAAAATAACTGTTTAACTTTGAGTGGAGCTAGGTGTAATGGTAACATTATATATTCTTTTTAATGTGAGGCGTTAAAAAAATAACTAATATCCAGAAAATAACCTAATTCCCACTGGAAAGTGTGGCGATGGACGTGATTGTATGTAGCTGTTTTCCTTCAGATACTTGCCATGGAAATCTGTCTTTGTCTTGAATTCAACTTGGTTGTAGTCTTCCAATGGGGCACAGATTTAAAGCATACTTGCAGACTGACTTACTAACCACCGAATTAGTGGAATGTGAACTGACCCTGGCCTGCCTTCCGTCTGCCATCAGTACAAAATAGACTAGAAACATGTGGACAGCCAAAAATGAATTGTCATGATTCCCGGGACATTCTGTGTAATAAAGTCTCTGATTCTTTAGGATATATTCATTCACCTCAAAAGTAACTTATCTGTTATCTATGATGCATGGTGGCCAGCATTTTTTTATTGTTATTATTGCTGAAATATTTTTCATTCACTGAACAATAAACATCTATATTTTTCTGCAATTACCAAGCATAGCACAACATTGAGTAAACAGTAAGTTTAACATGCTTTACGATTGACCGATTCTTCTAGAGAAAGCTGTATTTATATGAAATTCACTAGTTTATCTATGTAATGTACAAGACTACATTAAAACACTTTGTTCTGAAGCCGGTTTGAAATCTCAGACACGATGAAGGCCTTTTTTTTTTTCTTCTTATTGCCCTTTCAATCAGTGTCAATAAAAAGGACAGACAAAGTTTATGGAATTTCACACAAATAATTACACACAAAAAAACGTTTCACCTGTGAAATAGCCTGAAGAACATTGGATCCAATGAATTTCTCTTTCCCCACGTTGTTCGTGTATTACTGTCCTTTACTTTGCGTCTTCTGTTTAGTACATGTCACATCAAAATTTGGCCTTTACAGAATTGATTGATGGAGTGACCTGGTGACAAAAGAGTATGTTGCATTGTGTATTGGGGAGACAATATGACCCATTCTCCCTACGGAAAGGGGGGAGCCGACTCCTTTCAGGTGTTCCTCAGTCTTTCTCGGCGTTCCGTCTCTCAGTCCCAGATTTGAACCTTCTGGTCCAAGGGTCACAGCGCTCCACAAGGGCAGTACTTGAGCGCTGTGACAAAGTGAAAAGGAGGGTGCTTATTGTTCCCTCAGAGCTTCTGTCTCAGACGCATGCCCCTTGTGAGGGCTAATGAGAACAAATTGGTCTGAGCGTAACAAATGGATTGTGGAGGTGAACAAAAGGATTATTTGGAGGCATGCCTAGCTAGGATCCACCCATCATGTGACTATTAAACTGAACATGCAGACTAATGGCTGAGTGGAGGGCTGCTCACTAGATATATCATTATCTTTATCCAGGCCATTTTAGTTCATGAGTATAGTAGGATTAGTTTAGCTGCTGTCCGAGGCCAAAGCCCAGTGTTGCCAGAGAACCGAAACGTATAGTTAACATCATACAGAGTTTTAGGATATACATGTAGAATCAATAGTGTTGTTGCCAGATTTACAAAGTCAAGATGTCAATAGTTGTGTGAGTGGTAATTACTCAAAGGCTGGAGGGGCCCAGGATGCCATTTTGAAAGAAACAAAGGACCTTTTCGATGCCTACTCTGTATACCATGTCTGTCTATCAATCCGACCTCCTTTATGGTATCTTGATGTGGGCTTTGGTGCCTTGGTAAAAAGCTGTGGAGGTGTTCCTAGTTTTGTGTGGGTCCTCCTACATTATATGTGGGGCAGGAGGAGAGATTCATATCCATTCATAACTCACAAAATGGGCTTCAACCCTCCAGAAAGAAAGCTTTTTCCTGTGACTAGTAGGCTCCGGGCTTTATTCAGCTGTGCCTCTGTGCAAAAAAAAAAAAAAGACTGTTGCTCGTTTGTGTCCTGGACAATGATGAACAAGGCTGAATCTCTTGTAGGGAACAAAGGACAGAAAACTGGCTTTTCATTCTGCAGAACATTAGATTCTGACACATTTTGCCATGGCACTTTTTCCCCTTGTCCTGAGTGCCGTGGCTCCAGTCTTTAAAAGAGACCACCTGTGGCCTCCCAGTCTGGTCTTCATTACGCCCAGCCCTATTATCACAGGATGAGGAGCACCACGGGCTAAGCTCTGAAGTTAACCCTGTTGCAACTTCCACGGCTCGGCTTTTAGGAAATGCAGACAACACACCACTGCCACTTCCACCCCTCGGGCTCTTTTTGGGGGGTTAGTTTGGGGGTTTTAGAGGTCCTTTGGAGAATTCTTAGACGGACGAAATTCATTAATGTGCAGTTGTGCTTCTCAAAGGGCCCCTGAAGAATCTGTCTTAAATTGGAACGTGCACAACTAAATATTTTGTAACTATAGACTATGAAATGTATTTACATTGAAGGAAATAATACCCCTCTGCATTTACAGCATAGTCCTTGATGGGAAAGATTTAAGCTTTTCAGTCAATTATTTAGGACCCTTTTGAAACAAAATTGAACCATTTTCAATCCTAGCCATTACCATAACTACTGTGCAACCATGATTTTCATGAAAATGAAGCAGACCCCATGTTCAAACCGTCTTTTCTTAAGTAGTTGCCGCATGAAATTGTGTGTGTGTGTTTTTTGTTGTTGTTATCTAACCTTGGCATGTTAAATGCTGGTTGACAAGAGGCTGCTAGGTGCCCATTTTCAGCTGAACTACGTTAATAGAAGTAATCCATAGAAAGTACGAGAGCCATACCCATGCCATCGCTTCAGATGTTGTCTTTTATTTACCGGCACGCAGTAAGAGGGTCCTGCACCTGTGACCTCCCCCAATAGACAGAGTGAGGAGCAGAGTACACCCCCTGACCCCTAGAATGGAGAAACGGGAGCTCTTCCAGTCAGCTGCTGTTCCCCAAGGCCCCGCTGGAGTTAAGATGTGCCTGCGATATTGCCAGGATGGAGCAGCGGGAGCCGAATTCAGGCAATTACAATCAAGTCAGGGCATAGTTAGTGCGTGGGCCCGGCACCTGAGCAGGATGCTGATGAGACACTTAGCCCCAGACCCCCATGCATTGGCCCTGCTGCCGCTTAAAGCTCCTACCCCCCCCCCCCTTCCTCCCCCACCCTTAACACCACCCGACCCCCCACTGGACATGCAGTTCTCTTCACTACATTCAGGTCTGTAGTGCTCCATCTCTCTGGCCCTCGCATTACAACACTTCTGCTGTACAAATAGGCAGCTCTATACTCATCACCGTACTTCTCAAACGTTTATTTACCCTATGCAAGAAAAGGGCAGCTATACCGGTGTTTACTTTTTACTTTTCCTTCTTGCAGCTGTGTCTAAGAGATTTGGTCACTGAATAGTCAGGTCTCCTTGGTTGCTGCTCACAGCTTAGCAAGTACTCCGTGTGCGACATTAAAACAATTATATTAATCTAGCAATGCTCATTCTCTTCTAATTCTGCTCTATGGACATGCTTACACACACATCTTTATTCCCATTGGGCTACTGATCTGAGGTCATGAGGAACTCTACAGAGCGTTCTCTCTCTGTCGCTCTCTCTCTCTCTCTCTCTGTCTCTCTCTCTCTCTCTCTCTCTCTCTCTCTCGCTCTCTCATTGAGAGGCAGCAAGAAGAAAGAGCCATGAAGGACTGTAGGACTTCACCCCCTGCCACCCCTTCACTCTCACAGCCCATCAGCCATTGCCCCCCCCCCCCCCCACACACACACACACACACACACCACCGCCCTTTACTGTATGCCCTTATCCACATCACATAATGTGACTGGCCGATAGTTGTGTTCCTACAGCTATTTTATGCTCAAAGCAAGAGTAGGTACCATTCTTGAACACCTACAGCCTGAGAATATGGAGTCAGTCATCACAACAGTGCTCTGAGGCCCTCTCTCCTCCACCAGCTGCTCTCAGTCCTTTCTGCAGGGAAGCCTAACGCCCTCTTTCAGGCACTAGCACACTTTAACCCTAACCCTAACCCTAACCCTAGCACACTTTGCACAAGTGTCATCAGGATGCCAAAGGGCATGTTGCTGGGCCACGCTGATAGCTGCAGTTATATATGGCTTGACCCCACAGCCACCTGGCTGGGAAGGTAAAGACCAGACTCTCCTACTAGTGAACCAGCCAAAGGGACAACATGGTTGTTGGTCTCTCTCTCTCTCTCTCTCTCTCTCTCTCTCTCTCTCTCTCTCTCTCTCTCTCTCTCTTTCTCTCTCTCTTGCCTGTCTGCATGCATCTTTCATGTGTAATGTTAAGAACTCTGTTTGGAGAGATTGCTAGCCTTGCCCTCCAATCCACTTTCCTTGTCCCATCTGGTAGCTGTATGTATTAGTCAGGACAGGGTATGGAAGTTGGCAAAACCAGAGCAGATTGGTGAAACACCTCCTGTCTACATTTTTCTCAATAATGGCTGGAGTTTTTTTTTATTTGTGTGTGCGCGTGTTTGTATGCGCCTGTGGGGGGGCTTTCGTGGGTCCTGAATGGAGGGGTTGTCTCTGCAAAATTGTTCCATTTTGAAAGAGAAAAAGAAATAGGATTCTGTTGATCTTGTTTTGCTCCTGGGGTGGGGTTAGGGGGTTGGGGGTTGGGGGGGGGGGGGGCACGGCAGCATTATCCTCGGCTGACACTGGTGGCGAAGAGGCAATCACAGTGGCCCTCGCTCCGACAAAAACACTCCATCTGCAAGAAGAGGAGGAAATCACACCGCAATGAGGTCTGACTCTTCTGCTCCACACCGGCAGCTGGGCCCTGGGGCCTGCTACCCAACCCCTACACACAAACACACACACACAGCGGAACTATTTAGCAGCTGTAACACACAAAGGCTAAAGCGATGCAGCTGCCATAAAGAACAGGATTCTTTGCTTTAAAAAGTTGCTTTAGTTAAAGCCTGAGTGGAATGTTTCTTTCTTTGTCATTATAAGGATACATTTAAAATGAAGATTTGAGATTTTATCAATCAAAAAACGATTTTACAACAACATTTAAATATGCATAGATCTGAAGAAGAAAACATCTTTAAAAACATTTCAACTTAGAGTACACTGATATTCACACTTTGAAATAAAAACACATTTACTCCAAATTTGATATATTTTTTGGCTGGCCTTTTTAGTATTCAGTGGTGTCCCCCTCCTGTGTGCCGTACCTGGGGATCAAACACACCTCTTTGTGAGGGGGGCCTCACCCCCTGCTATTAGCAAACTGAGGAGAGCCCAGCTGACACCACTCTTCAGAGGTGCCATGCAGACGGAACCCTGTGATTACAGCACACCCCCCCCCCCCCACACACACACAAACACACACACACACACCCCCTACCAAAACACACACACATATGCACACACACACACACACCACCTCTTGGACCCCTGCACCCGCTCCCTCCCCTTTGCTTCAAAACAAATTCACCTATCTCTGAAATAGATGTTAATCTCTCACCCAATTGGCTGCCTTGGTGAACTCGTTGACATATATATAGCTGTGCTGGGGCTACGCAAGCGCCATGAATAATCAATAGAGACCTATTTACGCAAAAGACTGTGTGTGACAGAGCAGGTCATTTTGTGTGGCTATTGCTTTGCAGATTAGAATTTGAGATTAGAATTTCTCTGTGTGTGTGCACTGGATGTGGAGATCTAAAAAGAATAAAGTTGAAAACAGGATCTTCAGAACAACATAAGAACAAGAGATGGTTCTCAAACCGGGTTTCATTTTGTTTGGAGAGAGACAGAGACTTGAGAGGGTTTTTGGAAAGTTAATTAGTAAACCCCTTCAAAAACCCTTGTAAACACTAGAGAACAGGACAAACAGACAGAACATACATGCATACATATCTACACATCACACATTAATTTAAACCTCCATGCATCTATTAAACCAGTTCCCTCTTCATGTCTTTCTCTCTGTCTCACACACACACGCACATGCACACACACGCACATGTACACACATACGCAGACACAAAACTTCAATTTTATCTGCAGGGGCAGAAATCAATCTCACATCTCTTTACTTAATCCGCAATGGCTCTCCACAGATCCTGACACTAATAAGGTATTGAGCAGGTGAGGCCAGGGGCTGAGGAGGAGAACAGAGGCAGAGCACAGAGGCCTGCAGTCTGGGCTCCTCTCGCTGGCACTGTTCCAGTGCAATTATAGGACTTGTGTATGGGAGAGAAGGGTGCAGAAAAAGAAGCAGCCAAGATGGAGGGGAGCAGGAGTAGGAGAGAGTGAGAGAGAGAGAGAGAGAGGGAGAGGGAGAGAGAGAGGGAGAGGGAGAGGGAAAGGGAGAGAGAGAGGGAGAGGGAGAGAGAGAGGGAGAGGGAGAAAGCAGAAGGAGGGGGAAGGGGAAAAATCGATCCCATCTGTGGTATGATGGTTAATTAAGGAAGCTCTTGAGCAGCCCAAGGATGAGAGGCTTGGCTGGAGGTACAGCTCTGATTACTCACACAGAATGGAGGGTTTCTTAGCAATGAAAGGAGTAGGCCAAGACCTGCCTGGTAGGGTGCAAAGGCAGGAACAAGAGACTTGCATATTCTGCACACGCAAGTGCACAAACACAGGTGTGTGTATGTGCATGTGTGCAGTTCAAACGACACACTGATCAAAATAACAGGAGCACAGTGATATGACAGCAAATCAGTTTTCCTAATGTGGATCACCCAGAAAGATGGAGCCTGAGGGCAGTTAAATAGAAGGCTAGTTCTGTTAGTTATTAGTTGTCACAATTTACAGCCTTCTAAAGGCACATTTCTACCAGAGAAAGAATTTTTGTAATTGATGTTATTCTTTAGCGATAATGTACATTCTGTTGTGTTGTGTTGTGTTGTGTTCCATTCCATTCTGTGATTTACGTTCCATTTGAGTCCACAAGCTACATTTCACAAACGAGCCGAACTTTAGTATGCTGGCAACCCAAAAAGTCCTTATTACCTTGGCACATGGCCAAAGCCGACAGACAACTATCCTTGATAAGTTAATATAATACCTAATTGTCTAGAATAGCATCTGTTGCATCAACGTGTGTAAACCTCACTAGGGTGAACCTTTTTTAATTCTCTTTGATTCCACCTCATCCTGTTTCCATTTCCTCTATTCGAATCAAATTTTTCCGTTCAGTTTTATTTTGTTCAACTCCATATTCAACAGTAGGAACAGATATGCCACTACCATGGCTGGGTCACCTATAGCTTTTGACTCCCCAAACCCTCTGGTAGCTCAGGGGTGGGTGACAGGCAGAGGTAACAGAACTCGTTGGTCTGACCCCACCCCCCTATGGTAAGAACTGGTATTGCATAACAGTGGATCGTCAGGGTAGTTTGTTGACAAAAATGGTCTTCATTTAGTGCCAACGAATCTTGACGATGCATTCTTGAAGCTAGGACAAACTAGCAGAGTGACTGCGTTTGAGTAAAAGTCGGAACAGCTGTGAGTCAACTTGAAGCCGAATGGTCCCAGACAGACTATAATGAGGCGAGGGAGGGGGGGGGGGGGGGATCCTATTCTTATGAAGTAAGGAATCCTAACAGTCTAAATGACTATGTAATCATACTCTCAAAGCTGGAGTGAGAAATAGAGGATGTGATACAAGCCCTATTCCCTTCCAGGTGTATGAATTATGTATATGACTATGATTTGATGGTTATAAAAAATAAAAAGCGCGTGTGAGTGGCTGATTGAACGGCGCCGCCACATGGCGCATCACCATTCCTCCCGCTCAGACAGCTGAGGTCAGAGCCCCGTGCTAATTGGTCTAGGGCCCAACGCTTGGGAGGGAAATGAGAAAATTACACGTTCCAGGAGAAATCAGCTGCAGATCTTGTGGGGATCCGTTTCACTGTGGTGCTCCTCAGCCAAAGCGGCCGCGTGGGTCTCTCAGAGCTGTGTGTGTGGGCGCTCAGCGGAGCCAGGTACTAACACAGACGTCTGCCGGCTAACCAGCTGAGAGGAGGGGAGGAGGAGGTTAGGAGGAGGTCCCCTACTGCACTCAGGGTCGTACCGAACACACCCGTACATACCTTACACAAATGGATGTGTGTCCTGAATGTGCTACAGTAGATGTACCAAACACCAACCTTCCTCATCTGGGATACGTACGCAGGTATTCACGGTAACCTTTGTCAACTTTGAATTGTCAAACTACTAGACCCTCCCACATTCTCATGGCATGGTGAAGGGTCACCTCACATGCAGCTGTCTGTCCATTTAAACGAAGAGCTTTGCCGCTTTTCTCAAGGAGCACGTAAATACTGGAAGGCCAACCAATTACAGATGGCTTTGTATCAGATGAACAGCTTCCTATAACTGGCATCAGGTCGCTTTGTTGACGTAGGAATCAAATATGAAGCTATCAATGGCTATAACAAATCTTCCACTCCAAATGGTCTGCAAAATGTATTATAATCTGATATTAGAAACTGTCCTTGTGTTTTAATCCTTGTGTACAAATAGGGCTGAATCTTGAAATCATTGGTTGGGCAAATGATTCACTTCTAAACATGGCATTCCACCAGTCATGTGACACACCCAACAACAAACACCCAAAACAGCACAGAGGACTAACTAAAGACTTAAGCACTAAATGGGCCCTCTTTGTTCTCTCCGTCTTTCTCTTCTTCTCTTTTTATAGGACGGACTCCTTTGGTTGTGAGCCCTGGTAATCCAGAGTAAACATCATTAACTGTTTGCTCATATCGCCCACAGAAAGTGGGGCACAGCCTCCTTTGTGTTGCTATCAGTTGTTTAAAGAGGTTTTGTGCTGTAATGGCGTGGTCAGCCACTGCCTGAGGCTTTGAGGAGCCGGCTAACCTGGAGCGTTTAGCCCCAAGGCCAGCCAATGGGCAACGCCGACCCTACACGTCCAAAACACTAGAACTCACATGAGGAAACAAGCGTACATTCCTGGATGCCAGTTGAGTGTACTGTTCCTTAACGGTACCTGTAAGCAACGGTGGTTTGAGCAGCAGGTACTGTAGAAAGACGGATGTGCGTGGAGGAGAGAAGTGAATGATGTGAGAGGTACATTAGAGAGAACGTCCTGCCAGGGTTCAGAGTCAACACCAGCGGAGACATGACTCGGACGACTGCAAACGCTAAGGAGAGACCCTCCGGTTCTCAGGCATTCAACCGGCTTTGGCCGCGAACCATTAAAGTACAACCCAGAGTGCTACACTAGCATTAAAGCTAACACGCACGCATTCTTTCACAGCGTTCTAAACACGTAAAGAGTAAATGTTAATGCCATGTACGTTGAGCCCTAACTCTCTTACTGGATTACATGTGAAAGTAGAAGGTTCATGTGGAGAAAAGGGAGGGGGGAGACAGAGTGCAAGAAGGAGAGGGAGAGAGATATCCCAGCTCCTGCTGCGTTGAGTAAATACAGCCTAATGGCCACTGATTAATTCGACATTGCTCTCATCGGGCCAGTAAAAAGAGAGGTAATGACCTGCATTTCTGCCCTTTCTCAATCCCCCCCCCCCCCCCCTTCCCTCCTCCTCTCTCGATTTCTCTTTTCCGATTTCTCCCTCCATTTTTCCAGCTTTTGATTGTGAATTAAAAGGGATTGCAAATGGCAGCCTGTTGGTTAGTCTGCTGATTGCCGTATTTGATTAAGAAATGTCAGTGTGCATGTTTCCCCTTCTCTTTTTTTCCAGCCTCTGTTCGCCGTAACGCTCACACCAGCCTGAGGGGAACACAATGGATTGCACTTTCAGAATGCCTGCCATGAACAGCAAACTTACGCTAATCAAATACATTCTTCTATCTTTTCCTACTCCTTTCTCTCATACTTTTCTCATTTTTGCCTTTTCAAGACTTGTTATTTTTTTGTATCAGGTGTTAAAGGCACCAACAAGTGAAAATCATGCCTAATTAAAGTGTATTGAGACATACAGGTAGAGAACAGGAGGAAAATGCTTTACAGTGTACATTTTTGGTTTCTTTAGTGCTATGAATTCAGCTTGTGCATGTATACCTTGTGTTATGATCTTCATAGGAGACTTCAGCTTGTGCTTCCTTTTATGAAACGTATCTGTCGTTTTTTTGATCGTAGATTCCAATACTGTATGTTGTCTGTGCTGTAAGCTCACAGTCATGTTTCAATACACAGGCAGCCGCCTTGATAATTCCCTCCCTTATGATTTGATTTCAGCTTGTTCCATTTCTGTAAGCTCCCGCCTGGCTATCCACTATCCTTGCCAGCCCATTTGTGAACAAACCATGACTTTGTTTTCAATCCGCGACCTGTAGACCTGAACCTCAATCACAAGCAGCTCTGTCTTATTCTCCACATACCCAAGGCCCTGCATCACCTGTGTGTGTGTGTGTGTGTGTCTGAAAGATAATGAGCTGTGACCATGAGCACACCAACCACAGCCCCTCTGTATCAGGCAGAAGACACACTTAATGCCTGTCACAGGGTCGGATCAAGTGTGTACAAAAGAGAATTGATTCTTTTGAAAAAACAGAATCCCACCAAGGGCAGTTTTCCCATTTTCCAAGGAATAAGACAGAGGTAGAGACTTCCAGGTAGATAGAAAAGGAGAGAGGGAGAAAATAGAAGATATAAATAGTGCAGACGATGGAAGGAAAAGAATCTCTAAAATATCTGTCTTTTTTAGATGAAAATCACCATTCAACTGGTTACAAAAGCCAGGGTGTCTTTGGGCACATGTTTTTTCTCCCTCTCCAGGTTTCTTTGTGAGCTCCTTCAACAGCCCCAGTGGAGGGTGGAGGGCAGAAGAGAGGTCTCGTGTGTCATCTTCCACCAGTAAAATGGCCTCCCAACCAGCTTGAAGAGGACCGGGACTTTGAGACAACGAAGGAGAAGGGGAAAGGACAGGGAGGTAAGTTTGAAGTTAGGTGTCGCCAAGGAGGAACAGACGGCTGTTAATGAGGTGGCAGGGGAGGCAGGAAAGGTTTCCGGAGGGTTCTTTTCAGAAGGTGGCCTCCTGCATTATGTTGTTGACTCCCCTCCAGGAGGGCCTAATGAAGCCGACTCTTGGCATGGCGGACGGGGTAGGGGGGGTGGGGGTGTGGGGGGGGGGTGGGGGTGTGGGGGTGGGGTGGGGGGGTTGCACCCCGACAACCTCGGAGAAGTCAGTGTAACCTAGAAGACACGTTGGTGGAGCTAGACAAGTAGAAGAAAGTGACAGAAAGAGAGAGGGAGAGAGAGAGAGAGAGAGAGAGTGACAGAAAGAGAGAGGGAGAGAGAGAGAGAAAGTGACAGAGAGAGAGAGGGAGGGAAAGAAAGAGAGAAAGAGATAGAGATAGAGACAGAGAGAGAATAAGAGAGAGCGACAGAGAGAGAGAGATAGAGACAGAGAGAATAAGAGAGGGACAGAGAGAGAATAAGAGAGAGGGAGAGAGATAGAGAGGGTGGGAAAGAAAGAAAGAAAGAGAGAGAGAGAGAATAAGAGGTGGGCTTTTTTTCTCAAGACTCTCCATGTGCCCATCTTCCTCTCACACTTCAAGCTTTCTCTTCTTCTCTAAGTCCCCTCTCCACCTCTACCCAGCCCCCCCCCTCTCTCTTCTCTAAGTCCCCTCTCCACCTCTACCCAGCGCCCCCCCGCCCCCCCTCCCTACACTAAATAACTTGTAAATTGTTACACACAGAGCTAGTTTCCACACACACAATTATGTTTCTCTAGAAGTTAGCAGTTTGCTCATATAAGTTTAAGCATAGATACTTCCAGAAATGACTTAATTCTGATTTATGCACGAATGGGAGGAAGATTGTTCTTTTTCCTATTCTGCGGTCCACAAATGGGGTCGTATGCATTCTTTTTTCAATCTACAGCAGACATTAGTTGATGCCACACTGATTGGGATCAATTATCTGCAAGCACCCTGTGATTTGACAAAGCTGGCTGCAATATCTCCAACATTAGAAAATGTTTACTTCATTTTTATTTTTTTTGCCAGTGTGCCCCTCCTCCTTCCCAACACCAGCTCTCTCCTATCCCTGCCACCCCCTACACCAGCTCTCTCCTATCCCTGGATACCAGCTCACAGCGAACAGCCCTGCTTGCCTCCCTAAGAATGTAAAAGTACCCATAAACAAAATCAGAGGGTACAGTAAGGTCTCTAATCAAGGCAATCAGGGCTGTTTTCAGAGGTGCACAGCACAGGATCAGCGCTGGTCTCATCTTTGTCTGTGCTTTAATTACTTGTTTTTGCATTTTGATGGAGGGGGTGACTGGGGTGATTGTGCCTTATCACCTATCTGGGAGGATAAAGGACTAGCCAATTACTTTGTTTGGATGCTAATGATTGCGTTTCATTAGTGGCCTCTCTTAGCCCTCCTCACCCAGTAAATGGATGAATATGCCGTAATTTCAATTATTGGAATTATGAAAATTGCTTTTAAAAAGACGACACGGGTATCATCAGCTTTCCGCTGTGACATAATGCCATTTTAATTTCTATAATAGTTTTAATTGTTGGTAGGCCCGCTGTGCGTTAATCATTTAATTGTATAGTCTTTTTCTTCCAAACACCTACACCCCCATCACACCCCACTCTTTTCCATCCGCCTTGGAAGACACAATTTACAATCAGCCTCATCTCAAGAGTGAGGAGAGACTGGGAAAACAAGGGCAATTGTGAAGCATGATTTAAAGTTCCTTGGCAATGGTGGTCGAGAGGGTCACAGAAGTATCTGGCCCATATGTTTTTCAATGGACAAATACATGCGCTGAGATGACTTTTCATGTTGATCCATCAACACGTTTAACATGGGAACGGCGGTTTCAGCTTCCACAAGCTAGATATTAAATTGAATATCTGTGTTTAAGACAACAAAGGGTTCCCATAGTTTCACTGTTCTTTTAAACCTTGCTTGACGGTACTGTTCATTGGTAGAGAGAATGCAATGAACTGTGTCTTTGTTGCAATGGATGTCATCTCTAAGCCTAGAGAATACACATTTATATTTATTTATATACACATTTATATTCTCTCTCTCTATTCTCTATAATATTTTTCTCTGGTCTTTGAGGCTGTTGAAGGTCATGCAGCACAAGCACCTCATTCAATTGGTCAATGTGAATAGTTTTAAATAAAAACGTAACTTTACCACAAACAAATTATTAAATGGCTGTTATCTAACGGATGTATGTGAAGAATTATGTTTTGATTGTACAAAAGACTTTCTGCTCAATGTTTGTTTAACATTGTTTGTATGTGTATGCAACACTGTAAGTCTGTGTGTGTGTGTGTGTGTGTGTGTGTGTGCATGCGTGCGTGTGTGTGTGTGTATATGGAAGTGTGTGTGTATGTGTGTGTGTGTGTGGGTGTGTGTGTGTGTGTGGGTGTAGGTGTATGTAGGAGCAAATTCTATGCTTGGCCTCTCATGCATGTCGGGGCCTGGGCGCTCTCTGTGTGTGTGTGTGTGTGTGTGTGTGTGTTGGTGTAGGTGTGAGTGTGTGTGTGTGGGTGCAAGGAGCTGGCAGAGTAGGGCTGCTCCCAGAGGACATAGCCAAGCCTGGAGCACTGGAGCCCCACTGTGACTGACAGCCTTGAGCAGCTCTCCACCATCTCCTACGTCTCTCCTCAAGAGAGGGGAGGTCAAGTGTAGCCCTTCAAACAAACGTTAAAAAACAGGCACACTCACATGCCCATGCAGAACATCTCGCCAGGCCTTTTAACTACAGCTATTTTTCTTAAATGCAGGTCATATAAAAAGCCAAGAAGAAGGGAGCGAGACATGGAGAGAGACAAGAAGAGAGGTCGAGAGAGAGATTCAGGGAGATGGGTATGGTGAAAAATAAAGAGATTGGGACATGGACAAAGGACTTGCCCTTGAAGGGTTTAAATTATTTGACCATGGAAGACTCTCAAACACTTTTTAACCATGTCACTATGTCTCTGGGGAAAATGTCTCTGCATAATGAAGAACTAAACATTTCATTGTAGTGAATTATGAATACTAAGAATTCAAAGAAAAGAGGAGATTGCAACAAACAAGCAGACCGGAGGTTCTTTTCTGGGAACAGATCCTGTGCAATTGCGCCACCTGCTGGAACAAAAGGGGAAGTGCTTTAATGTGAGAGTCGACTAAATATTCTGGGAAACTTTAATTTACAAGTGACTTGAATGGAAGTATTGCATAAGGCTTTTTTCCTTGGAATATGATAACTTGTTTTATATTGATAGAAATCCATATGTACAAAAAATGTCACATATCATAGGACCTCATTCTGAATAGGGTGAGTACAAGGAGATCACTTTTTGAGAAAATAGCACACGTTCAAATTGTGAACACATGTATTATTAGACTTAGTTGTTGTAGCTATCTTTTAAGAGTAATGCCATGTAGTGCATATTTAATAGAAACAAATTGTATTTCATGCTTTGAAATACAAATTCAATATATGTGTGTCAGTGTGTAAAGTGTGCACTTTCAAGTTTCAAGTTTATTTTTTACATGTTTTACACAGGGAAATAGGGCAATAAATCGTCCAAGACAAAAGTAATTTGTATCACCAATATGCCATGTTCCACAGGTTGTAGAAAGGAATTAGTAGAATAGGAGTTTACAAAAGGGTTGTAAACATGTAACAATGTAGTAATCCACTTTACTGCAAGGTCAAAGGTCGGACTACTAGGGTTAGGGGTAAAGAAAGGCTCCATTTTGAGTGTCCGGGTGGCTGTGTGTGCATGCACATGTATGCGTGTGTGTGTGTGTGTGTGTGTGTCTGTGTGTGTGGGTGTGTGTCTGTGCGTATGTAATATCAGTGGTATATTTCAGCAAATGCATATGTTTTGGGGGTCAGAGAAAGGAAACTAAAATACTGAGGAGCGATTCAATGGCTCCTCAAATGGATTTGGTTCACAGAGGAAGCCTCTGATCCTGGCGAATGCACAGCTGGAGACCTCCTAATTGGAGAGGGTGAAGAGGAGAGGAGAGAGGGGACAGAAAAAGGAAAGAGAGAACATGGCCCCCGTGGAAACATTGCTGCTGTTCTAACAATACAGGACGGGACGGACCTGCTCCTCTCTAAAAAAAAAAAAAAGATTTCTAAGAGACAGATGACATGTCTCAATAAGACATGATAACACAATATGGTGGACAGGTTCCTCTTCATGCAACTAGAATGCTGCTGTATTTGTATCTCGGTCAGGTGGCTGTACCACCTTACTCGGAGCAAAAGAACATCACATATACCTCCACCATCATTATGTAAATTCAAATTATGCAATGAATGACTTTTTTTCAAATAACTAATATCGACATTTACTCATGACCGTGGATCTTTTTTACCCTGAATAATTCAATAGCACACGGTGATTATAATTGTTTTGAGCATATCCCACACCCCACGGTGTAGGTGAGAAAAGTGGCTCACTTTCACCCAATTCACTGCACCAAGGACCATTAGAAGCATAGCCAATCCTGATTGGTGAAAACACATACTTTATCACTATTTAGCAGCACTTGAGTTGGATCAAATGTAAATCAAACCCTGCTCTTAGTCAATGTAGCACATTCATTGTGATGAGGGAAAGGTCTATTATTACAATGAAGGATATTTGACAGGCCTTGAAATGCTTCAAGGAGACTAATGCCCAATGTGTAATTTAGGGGGTTAATTAGTCTAACCATTCATTTTCAAACTAAGTAATAACTTCAAACAAACTTGCAAGCATGAATACAAAACACAAAAGGTTTGAAGATAAAGCCATGAACATTTTGGAGGAAAAAAGCAAAAAACGGTATTTGTACAATTCCGCTTTTAATACGATTGCAAGATTGTATATATTTTATTGTTCCGGCTCAGTCACCCTATCAACGCAATCCCCAATTGCAAAGCCCAATGGCTTTTTTTTTTACGCTCCTTTAGCTAGAAACTGCTGTAGAATACACGGCACTACTCAGTGGATGGCCGTTGTGTTGACTGTGTGTAGGGTGTGGGTTTGTGTATTGGGAGGGAGGTCTTCAAGGGAGAGAGATAAGGAGCATGTACTGTATGTGTATTTAAGTGATGAAAAGTAAGAGGGGGGCCTAGAGAGGGAGAAATGAGAAAGAGACAGATGGACCCAGAGAATGAGGGGGGAGGGAGACGGATCCATGAGAGAGGGGGGAAAGAGTGAGAGAGAGACACAGACAGATTAAAAGAAAGCTTCTGAGTGTGCATGAGAGAGAGGGCTCTTGTGTGTATGTTTGACGGTTGGGGGTCTTTCCTTCTCTCCACCAACACAAAGGGCTGCTCAACATGTGCTCGCTGTGGTGGCTCTTGGGAAACCCATTAGCTCCTGGGGAGAGGGCAGAGGAGAGAGAGCCAGAGAAAATACCCTGGGATCATAAAGGAGAAGACATGCTCACAGATAACCCTATAGAACCTAACACGTTGGCTGGCATGGCGACTAGAGAACACTACTGCTAGGGTTCCAAGGACAAGGAATAGTCCCCCTATGAGACACTGGGAGCCTTCATCCTTATCTTGCTCATACTACAATCAAACCGGGTGTGTTGAATTTGAAGAAAACCCCTGTTAGCAAGGTCAAAACACCCTAAAGGTGCTTCAACCAGGCATCAATTGAATTCACTCTTAGTATCATAATACAGTATTATATACTGTACCATATACCTTCCAATAAATTATGTTCATACCACTATTTATTGCCAGAATGTATAAATAAAATCTGTACTTTATCGCTATTTTGCACTTATCTGGTTAGATGCCACACTGCCTTTCTTTGCCTCAGTACTGTACTTTGTGCAATGACAATAAAGTTGAATCTATTCTAATCGAAACTAATAATACGAGTAGTAGGCCACTCCAAATGTAGCCAAAGTCCCAGAGAAGCGGCACCTCCCCAAATGAGTGTCCATAAATGGCCATAGGAAGCCATGATGGAGCATTGGAGGACCACATCCAAATACACAGGCTGGCAATGTAGTGGACATGAGGATTACATCTGTCTACATACACTGTCGGCTTCCTAAGTACACATTTGTTTGATGAGTAAATACACACATACACATTGGGCTAGAGTTCTTTGTTGCAGTGGAACATCTTCGTATCCAATATCCAAACATCCAGACAAATACGTAGATAGACAAACAGACAAACACACACACACACACACACACACACACAAACATAGAATCACACACACAAACCTTCACATACAGCGCCTGTCCCTCCCACCGTGTCACTTTTGTGTCCCCTTTTGTAACGGTTTTGTCTCAGGCATATGGACTGGTTTAGCGAGCTAGACCCCCAGCAGCTGAGGCTTTGTCCTTGTGTCACAAAGGTCACAGGGATTGTGTTCCCAGCTAATTCCCTCTTTCAGGGAGTGCAGATCAGAGTCTATAATGATCCAGGCGGCCCAGCGTGGGGATTACCAATGCCTCTGACACCAACAGGGATGCAGGGACACAGAGAGAAGGATGAGGGGAGGAGACGCACACACACACACACACACACACACACACACACCCCAGAGAGATGACATCTTAAGATGAAACATTGTAGCTACTCTTTTCACCAATTACAACAAGGGGGACCAATTGATACCCGAACACACACAAACTCCCCCTGCTAGTAGAAACACACACACACACACACACACACACACACACACTCAAAGTTTTCCACCTCATTTCCCTTACTACAGCCAAGGCAAACATTATTAGCAGAGAAAGTGTATGCAGTGAAGGGAAAGTAATTACTTCTTGTGTCTAGACTGACCTCCATTGATGGTGATCATCGTATGGTTTAGCAATCACAGGGCCTTCTATCTGAAATACCTTTAAAAGGGATATTAATCTGCAAGCCTGGAATAAGATGAGACCACCATTGGGATAATACTACTGGTAATACCAAAACATCATGACAAAACTATTACTGGATAACAAGGACATTTATCATGGCAATGAAATTACAAAATACCTTGTTTATGTTGTGTAGTATTGCATTACAAATCGTATTATAAAACCTCACTAGCTATGAGATGAATTATATTTTCAATAGCAAAAGGAAGCCACCACAGCAATTATGGTCATTTGTACATGATTACAAAAATTGCTTGAAAACATACCGTGCATTTTGTATTGTAGTATTAAGACCGTGATTTGGAGATGAAGTTGCACTCCTCTTGCAGTGGGGAGCTAAGAGTTGTCATTGCATGTTAAAATCATAGAACAGAGTAGAATAGAATTAGTGCCTCCAACAAAGTAGAAATATTGAACTCTGATCTATTTACCCCGCTCTATGTTTCAGGAGACAACGCAGAAATTCATGATTTATATAAATCTTATCCTGGCTTCCTTTTATCATACAGCTCTCTACAGACATCCTCGGTATATCAAACACATTCATTACAAGACCATCAGGATGAGAGTCCCTATCTTATTTGATTCCCATATACTTGTAACGCCAGGCATATCCTGCAAATAGAAAACCACCTTTTCAATCAGGCTTCCGTATGCATTTTAATACAGGCAGGACGCTGAATCGAGGCTGTAAACAAAGAGCACTTAAAAAGCAAGCTTATTCCTCTATTGGAGAAGCTATGGCTAATGTTGCTTGGTATGTATGAGTTACTTTCAACAAGGTTCTTATAAAACTTGCTTGCCCTGCTTTGTTCCCTTTTAATTTTGTGTGCTGGTTCATTTCCCCATACCCCTTTCCATATTTCAAACCCTTTCTTCATTCTCCATAGAAAAGGACTTTCATTGAAATTCATGTTTTCAAGGACCCGAGCCCATCCGAGGCCAACAGATAATAGGCTGACCTATTTACCCTGTGGTTTTGTTGACCCCCCCCCCCCACGTCTGGCTCTGGATTGATCATGTTCTGGGGAAGATGACAGCTGTCTCCTGGCCATTTGCATTGCAAATGAAGAGAGAAAATAAAGGAGAACTCAGGCTTCAGTGTGCTGACTGCTGGGCCAAAAGCCACCAGATAAAACAGGCTGGCAAAGGATAGGTTGGTGGAGCTAGTAGGAGAATTGGACACCAACCTACATTTACTGCCACCACAATGACTACCCCACTCTTTGAAAATAAATGACAGTGGTTGATCTAGAATCAGTTTTTCCTCACACGTTATGACAAATGAGACCTAAGCAGTGATCCCAGATCAGCTCTCTCTCTCATCACTCTCAGTCAGTCTTCCAGCACACCTGAAGGGACAGGTTAGAGAGAACTGCAATCAAATGGAAAGCGCAAACACTTTTTTAACTCTCAAAAACATGACTGCATTCTTTTTCATGTCGGAATTGTATGTTGTGTCCTTTGTGTGATAAGAAGAATAAAGAAAAACATTGTTCAAATCATTTTTCCTGTGCTCATTGTGTTGAATGAGCAGTGTTTAATGTTTTGAAGAACATACATTTATAAATGAACATAACCATAGAATGTATGGTGAAAGTTAATTAGGGGTTTAAAACCTTAATCAAATAATTCTCCATGTTTTATTGCATCAGAGACGGACAGACAAAGAGATGGATAGACAGGTGATTGTTTAAAATCCTTACAAAGAACGATTGTCATGGTAACCACTGAGCACTTCAGACTAGTGGCAAAGCCTAGTTTGAACTCAAACACGCATGCACATGTCCACACAAACACACACACACACACACACACACACACACACTCACACACAGACAGAGAGAGAGAGAGAGAGAGAAAAAAAAGCTACTGTACATTTAAAAGAGGGCAAAGGTAGGCAAAGGCAGAGACAGTGAAAGAGAGAAAGAGAGAAAGAGAGAGAGAGAGAGCAGGGGGGGGGGGGGGGCTGAGAGCGAGAAAGCGAGAGACAGTTCGACGGACAGAGAACTAAAGGGAGCTCCAAATACCTAGAGACAAGTGCATCAGAGTTGGAAGTAGAAGATATGGCTTTGAGTGAGTCTACTTACCCTGATGTGACCACTGGAGTGACAAAGGATGCCACCCGGACCTGCTTGATAAAGACCAGCCTTTCCTCCTGGCTCATCTGATCAGGCCTGCCCTGGTGTGGCTGGATGTTACCTGGGCTACCGAGGAATAGAGAGGCAGAACTACTGTACCGAGCATGAACCTTTACAGGCCCTAACCCTAACCCTAACCCTAACCTTTACAGGGCCTAACCCTAACCTTTACAGCCCCTAACCCTAACCCTAACCTTTACAGGCCCTAACCATAACCCTAACCATAACCTTTACAGGCCCTAACCCTAACCCTAACCTTTACAGGCCATAACCCTAACCCTGACTTTCACAGACCCTAGAGTGGCCCTTCCCTCGCAGCCCGGACCCACACAGCAGAGCTACAGTTCAATTCTTTAACCCTTCATTCATCCCATGTGTTTTGGTCTCCTGTGAAGACACCTCACTTGAGAAAGCACAGAGGCTGTTGGATGTGTGTCAGCGAGACAGACAGAGGACACCACTCACTCTCTCTCTCTCTCTCTCTCTCTCTCTCTCTCTCTGCCTTTTCTTTCATTTTGTAAAAGGGGGTCCTCACTCAGCCCCCTCCCCACGGCCCCAGTACCCCACCCCAGCCTGCCCCTGAGTTGGTGGGGATCCTCACCTTGGTTCTCCATCTAGACCTCCCCTAGCCTGTCTGTGCGATGGCGCTGCTATTGTGCAGGCAGGACAAAGAACAGGAAGCCTGGGGGTGGCCAGGGCAGCCCTGAAGGTCAGCCCAATCAATCCTCCAATCACAGCCTCCTTGTGATGGATGCAGCATGGGTGCTTTCAGGGTCACCTGACAAGATGGCCATGCTCCCTGTTCATCCTGTTCTTTTTTCACACGAGGCAACACTTTCTTTTTCTCTCTCTATCGCTCTCCCTCGCTAGCTCACACACACACACACACACACACACACACACACACACACACACACACACACACACACACACACACTCACACACACACACACACACACACACACACACACAACCTATACACACTCACACACACACACACACACACACACACACACACACACACAAGTTTAATTCATTGTACATTAAGTTAAGTACCCAATAAACCATATTTTGCTCAATATTGCTGATATGATCTGTTCGTCAATAATGAGCTCTTTTACCTCTCCCTCTAGAGCCCTATCCCTGATGCTGGCGCAGAGGGTGTAATAGTCCGGCAGCATCACCATGGAGACCCCTGGGTGTGGGAAGCAGCCAAAACAGGACAGGGCTGAGTGTGGTGACACAAGGTGACTAGGCCAGCAAGGGGACAACAGGGGCACAATGGCAGCTCCATTAGTGTTAATGGGGACACGTCTAACAGGATTAGGGCCAGGCTGCCTCGGGGGACCACATAGGGAGATGCTCCTGCCCCCCCCCCCCCCCCCCACCACCACCACCCCCCCCCACCCCACCCCCCCACTGTCCCACTCCATCAAGCCGGCACAAAACACCACTGCAGCCGACCCGGGCCACAGACTTGGCGATTTCTCAAAACCTTGCTGGCAGTTTCAGTGGCAATTTCATAAACCAAAACAAAGTCTGTTGAGATACCTTATTACCTTATTTGAGTAAGGCTATCCACCCAAACCCAGAATCTCTTACATAATTCCTTAATAAATGCTTGTAAAAGAGTTTGATCTACAAAGAGACGTGATGAGCAACTACTATTCTTAAATAGATTTAGGGACCAGCGTTACAGAATATGTTGGTACATAACTATGACCAGGACCCACTGCAACCAAAATGTATTAAATGTAGGCCTAATGAATTTTCCTTGGCAACTGAAAACCCTCTTATCCTGGCCCTCTACCCTACTTCTCCACTCAGCCCACTACACCCTCCACCCCCTGCAAATTCCTCCACTCTGCCCAAGACGCCCAGTCAATTAATAAGACATTGTCTCCTCCCCCTGGTGCCTGTGAACAAGAGGCCACCCAGGAGCCGGCGGCCCCTATCCAAAGCCGCTTCACTGGTGGCCCCCAGGAATGCCAATCGCTTTGGGAACGGAATGGGGAGTGGAAAGGGGGGTGGCCAGGGGCACTGGTAGGCTGCCGAAAAGACACAGCCCCATCATCATCACGTACTGGGGCAAGCCAGTCAGAATTTGGGGCCAACAAAAGGAAATATGTTCCTGTTCCAAGGATCCAAGGCACTTCACCCCAATGCAGCTCAGTCTAAACCCAGGCACGCACGCATGCATACACATGAACGTGCGTGCATACGCACACACACACATGCACACCTTATAACTCTTTTAAAAGCACAAACTTCTCCATCATGGCTTGCTACATTTCTGATGTGTGTGAAGCTCGTCTCTTTACAAAAACGGATCCTCTCTTTCACTGCTCATTCACAATTTTACAGAAAAAATGAAGCCACCCCTTTCTAGAATGCAAACTGGTGTGGCTTCTGATTGTATTATGTCTCCATGACAAAACATGAGCATTTAAATGCTGAATAGCATAAAGGCGTATTGCTGTGTACTTGTCATACTTAGGTGCCCCTTTGAGGCAATTATCACAAACAAATTTTAGCGTCTGGACAAGTTTATACTATTTTCATTATTGATAATGCCATAATCCAGAGTGGGAATGAATCTGTACTGCACCTGTTTAAATGTCTGCAGTGCTAAGAGGTATTGGTGAAACATTTGTTGTATTTTTCATTTTATGTCTTAGCTCAGGGTAGCAGTGAGCAGATGGAAAACTAGCTGCCTTCTAACTGTGGAACAATAGGAGCACATATTCCCTTTCCCTAAATCACCCTACAAGCAATTTACTGGAATTCCAGGTAAAGTTAAAGGAATTAGTGTTTTTGTTAAAAACAACTAAGGCTATAGGTAGTGAACTTATACATTTATTTCAACATGTGACGCACCAACAACAACAGTATATAATTTTTTATAAAGAGGTTCAAAATCTTTTAAAGCCCTTAAAATATTTTCAAATGAACATTTCTTTACACAGATATATCAAACCACAGGACAGGCAAAATCTGCAAACACGAACAACACTAAAACAGGATTACACTACAAAACCCCTCACTCTCTTCTCGTCAAACTCAATTCAACTCTTTCCAACCCCAAAAACAAATCGGTGAAAATCCCACCAAAGTTGGCTTTACGTGGCCCTGAAGAAACAACAATGTAGAATCAGATCTCTTTAAAAAACAAACATTTTTTTTTCAGTAATCACAAATTGTTTCGCTCAAGACAAAACACATGCAATTTTCTTTATCTTGGTCTTTCTTTTTTTAAAGACACCATTAAAAATCACATGGCTAGGCATTTACAATATTTACAGCTTTCGTAAGACACAAAAGACAATAATTATCATTTGGTTCTTTCTTAAAGACCATTTTATTCCCCAACTATGGCAACACCGATGTGAATGTAACGTATTATATGTATATCTCTAGTCCAGCTAGACGAGAAAAATAAAATATATTGACAGATCTATGAAATACCCATGTCCAAATATTTTCTAAAATACTTATCTATAGATGAATATCAAATATAGAGATACGGCTGCAGAATGAGGACAGACTGATGAGCAACAGAGGAGAGGATGGGGTCGTTAAGTCGTACCAATGGACACATGATTTGGTACACACTGCCCCCTAGAGGGTACTTACTGAAACATCAAATAAAACTAACCGGACACATACTGCAAATACCCAAGCACAGAAAAACATTTTATTACTCCCAGAACGCTCTTGAAACATTAAAATATAATTTTTATGAAGGATAAATAATTTGAATAAATACATTATAAAAAGGTCACACACCTACTCCTCAAGACCCATCTTTTGAATTGGATTTCTTTCTGTAAACCAAGTAAGTAAAACAACATTTCTTGACAAGACAGTTTCAAAGTTTTTTGCGGACTAAGTGCTCAATCCCAGGATGATGATGATTCCATGACTGACAGGGAGAAACAGAACAGTCAAGCACGCACACAATGTACGTTCAGCAGCAGGGTTATTGTGTTTTTTGTAATACATATAAAAATCTCTGGGCTTAAATGCATGTGATCCCTTATCCCTCAACATCACTGGTGTGCCTGCAGACCTAAATGATGAGGTGCTCACAGTGTCCACGGAAGCAGGGTTCCCAATGACATCCATATTTTCAGTAACTGAAGGACTGAGCTACACCGAATGACAACACAGTGGCATGTAGTGATCTTGAATAGACGACCACAACTTCTGTCAGAAATTCTACACACTATAAAGTTTCAATTCACATTTTTTTTTTTTTTTTTTTTCTTAACGCGAAAATCAACGATAAAAATATGCAGAAGTGCAAAAGCTGCTGTTAAAGCTGGATTAGGTGTTGGATGAAAGTTGGACTAGGGCAGTTATCAAACGGATACACTGCTACAGTACTGCAGTTCAAAACGCATCACAACATAGCGGGGATTAGAAACATACTGTATCCAGAAAAAACATGCAAACAATGGTACCAGTTTGGCATAAACTGTAGGTCATTTCAAAGAACCAAACATGCACAACAGCAAACTCTCAAAAAGTTCCCGCTGAACCCCGTGGGTGTAGGCCATCTAACTCTACTACCTACAGGACGCTTATGTAGCACTCGAAAAGGGTGGATTTCTGTGAGAGACACGTCCAGCAGAGTGCGGCTCCAACACCACCAAGGCGTTTTGTAAATCAGAACCATGGACAGCACTACACAGCCGGAACCCTACACACCACAAGCTTACTATGCAAAGGGAACGGTGAGAAAAAACACGCTCCCAATTTTGCTGTTGCATTGAACAAACCAAACGATACATCCGTTAGGACGCTTCAACGACACATTTTGATGACAGCGCCATCTCCAGCACCACACTTACAGAACAGGTCGGATATGCTCTGTCACACCACTACCAAGCCATTTCAGCTAAAACAACAGCAAATATTCAGTCATCTGTTACCTTTCACAACATACTGACACTATGTTGAGGTGTAAAAGAAATTCAGTCACTCGGTTTAAGCTCGAGGGTGTTCTACAGCTATATGAGAGAGCTCACACAACTGCATTAGACAAAATGGAGTCTATTTCTGTCGCAAAGTGGCAGAACAAAAAGAGCTGTTCTTCAAAGGGGCCACACTCGTTTAAAAACAGCTTGGAGACTCACTGTCTCCTAAATGAGTCTTTCCTGTCATACGATGGTTTCTTTTTTCTTTTCTCCCAACAGACAGCGAGTTGAATCCCACAAGAGGAGAGGAGTTGAGTACTTTGTTGGGAGCAAACAGAATTGCAGTGCATCAACTAGGAGAGCCTTGTCTCCGGAGGGGAGTTCAATATAGGACAGTCTCCTTCTCTTTCCTCCTCTTGAGCTATAAATACACCCCCACAAAAGAAAAGAGGCTTAATCAGGCGGCAATGGGATCTCATGCGGAGTTAGGACAGGGCTTGGTGGTGTTCTGCTTCAGCCTCTTCCCGTTTAGTTCAAAACAGATGGAAAGCTGCTGCCATCGTAGATAAAGTTGTGCAGTTCATCTTTAAGTATGTTCTCTTTTTGTGCTGTTACAAGGTAAAGGTTCAGGCCCAAATTATGTGAATCATTTCAAAACGTAACTAAAGAACAAAAAAACGTTATGCTATGCATAGTTTGGAAGCATGGAAAATGTTCCAATGTCAAAATCCTTTTATCCTTTCAGGATCAAGGATTGTGAAAAAGAATCCAATTGAGAGGAAGCTACAATGAAAGTACTTAGTACTGCTACTGTGTTACAGCCTTGATTAGAAATAGAGAGCCACGTTTGTGCTACTACTAACAGAAACTAACAAGATAAGCATCTTCTTTTTAACACACTTGCATAAAAAGGGAAAATTGTCATGCAGAATGATAGCAGCTACCTTGAAGTGTTTTTGAATGCTTTGGTTCCTTTGGAGTGCTTTAAATTAATGGAAGTAGACGAAGTCGATCAATGAACACAAGCAATAACAGTTCAAAGCAGAGATTCAGATTTCAGGTCACATCATGGAGACATGTCCTAATGGCCGCCACTATGTGAGGACTACCTGTACAAAGATCACCAGTTTAGTCATGCAGAACTACACGGCAAGGGGAATTATGGGAGTGAAGAAAAAAAACATCACTTTCATACACAGTTAAAAGTAGATTCATTCATCCAATCAGGGCTCATTGTATATAGTAATAAACCAATACTATTGTCAATGATCGGATTATCTTCAAAGCTACACCACTTACATTTTTATACTGCCATCTTTAAATCCTACTCTACAAACGATTTCCCTCAACCAATCACCGGAGGTCAAACACATCTTAGCTAATGTAATTGGTCCATCAGAATTTCCATGTCTTTGATCAAGTTCTGATCTACTGTCAAGGCTTCCCACAGGTAGTGCTTCACCAAACCACCCAAGATAAGGTGACAACCATCCTGCTACAGCAGCACTGGTACCACCGTGGTAGTCAGTCACACTGTGTTGGTTCACTGGCCGTTAGCCATGAACTGATGCAGCGTTAGCAAGGCAAGCTCTTTTTCACTTGGTGTACCCACCATTGGATGTCTGTTAAATCTAATTATGATACTCTATAATTAGAAAAGCGAAAAACCTTCTCCCCCAAGTTTTGTCAGACATAATTAAGAGTCTATATAAAGCAGTTTAGCATGATAACACGGATTCAAATGTTTCATTCCTATCCAACTGTAATACTTACAGAATAACAACAGTCTTACTGGCTTAAAGGGAAAGGTTCTAGATAGAACTATCAAAGGGAAATCACAGCAGTCACATCTACAAATAAGATAGCGATATCTCTATTTTCAGTCAAAGTGCTGTCTTAAAACTCCACGTAAATATTATTTTCTCAGAAAGGAGTTGTACCATGTTAGCTGCAGTCATGTGGCTTACTTCTTTCCCCTGACCAATAAAACACAGCTTGGCAACAACACCAAGATCTTCCCAGTACAGTAGAAAACCAGTGATTGAACCAGAGACCTGGGGTATCTGGTGATGTTGAGGAGGTCTGGCTTCGGTCTCACTGTCCGACCACACAAGGCTCAGCGAGCCCTTCTGTTAGGAGGTCAGTGACCCCTTCCTCCAGATCCCATTGGATGATGTGCTTGTCTGTGTGAGCGAGAGCTAGAGTGCACGCGCGCGCGAGAGAGAGACAGAGAGAGAGAGAGAGAGAGACAGAGAGAGAGAGAGAGAGAGACAGAGAGAGAGAGAGAGAGAGAGAGAGAGAGAGAGAGAGACAGAGAGAGAGAGTCTATTGCTATGGATGATATTGAGAGGTGGTTGCTGCTCCTACTGCATGCTGGGTGGTGTGCACTTGTTCATGCAGGTACCAATGTGAGCCAGGGCAGCGTGAGGGCTGCCAAGGAGAGAGAGGTCTCTATACAGTACACTGCACCATCTGTCATCCTGTGTCCCCCCCCCCCTCACTCGGAGAAGTGAAAGGCTGGGGGGGCCAGCTGCTGGGCCGCTTCGTGCTCCGTTCCCAGGGCCAGGGGCGTCGTGTCGGGGGTGGGGTCCGGGGTGCTCCGGACCGACGGCGGGGGGGCGCCCTCGCCCTCCGCCGAGATCTTCTCCAGCGAATGGGAGGAGGAGGAGGAGGACTGGGTGCTCTCGCTGGAGCTGCTGCGAGTCTCCGTGCTGGTGCTGGTCTTCTTCATCTTCCTCCGCTTGGCCAGCGGTGCCTTGTCCACCGTCTGTAGCCGGAAGCCCTCCCGCTTGCACTTGTTGAACGCCTGGGAAGGCAACGCCAGGACAAAACACATCAACTGTGAATCGGTCTGTATGTGAAGGGCAGGTCTTCCCTGCTCTCGTGTTAACTCTACTGATAGCACCATCTCTGTGACCCTCTGGTGGTCCCCCGCCCCCCATCCCTCTTACATTAAAGGTGGCCTTGACACAGGAGTGGACAGAGAGGGTGGAGGAGCCCAGGATGTCAGGGGTCATGAGGGGGTTGGAGGACAGCTGGCTGTCGTCCTGCAGCCAGGAGTTGTAGCGCAGGCCGCACATCTTAATCCGCTTGATGGGGTCCACAGTCAGCAGCTCTGCAGGTATCAGGCACACACACTTTAAGGAAAACCAGCCCTCTTCAAATGAGGTTGGAACACATTCACTTGAACTACGACCCCTGGACCAACTATGTACCGTGTCCTTCTTAACCCATTCTGGATGCGGCAGGAAGCTCTAGAGTTCTCAACTCCTCATGCATCATTATATTTAGAGAAGATATTAAGTATGTCAAGTTAACTGCACCCTTCAATGTTTCAAAATGGAGACAATCCTCCCAAGGACAACTGATTCAACTGATCTCTCTCTCTGCTGCCCCCCCCCCCCCCCCCCTGCTGACCTTGTATGAGGTCTTTGGCCTGCTGGGAGACGTTTCTCCAAGCCTCCCCACGGAAGGAGAAGTCTCCCTGTTTGATCTTCTTCATGATCTCCTCAGCGCTGGTGTGGCTCAGACTCTTCTCCTGACACTGGAAGGGCACCTGGCCTGACAGCATGGTGTACTACCGAGGCAACAGGGACAACACTCAATACAACCTTTAAAACGAGGAGCCCCCCCCCAGGCAGTGTTTGAGATGTTTTGGGAAGAGCTAAAATGTTATTTTAATACTGGGAGAAAGAAGTTGGACAATCATATCAGAGTGATGAATCCTAATTTGTCTTGCGTTACACATGGTATCTGCTCTGCAAACTGCCTGCAAACGTTGCTCATGTTCATCATGCAGACTGCACCCTGCAAGGCCTCAAGACTCTCCCCTTGGCTAGATTACATATCAAAAATCATATCTCATTAGAGGCAGGGGGGGCGCAGAGAGAGAGAGAGAAAGAGAGAGAGGAAGAGAGAGAGGAAGAGAGAGAGAGAAAGAGGAAGAGAGAGAGAGAGAGAGAGAGAGAGAGAGAGAGAGAGAGAGAGAGAGAGAGAGAGAGAGAGAGAGAGAGAGAGAGCCCTTTGGCATAGCAAACACACTGCTATTTGCTATTTCTCTCCTTCACTTTCTCTTTCTTTCCGTCACACATCCATTTTTAATCTTCATTTATATTGACAGTTTCTTCTTCTTCTTGTTGTGGTGTTTTTGTGGGTCCTCTCTCCCTAGCCTGCTCTGTTTGTAGGCCAGTTAGCACACAGCCTGTCAGAAGACATCTCCTCACCGCTTCAGCAGAACTACTCGGCACTCCCCCCAGAGGGCAAAGGCATGAAGCAGCACACACACACACACACACACACACACACACACACACACACACACACAGGCCCCGACATGCATGAGAGGCCAAGCATAGAATTTGCTCTCTCTTTTCTCCCGGTCCGTCCTCCTCTACCTCTCCTCTCAATTCTCTCGCGCTGCGTGGAGGGCCATTGAATGAAAGTGACATTTCCTCTGGCGGGAAACAATGCTCCCATTGCCACTGCATGAACCAGTTCTGAGTGCAGGGCTGGTCGCTCATCTTTAGCGGCGTCAGCACACCAAAGGACACCAAAACACACAGCACTGAGTAGCAGAGGAAGATGGCCTCTCACCAACCTGATAACATGAACCCACGCACACAACCCTCAAAACATGAACACACACACACACACACACACACACAACCCTTCAACATGAACACACGCACACAACCCTTCAACATGAACACACGCACACACACACACACCTCACAAATATGAACACATGCATACAACCCTCAAACGCGAAGGCGCACACACACACCCACACACACACACGCACACACACATTCACACATACACAGACACACCCACACCCACACACACACACCCACACACAACCCTTAAACACGAACGCACACACACACACACAACCCTTAAACATGAACGCACACACACACAACCCTTAAACATGAACGCGCACACACAACCCCCAAACACCCTAAGTTAGGAAAAGCTCTTGAGTTGGATCCTGAAACATTAACACTGATCAATTAGCGTTTATCAGAATGAGAATGGCCTATTTGTTAAACATATAAAAATTGCATTCATGAAATATTTATGGAACTTGCAGTTCCCTTTCAAATCCTCTGAGCCTAGAGACACTAAATAATAAACATTTCACCCTCCAAAAAGAGGAAGAACAAATCTGATCTAGATTTTCAGCCAGACTTTTTGTTTTGGTTCCACTATAATTCAGCCTGTCTTTAGTTGACCTTACGACTGAACCAGCCTAGAGAATGTTACACGCTGCCGTTCCGTATCCCCCCCCCCCCCCCCGCCCAGACACTCACCAAGATGACCCCCAGGCTCCAGAGGTCACAGGACTCGTCATAGCCGTCGTACTTGAGGATCTCTGGCGCGGCGTACTGCAGCGTGAAGCAGGGCGTCTTCAGGAGCTGGTTGTCTGGGGGCTTGAGCCGAGCAAAGCCAAAGTCTATGATTTTTATCTCCGAGTTCTCGCTGTCGTCGGTGAAAAGCAGGTTCTGTGGGGGGGCGTCCAAAACAGCTGCGTCATTGATGGGGCTCGACCCGTTCGCATCACACCGAGGCCCCTCAGAGGACCAGCGGTCTTTCACTCAAACGACAGGGCACAAACACAGGTGTCCGCTATTGTTTGAGTTGTGAAACTGATGGTTTACACTCCCCACAGGCGCCTGTATACATTCTTCCCATTCTCTCCCTGTTGAGCCAAAGCAGGCCTGGGGCAGGGCAGAGTGCGGTGGGTGGGTGGGGGGCGTGGGGGGGGGGGGGGGCGTACCTCTGGCTTCAAGTCCCGGTGCACCACTCCGACGTCGTGCATGTGACTGACGGCCGAGACCAGGCGGCGCATGATGCGGCTGGCCTCGGTCTCGCTGAAGTGCTGCTTCCTCCGGATCCTCTCCAGCAGCTCGCCTCCGCCCAGCAGCTCCAGAACCAGGTAGGTGTGGAGCTGCAGAGCCACAGAGACAACCGGGACACTGCAGTGTTAGACACCAGGAGGAGGTAGGTCTTGGTTCATGCTCATGCTGCTAGTTGGAGGGTCATGTGCTGTATGCTATGCTGCCCCAACACCCGCTTTGTGGTAAACGTTGGAGTCGACACAAAAATAACGTCATTTCTGCAACGAAGTGTCTTAAGTACTCTTGCAAAATTATAACTGTATAGTTTTAACATATACATGTATAAACATTGTCTATCTTTCTATAGTGAGAAGACAGACAATAGCTCTAGACAATTCAACAGAATGTCGGACAGTAAAAACAATAATAATAACAAAGTTTTCATATTTTACAGGAACAAAATAACAAAAACAAATTGACTGTGAGATCAAACCATAACAGAATTGAGTGAAGTGAAAGAGCCAAACAAAGTGGGAAAGCAATAATGTCCATCTGTGTGTGTGTGTGTGTGTGTGTGTGTGTAGCAGCAGGGCAGGGTTTCTCATTAGTGCTGGAGCTGAGGGAACAAAGGCTGGCTGGGGCTGGGCCGCGGCGGCGGTGGCAGGGCTTTGATCTAGGTCACAGGCCTTGGAGGTACAGTAATAACCCCCATGAGCTCATCAGCACCAAAGTGGTGCTCCTAGGCCTGAAGGGCTCCAGCTAATGAACCTGAGCAATATCGGCTTGCTCGACTCATATACACACGCACACACACACCGGACACACACACACACACACACACACACATACCTCGGACACACACACCAATAACAAAGGTAGGTACCATCACAGGCCCAATTATTTGGGTCAAGTGCAGCTGTATGGTAGACACATGCAAATCTAGGACCCATATATAGAGTTTTAGCTAGAAGCACCATGGGAGGAGCAGGTACAGCTGCAGATAGAAAGTAGTCATTGCATGAAATATTGGGGCCACGGCACAACATAAATAGGGCAAAAACATTAAAAAAAGAATGAAAAAAGCCCTGAAGGCTTACAACATCCATATTAATCTGCTTTGTTCCACTTCAGTGCCCTTATAAGGCTGGGCTCACTTTGTGAAACCATATCCTAGGAACTTCCACTTCTTTCGGAAATAACAAATAAAGGGCACCTACTTGGTCATGGTAGATCTCATGGAGTTTGACAATGTTAGGGTGGCCGTCGCAGAGCTTCAGAGCGGCTATTTCTTTCTGCGACTGAGCCTCCATCCTACAGGAAAAGGACATGTGTGTAAGTGGAAACAAATCAAGGATTTACTGATACCACCAGCTCTCATTGGTCAGTGAGGTTCTGTGACCACTAGTTCCACTAGCTCTCATTGGTCTGTGAGGTTCTGTGACCACTAGTTCCACCAGCTCTCATTGGTCAGTGAGGTTCTGTGACCACTAGTTCCACCAGCTTTCATTGGTCAGTGAGGTTCTGTGACCACTAGTTCCACCAGCTCTCATTGGTCAGTGAGGTTCTGTGACCACTAGTTCCACCAGCTCTCATTGGTCAGTGAGGTTCTGTGACCACTAGTTCCACCAGCTCTCATTGGTCAGTGAGGTTCTGTGACCACTAGTTCCACTAGCTCTCATTGGTCTGTGAGGTTCTGTGACCACTAGTTCCACCAGCTTTCATTGGTCAGTGAGGTTCTGTGACCACTAGTTCCACCAGCTTTCATTGGTCAGTGAGGTTCTGTGACCACTAGTTCCACCAGCTCTCATTGGTCAGTGAGGTTCTGTGACCACTAGTTCCACCAGCTCTCATTGGTCAGTGAGGTTCTGTGACCACTAGTTCCACTAGCTCTCATTGGTCTGTGAGGTTCTGTGACCACTAGTTCCACCAGCTCTCATTGGTCTGTGAGGTTCTGTGACCACTAGTTCCACCAGCTCTCATTGGTCTGTGAGGTTCTGTGACCACTAGTTCCACTAGCTCTCATTGGTCTGTGAGGTTGTTTGACCCCTAGTTCCACTACCTCTCATTGGTCACTGAGGTTGTTTGACCCCTAGTTCCACTAGCTCTCATTGGTCACTGAGGTTGTTTGACCCCTAGTTCCACTAGCTCTCATTGGTCTCTGAGGTTGTTTGACCCCTAGTTTGATTAGCTCTGGTTGGATGTCATCATAAGAGCCACTACGCCCTGCTCCTGTCAGCAGCAGAGGCAGATGAGCTGTTCATGTCAGGAGGTGTCAGCCCACTTTACACTCCGGCAGTCTGGAAGTGGGATCACACCTTTGTCTCCTCACGCCCCCCCCGGAATGTTACAGCACAGATACATACCGCTCTGATACCCTAGACCCTAAACCAGCACGGACGTTAACTATGCTTATACAAACTAAATTAGCACTGAGGTTGCCTGTGCGTATACAAACTAAACTAGCACTGAGGTTAACTGTGCGTATACAAACTAAACTAGCACTGAGGTTGCCTGTGCTAACAGAAAGACAGAAAGATCAAACAGAAAGATTGGAACGCTGCATTTTCCATGCATTCGGTCAAAACAAACAAGGATTATATTATACTTTGTGTAAATGTTTGTTAAAGACATCCCCAAATATTAATAATGAGTTGTGTTTGCCCTTGCCCCATGCATTAATGATCAGCTTAACGTAGGCCAAGCCTACTCGCACAGAAGAATCAGGGTCTTAGACAATTGGTGCTCTGGAGATGAGCATCAGGCATTGTTGTACTCACAAGCCACTACAGCCAGCCCAGTCACCTCTGTTAGGAGAAGCAGCCACTCTAGAGACAATAGCTGGGTCTACAAAAGGACCCTGAGTAAAAAGTGACCTAACAAGGAGGGCGTAGTAGGGAATGTGATATCAAAGTTTTGTATTACACACTAATACCAAACTCTCCGACTGACTCCAAATATGCCCAATGAGCAGCAAGAAGCATTAGGAATTTGCCGTTTTACCATTGAAATAAATGCAAATGGTATTTTTTCATTCAGTAAAAACATTTTTTTTTTACCTATTACTTTTAGCTTCTTTGTTTTGCTCAAATGAACTGCAGTGATTCATAATCACCCAGAACAACCCGCAATGTTTCTGTTCTTCCCATCAAGCCACATAACAATTGATCACAGAACCAAAGACGGCAAATTGTATAGCAATAACACATCAAAAGGGAGAAGGTTGCAGCATAATTTACCTCTTGCTGACAATTTTGACAGCGTATTTCTGACCAGTCTTCTTGTGAGTGCACTGTCTGCAGATGGAGAAGCTGCCCTCCCCAAGGGCGTTGTCTTTTAGGTCCATCTCATAGTTCATGTAGAAGGGAGAGTCCTGCACACAGAGTGTAAGTTACTGAGGACTCCTCACTTCGCATGTCAGTAGCAGATAACAGAGATCCACTGTGCAAGCAACATACATTCAGGATGTTGATTGGAGAAGTGAGAACTAAATAAGAACACAAACAAGAGAACTCCTTTCTTGAGACAAAACAAGTAGACATGCAGCACGCACAGAACAGACGCTGAGCAGTCCAAAGTACAGTTGAAAAAACAAAAAGAAAAACACCAACGAAATGTTTTGAGAAGCGTGTCAGTTAGCCCTGAGTGTGTGTTTCAAGTAGTCCTGTGAGCCATCTTACCTTCATCATGGCACTGCGGGCCACAGCCGCTGAGCCGGGCCTCTCAGAGGCCTCGTAAAGCTGGTCCGGGTCATCCAGCACCACGTTCCTCTTGAACAGGATGGAGGGGGACATGAAGGAGTAGCCCTGCATGGAAACACACACACACACACACACACACGTCACTCTTCATAGACGCTGTCGCACACTCCAATAGAATCAGAATGCTAGTGAAGGCGCAGTAGAGGCGAGCTTCCATGCAGTGCCTGCTCCAGATCTGTTTGATAGCTGGACGGCAATCTCATCCATTTGAAGTTAGGTCACATAATCACATAATACAAACCTTGAGCCCGCGACACACCAGGGCTAAATTAGTTAAAAGCCTTAGAAGTCAACTATCTCTTCGCAGGTCTGTTTAGGGGTAGTAGAGCCCGGATTAAAAAGCCAGCCAGCGGGCGTACCCGCCCAGCATCACTGTATAATGACCCAGTAATAATACTGGAGTGAAATGTGACATTGGTTGTCCATCTGGGCTCATTGTTGAAGCGATCTGTCAGTGGAGTGCTGCCTGCCTGGCTCCAGCTGTGCAGCCCAGGGCTTTGAGACGGGGGGAATCTTCCCCCCTCTCTCTCAGTCTTTCACTAAGGCACACACACAGCTGTGTTGAACACACTGAGAGTCAAGGATGGACGGAAGGATGGATGGATGGCTGAATGAATGCATGAGAAGCCCTAAATTGCCAGGCTTGAATATTTGATTGCTCTGCTGTAAAATTACATCTCGGGACTCTTAATGCAATTTAATTTTGTTTTGTGAGGCACTAGGGGGGCGAGCACACAGTTTAAAGTTCGGGAATTGCCGTCTCTATCTCAGCAATTGCTAGGCTTGCAAATTATAAAGACTACCAGATTCCAGACGGTGAAAGGCAGACGAGAGGAGAAAAAGCCAAGATGAAGATGGCAATCAAAGGTTTGAGGCGTAAACGAGGCAGACATGGTGATTCTCACCAACTCTAACCTTTTATTCCTAGAGAGAAGCCCTTTAATGGATCTATTGATCTGTCGAGCTTAAGGATCCTGAAGGCAATCAGAGTTGAAATTTCATGCAATAGATCAGACAGCCATCAGCTGCCAGTGCGTTCTGGTCCATATCATGGTTCAAAAAGGCTCCATCTAAAATAGTCATTCACATCTGGTACCTCCATCAAAGCTACATATGGCAGTAATTACAAGCCTTCAATAAAATCCCTTTAGTCAATTTCAATGCCAATAGACAAACAGGCTGGTGTTGACTTGACAGAAACCTTTTGAGCATTTACACAACTTAGCTCAGCAATTTCAACAACCAAAGAGTTTGTGTGACATATTTGTATTATGTTTTTTGGATAAGAGTTTGAGTAAATAGGACACAGGCAAAATGTTTTAAGAATTTACCTCAACCCGCAAACCTTTATAAACACCGCATAAATGGAATACAAATTTAGCCTTGGAATGACACTAACCACAGGTGAAGTGCATATTGCTGTATTGGATGGGCAAATCACGAAAAAACTAGCCCAGTATAAAAAGGCTTTTCTCACCTGGAAGATGCGGTCACAGTTCTGAGGCAGAGCGGCTGGAGAGTAGGTGGGGTCCATCTCTGTGAACTCTTCTGCAAAGTTACTGACATCCAACTCATCCCGAATGACTGGCTTGAATGGCGCGGGGACCCTTTTAGCTGCCACATCCTCCCAGTTCATTTTCTAAAGGGAATCAAACCGTTTCAGTCAGCCTTTATTTCTCCTTTAAGCGGTGTAGAAAACAAAACCAAATTGGCTAAAACGCTCAAACAATAACAACATCCCCAAGATGGAGATGGCCACCCTGTACGTTCTAAATAGCGGACATGTGTTTGCCGCGGCGACGAGTTCCACCTGGTAGAAGGGGTGTTTCTTCAAATTTTCAGCTCCCTCTGGGCCTGAGCCTAATCTCTTCTTTGGATCTTTAATGAGGAGACGCTGGATGATGTCTTTGGCTAGTGGCCCCATATCCTTGGGGAAAGGAGGGTCCTTCTTTGAAATCCTCCTGTATTTCGGAGAAGACATAATTAGTGTTGGATCTATTCAGGTAAAAAAGCAGAAAAACTCAGCTTGGATATTTGGTAGAGTCCTTACTTAGCAATGTCCGTATGGGAATTCTCATCCCCATCCACAGTAAAAGGTGAGCCACCTGTCATGAGCTCATACATCAGCACACCCAGGCTCCACCAGTCCACTGCCTGGGGAACATCAGCACATCAGATGGTGATCATTTAACACATAAACCATCTTTATCTGGTTAAATAGCAAACTGCATTCGTTGCCTCAGTACTCTACTTGGTGGCAATGACAATAAGTTGAATCTAATCTTATCTAATCTTTTTGTTTTTTAAAGCTGTGCAGCCCACCGGTTTTGCGTTGTATGTATGTTATATGTTTACAATAATATAACCAAATATATCTAACCGTTTAGACTGACTTACCTTTATCACCAAGCTGGCCTAGGGAGAGGCTCATAAGAAAGCAATGAGCAGAAATGTACCTTGTCATGTCCGGACTCTCCTCCCTCCACAATCTCTGGGGCCATGTATTCAATGGTGCCACAGATAGAGAAGGCTCTTTCCACCTGTGCAGGCACACACATCATCCAGTAAGTAGACCAGACAACAGTCAGCAGGATCCATCGTCTAAAAGTATGTTATGTTAAATCACTGTTAAAGAACCGCCCATTACCATGCAATGAGGCTATGTATTCGTGACCTAACTGCAGCATACAAATATAGAATCAGGCCAGGCGAACCAAAGAAGCACATAATATCTTAAAACAATAGCTAAAATATAACATAAATAAATGAATAAATACCTCATCAAACTCTTTACTAAGGCCAAAGTCTGTGAGCACGATATGACCATTTGAGTCCAGAAGAATATTTTCAAGCTTCAGGTCTCGATAAACAATTCCGAGCTGCGAAAGCACAAACCAAAAAAGCACACAGGGATTTCTTGGGAGACATCTTCTTGGAGAAACATGTGACTTTGAATGCGGAACAGCTCGTGAGTGAAAGCAGGGTAATTTACCTGATGCAAGTGTTCCAGAGCCAACACAATCTCTCCGCTGTAAAGGGCCACTTCTTGCTCTTTAAAACGAACCCTTTGCACCAGGTGTGTGAAGAGCTCGCCACCATTCACATAATCTGGAGGATCAAAACATGGCGTCTGTGCTAAGTCTTTGTAACCTTAATTGATATTCCCTCTTGATAAATTATCATAAACATTTAGATAACATAATCTTACAAGAGAGCCGGTCAAAGATTTTTAATAAGCGTTTTGTTCCCTTTCTGCCTTAATAGCCTACCGCTTAAAGCTGACGTTCAGTCAAACATAGTCTAGTCGACTACAAAGGCTTGTTTTTATTCTAGTTCTCCTCTACGGCTCGTTGCATTACAAAAACAGTCTTAGCATTATTGTGAGAGGCTGACCGGAATCAGGTGCAGCTTGGTGTCAGTCTGGAAGGCGTAGTGGAGGGTGACAAGGAAAGGCGACTGCCGGATATGTTCCAGGACCTGCCGCTCGGCTCCGGGTGTGCTCTGCTGTCTTCGCTTTCTGCCACAATGGTGGCTTTCTTAAGGACCTTCATAGCATATAGCTTCCTGCATCATGGCCGCTCACTTTACGCACTAGGAAAACCTTACCATACGCTGAGAACAAAAGGAGATCCATTCCATTTACACATGACATTATCAGGTATAGGAAAAGAGACATCCTATCAGTCCAAACAAAGAAATGTATCAGAAAAGCAGCACCCAACCTTACATGATAACCCAATGCAGATGACTGCTTGTGCATTACTTACCTCCTGTGCCCAACACTTTTAGTAGCTCAAAGTTCTCAATGCCCACCCTCTCCAGATGGCCTGTCAAATTAGCTGCAAGCCAAAATAGAAAACATTTGTGTTAACAGAGTCTTATATTCCTGGCAACATCATAACGATACTGAAACACCTGATCGACTACAGTCAAAAGTTGATTGAGTGATTGTTTTTCACGACGTAAAAATAGCCAATAATGGCTAATCCTGTCTTGATATTTGTCAGTAAAGTTCATTCTCTAACTTTAGTGACAGGACTAAGTAACGGTAAGAACATGCTATGTCATAATATTACAGCCTGTGAACTAAAAGAATGCATTTCTTGTGCAAACATACAGCTTAACTAAAGTGCCTGCATGTGGTGCTTCAAAATGTTTTCTTGTAAAGTCTGCTTGCTACTAATTCATATATTCAAATACCCCACCACCTGCCTTTTGGATCTGAACTTCTGATCTGTGTTTCCGTGGCAGTTGACTGAACTCTACAAACCACATAGAACAGACATATGCCCATTGCAGTGGGCACCTTCTGTTTCACATTATTCATATAGACTGATAGATAGATAGATAGATAGATAGATAGAGTAGATAGATAGATAGATAGATAGATAGATAGATAGATAGATAGATAGCATAGATAGATAGATAGATAGATAGATAGATAGGTGAGAAAGAGTGTGTGTGAGGGAGAGATGGACTACTACGAGTATTTCCCACACATCATCTTTTAAGAAAAAAAAGTTTTTGCAAAGTGTAACTAAATGTTATAAACTGCCTTTTACGTCGCAACCAATCTGCCTCTTGAATATCATTGCGACATATTAACACTGTACACATTTACAGACGTTGTTACATAACACTGCAAGTCGAGGCCCAGCTTAATGTACAGCATGTATTAATAGATATATGTGACCATGCCTTATGACGGTTCTCTATGCAAGCTCTGTGGCCTTAATACAGAGTATGATCCTATTTTAAAACAACAAGCCTGTGATTTTTTTGCAAGATGAGCTTAAGTGAGAAATTAGGACAAACAGTTCAGTTAGCACAGCTTTGGTCTAGCTGTAGACACATCCACGACCACACAGGATCTTTAATGGTCTGATTGAAAAACGTGGATCTCACTGCTTGGACTTCAGGTAACACCTGCGTTCCGGGTGAGCTTTATACAAGGATCTAAATAGATCCGTAATTCTAATTGGTAAAATAATAAAAACAATCAATCAAACTCAAAGACAGCAACTTTCTTGACCAAAATTAACAGAAATGGGGTTCTAATAAGAACTGGTTCTTACAATGAGTAAATTGAGTGAACGAGTTTGGACTAGTTTGCACAATTGCACTGGACCTGTAACGTTATCCAACAATAAAGCTATACCTAAATGTGATGCGAAAAAATCGTACAGCGCTGCTTACATGCAGACTTGGGGAAACAGAGCCTGGGAATAGAAACCATGCACTGATTCACTGCCATGGTTGATCCAGATAAGCATCCAAGTTTTAGATGTGCTTGTCTTTGGGCTAATCTTGTTTGTATTCGCGGGACAGGGGTTGGTGTCAATGTCATGTGTCCTAAGTGCTGATCTGAAACATCACTCTGACTTTTAACCTGCTTGACTCGTTTGGACTAAAGCCTTGCCAGGCAGGTTGAGCTAGTTTTTGTTTCAGAGCTAGACAGTTAGCGATCTCTCAAGAACTGGCTGACAGATTATCTACGACTGTCCAGCACTCTAACATTATATTACCGCTAACTGTACCATGCAAAGGTAACTAATGATTGTCACTGACCTCAATGGATACTGAGTTAATGTTAGCGGGCATGGGCAAAACAAGTAACGTTAACGATACAATTTAAGAAATGGTAATCTTGATTCCATTTCAATGCATAAGTGATGTCTTATGCTTCATGTAATAATAATGGTCTGGATATGACATGACAACACGTTCGTAAGTTTGCAACGCCCATTGACTAGTGTCTGTAAGTTGCCGTGTGTTCCTGAGCTAACGTTAGGTTAGCTAGCTCCCTGACTAGTATAACGTTAGTCGTGCTAGTTTAGAGTTAGTTGTACCTCTGAAATGTAGAAAGAGTTACGCTAACAAATGTTAGCCAATATTAGTCTAAGTTAATAGCTAACGTTTGCTAGCTGACGTTGAAACAACTTACCATTTTTTAGCTCATGTTTCACAGTAAACAGGTCACCTTCTCTTGAAGAGCCCTCCATTGGGGAAGGCATTTTATTCCAAAGGTGTTTAATATATTATTTTAGGCAAGCAAGAATAAATCTTGCCACTTTACAATTTCACAGACGCTTGGCTGCCTAAACTTAGAAACAAAACGTTAAGTCTAAAACAAGCCCCCAAACGCTAGCCACACATTTCTCCAAATTGACGGCTACTAACACACCTCTGCCAAAATCCACCAAGATCCCCCACCACCCCTAACCCTCCTCTCCTTCCTGTGATTGGGGTTGCTATGGGAAATTGTAGAATCGGATTGGATAGATGGGCTGTCAGTGTAGTATGAACCCTCCCAAAAAGCACCCACCCCCTTGCAACGATTGGACTTGTTTTATCTGACTCTGATATCATAATGGATCTTTTCAGCTAACATTTCTACTATGCATTAATGTAATCATAACATAAACATATTTGCCAATATGATTGTTTAGAAATCAATCATGAATATCAAATGCACAAGAAAAATAGGTTTAGAAGCTTGAGAAGTAGAACAGGTCAAGCCTTTTCACTTTGGCCTCAGTCGCCACCTTGCGGTGGACAACAATAAACTTCCCTGCTTCTGAAAACGGACAATATTTTTTCGTAAATTAGGTTTTAGGCCGTAAATTATATTTTGGAAAAAGACCAACAAAACTAAAGTCTCAATAAATAGAATGATATAAGACCAATACATTCACCGTCCACCTCTTACCTTTTCCATAGGCCTACATGAGCGCCCTCGTGTGGCAAAAACGTATATTCATCTTTACGACACAGTTTGATAACGTAAATTGATGCTTCCGGTCGGCTGTCAGTGCACTTTTCAGTTTGCCTGTGTTGTGCTTGACCTCCCTCCCCAAGATGGCTGGTGTGCGAGTCCTCGGTGTGCTATCTAAAATAACACCAAGAAGATTTGGGATCATTCCAGGTAATATAAATAAAACAATCTGATTCGTTTTTGTTTTTTATTTCAGTAGGTTGTTAGGCTAGCCTGCGACAACTGTGAATCTGTAGACTGAATGACAGGAGAGGGGCTCAGTCTATTGTCTGGAATAAACTGTCTATTCAATGAAAGATTAGCAAACGTCAGCTACTAGGTAGTTAAAACTGTTATTTCGCTGAATTGAACTTTATTGTTTTCAATGGATAGGACTGGACCTTTGCTACTATGATAACGATGATAAAGAGATAAAGTATGTGTGTTCCTTGCGTACAACTTAAGTTTTACCCAGTAAAGTAGCAAACTGTTGGCTGGCTAGCCTGTTAACGTTACTCGGTCAGCAAATTCAACCTGACCTGGGCTGGCTATCGTTACTGCTAAAACCCTTCCAATCTCGGTTTCAAAAGTCTCACAGCTATCTAGTTAGGTAGCATGATTTAAATTAAAAGATAAACAGTCTTCTTTCTTCGAATGTCTGCATGTAGCCTGGGAATTTAGGTGAGAGTTCACAGAGTCTAATATTACTTTAGTGACCCGTCTTCTGAGGTCACACAAACCCAGACAGAAGCACATGACATTTCAGTCATCCACTTGAGTCTTATTTTTTTGGTTATTTTATTCTCAATGTACATGTGGGATTTCTGTGTTTTTTTTAGGAATATCCGGCCGCACCTTTTCCGTCGCACCTGCCATGTTAGGTAACTAGATATTAACAGGTGTTTGTGAGGTTTGTTGTAGTAATTACAAAATTGAAAGTATGTGCCAATAGTAATGTCGTTTTTTATGTTCAGCTCGAACCCATGTCAGCTATGAGGTCAAGGACGATGTGGCCGTTATTCGCATCAATGACCCAAATTCCAAGGTAAAAATGAACAACGATCATGGAATTGTATTTGCACATTGAATGTAAATGTTCTGAGTAATGTAAATGTGAAACATCTTTTTAGGTCAACACGCTATCAATCCAAATGCAAAATGAGATGACGGAGGTAATCAATGAAATATGGGCAAATAATGCGGTCCAGAGTGCCGTCTTAATTTCTTCCAAACCTGGATGTTTTATTGCTGGAGCTGACATCAAGTTAGTCACTGCTGAAACATTTACTTAATAATACATTTTCCTAATTTCAGTGCTACTTTTTAAGATTAAGAACAAATGTACCTGAATATACATTCTTAAAACTCATGGTGTTGTTTGCCTTTGACTTTTTCAGTATGATCCAGGCCTGTAACAGTGCAGAGGAGGTAACCAAACTTTCCCAGGAAGGACAAAAGATGTTTGACAAGATTGCAAAATCCCCAAAGCCTGTTGTTGCTGCTATCAATGGTTCCTGCCTAGGAGGGGGCCTAGAGGTGTGTCTTTTTAATGGACTGTAGATTTTCAATTCATGTGCTCTAATCTGAGTTTGAATACATTTTGTATCAGACATATGAAAAAAAATTAAAATAGTTTAACTGTTTACTCTAAACACAATTGTGTATTTCAGTTTGCAATCGCATGCCAGTACAGGATTGCAACTAAGAGCAAGAAGACAGTTCTTGGAACCCCTGAGGTTATGCTTGGCCTTTTGCCTGGAGCTGGGGGCACACAGAGACTCCCTAAAATGGTAAGTCGATGCTCCACAAACATTGCAGATGGACAAAATAGGCCGACTTGAATGATAGATGAGTGGATTACCACTTGCAAGCCTGAAAGTATTTATTATCCTGTCAAGTGTTTGTGGAAGTTTTATCTATCAAATTAGTTTGATAGAAGGTGCCCATGAAATTAAAAACAATGTATTTTCTTTTTAGGTTGGAATTCCCAGTGCCTTTGACATGATGCTGACAGGGAGGAACATCCGGGCAGATAAAGCCAAGAAGATGGGATTGGTTGATCAAGTTATCGACCCACTAGGTAGCTGTGCTTAAAATAACATTTAATTACCAAACTTGATATCTGTTTTTCCGCTTGAATGCTTTATATGATTCACTTTTATCACATTTCAGGACCCGGGTTAAAAAGTCCCGAGGACAGGACGATTGAGTACCTGGAGGAAATTGCAGTAGATTGTGCCCGAGGAATTGCTAGCAAAAAAATCAAATTAAACAAGGAGAAAGGCATGATGCAGAGTGAGTTATGGTTTTATGATCTAAATCTAATAATCTTTATTTAACCAGGTAAGTCAACTGATTACGAGTTCTTTAATGTGACTTTACTATTACACCCCCCCCCCCCCCCCCTCTCTCTCTCTCCATTCTACCCCTCAACAGAGCTCCAAGACTACATCATTGGTTATGAGTTTGTGCGACAACAGATTTACAGAACAGTCCATGGGAAAGTCATGAAGCAGAGTAAAGGACTTTATCCTGCTCCCCTGAAAATCATTGATGTAAGTTTACAAAATCTGTAAGAATCTGCTTTCCAAATATATCCTGTTGATGATCCGGTTTAAGTTTGCTAAATATTAAGACTATTGAGTTGGTTTTGGTTGTGGTCCAATAACATGAACATTGATTCTTTGAATATATTGGTGGCTGTACCATGCCCTAACCACTGTTATTCCCCCTGTCCCAGAGTGTCAAGACTGGTCTGGAGCAGGGCTCCGATGCGGGGTATTTGGCTGAATCACAGGTAAGAAAGGAACCTATATTTGGTTAATTGGAAGTAAAATGGTGTAAAATGTGGGAAATATGAAACCTTTTTCTTCAGAATTTTGGCCTGTTGGCAAAGACATCTGAATCAGCTGCCCTCACCGGTCTGTATCATGGTCAAGTTGCATGCAAGAAGAACCGCTTTGGAGTCCCTGAAAAGGAGGTGAAGTAAGTGGTTGAACTTTGAACTTTTGTATCTGTTTTGAGTCCCAGCCATAAACTGAATAATAGGTGAATGTTTTCATGGAATCATCAGGTGCAATCCTTATCTGTTTGCAATAGCAAACAGATCAAATTAAAACAAAGCCATAATTAATGATAGTTATTTAGGATTTTGAGCTCATTTCAGTTTTTTGAAATCATCTTTTTTTAAATGATTTTGTTGTCTGCTTGTACCCACTCAGGAATCTGGCCATCTTGGGAGCAGGACTGATGGGAGCTGGCATTGCCCAGGTGACAGTGGACAAGGGGGTGAACACTATCCTGAAAGACACCACCGTGCAGGGACTAAGCAGAGGACAACAGCAGGTCTACAAAGGGTGAGAAATGTTCCCTGTTTTGAACTCCAATGATTCACTTCATTTCAAAAGAACCTTTGGCCCTGAGTCTTTGTCTTTCATTACCAGACTAAATGACAAGACCAAAAAGAGGAGCATCACGACCTTTGAACGTGACAGCATACTCTCGAACCTGACCGGCCAGTTGGACTATGCCGGCTTTGAAAAGGCAGACATGGTCATTGAAGCTGTGTTTGAGGACCTCGCCATCAAACACAAAGTCATAAAGGAAGTGGAAGCTGTAAGTATTTAACAGGATTTGTGTCACTAGTCATACATTTGTTAAAGTAGTTGTCTTTGTTGTTTTTCTTTCTATCAAGATGTAACTCAGTTTATCCAAGGAATGACCAAGCTAATACTTTTGCTGCTTTCAGGTTACTACTACTTAATGTCTGATACCCTGTTCCACAAACCACTGACATCATTCCAGAGTTGTGTTATGATGTTTACGTTTTAAACCAGTATGATTTAATATGTTTTAAATGTTTGTTTGATCAAAGGTAATTTCCCCTCACTGTATATTTGCCACCAACACATCTGCTCTACCCATCAAAGATATTGCTGCTGCCAGCATGAGACCAGAAAAGGTAAGTTATTAAATCCATTCTACCTGTGAACAATCCTCGGGCAACAATGAAGTCACGTAACTTTGCTATCAACACTTCCTGCACATCTGCAGCCACAGATTTGATCAGTGCCTTTCCAGTACTTTAGCAACCCATCAATTATCAGCATGGAAAATCCCGTGGTAAAAAAAAGTTTTGTAATGTTAAAGAGGAAAAATGTTTGAACTTAATTTTCTCGGTAGGTGATTGGAATGCACTACTTCTCTCCGGTGGACAAGATGCAGCTACTGGAGATCATAACCACCGATCAAACCTCCAAGGACACAACGGCCTCTGCTGTAGCTGTCGGCCTGAAGCAAGGAAAAGTCATCATCGTTGTCGGGGTAGGGCCCTGCCCTGTTACGTCCCTGTTGTTCAGCTTTTCCTCATGCCACTAGACAAGCTTTGTGTCAAACGTTTTCCCAAGCTTGTTTTGTAACGTTGCAGGATGGACCGGGTTTTTACACTACCAGGTGTTTGGCTCCTATGCTGGCGGAAGCCATCAGAGTGCTCCAGGTTGGTAGGATTAATTATGAGGCAAATCATTTGTGATGTTTTGTGACCCTTTACCTCTCCATCTGTCGTCTCTGCTGGAATAGGATTATTGTTGTCATTATTTTAATATGAGAGACTATCAATAAAAGTGATCGTTTTTGCCAGATGACAACCAGGAGGATAACCGCCGTGTTCTAACAGCTCACCAACACGGTTAAGCTTAACATTGACAGCCATTTTTTTTTGTTCATAAAACGTCTGAATCGTTTTGTTTCTTTACAGGAAGGGGTTGACCCTAAGAAGCTCGATTCCCTCACAACAGGCTTGGGCTTCCCCGTCGGCACGGCAACGTTGGCTGATGAAGTGGGCATTGATGTAGCTGCCCACGTGGCAGAGGACCTGGGCCAAGCCTTTGGCCCACGCTTTGGTGGAGGCAACGTGGAAGTGCTAAAGACCATGGTGGATTTAGGATTCAAGGGTAAATGTCTTCTGATTTTTATATATATATATATATATATATATATATATAAAAGTAATTCACACAGAAAATTGGTACCATTAAAAATCTAGATTTATTTCCATAAACATATGTTTAACTATGGTCCTCTTTGTTATAATTTGAAGGCCGCAAATCCGGAAAGGGTTGCTATGTGTACACACCAGGACTGAAACACAAAGACATCAACCCCGATGTTGAAGACATCCTTGAGAAATACAAGCTGACACCAAACCCTGCAGTGTAAGATACTGCCAAATAGCTTTTTTTTTTTTTTTACCTCTCCCTCCTCAAAGACATTTTTAAAACCTTATATATTTTATGTTCCGTGTGTACATTCTCTCCATGGCGTATTGTCTTCCAGATCCTCCGACTCGGATGTACAGTACCGCCTGGTCTCCCGGTTTGTGAACGAGGCTGTGCTGTGCCTGCAGGAGGGCATCCTAAACGGCCCGGTGGAGGGGGATATTGGGGCGGTGTTTGGCTTGGGCTTCCCCCCTTGCCTTGGAGGTAAGAGTTCCAAGGGCACGGACCCCATTACATGACCACATGTGACCATGATCACATTGGGTGGAATTCTTTCTGTCTTTGTACTAAGTCAAGAATTGACTAAAGGTTGTCCATCCCTTCACAACTAAAACAATCCTCCTATAATATTGATTATGAAATATAAATATTTAAAAGGTTCCATAGATTCTGCTGTCACCTGCTTTTTCTTTACAGCATTTAATAATTTTCGTGTGTGTGTGTGTGTTTATATTTATATAATAGGACCTTTCCGGTTTGTGGACACGTTTGGTGCTGACAAGTTAGTAGAGAAGATGAGGAGGTTTGAAGAGGTCTATGGAAATCAGTTCACACCATGCCAGCTGCTACTGGATCATGCAAAAGACTCAAGCTTGAAATTTCACAAGTGATTTAAAACACAGCCTGTCAATTTAATTAAGTAGAGCTCATACAGACTACTACTAGAATGTGCCTAATATTTGCGACTGTCATGAATGGGGGAAATACAATTTTTCATCTACCAGATTACAAGACTGAACAGTGTATAACATTTTAGTTAGGGTTTGTTCTTTGAACCTTATTCGATCTGTTCTCCTGTTGTAAAACAATATATAAAATAAGCCCATACATGGGTTTAGATTCATGGTGGTATTATTGTGTTCAGATATTAAGAGATGAATGCTTTATTTGGAACTCAATTGGCTTGTTCTTGGTCATTGAATGTAAACTAATTTTAGTTATTTTTATTTTTTTTTACATTATGGCTTGACCTTTATTCCATTGTTTGGGCAGTGGTGTATTCTATCTGATTCAGTAAATTAAATGTATGTTTTTCAAACAAACGTGTTATGTACATCGGTTTGATTGTTTCATGTCGTTATTAGCTTTACGGTCATTTAAAGCATTCTGAACCAATTCGCGGTTGAGGTCACATGTTCCTCTGCTATTGTCTGCAGAGTAGGGTGTGGACAGAGGGGGGGTTACGTGGGTTGGGCTGGGTCTGAATGATGACAGTGTTTTTCTCCGGTCGCGCATTTCGCAGCATCCTTTTGTATGATACTGCGTGCCAGTCAGATCATGCGTTTCACATAGGTGTCGATAGTTTCGAATCTGAATAATCATGGATATCTGAAGATGGAACAATTAGGAGTAAGCGTTTTCACACAAAAAAAAGAACCATCTTGTGTGCATCTAGACGGACCAAAAAGACGCTCAAGACAGGTAGCTAACCGAAGAGGCTAATAAGTAAGGTTTTGAAGATAAGTCAATATGTATGCCTCACCTAAAATGTCAAGGATGAAAAAATGCGAGGCGGTCAGGGTTGTGGTTCGCTGCCGCCCTTATAACAGGAAAGAGCAGCTTATGGACTGTGACAATATACTACAGGTGGATGAAAAATTAGGACAAATTACCATAAGAAATCCAAAGTCTGCACCTGATGATCCCATGAAAACATTTACCTATGATTCGGTTTACGGCTGGGACTCAAAACAGATCGACATTTATGATGACACAGTAAGACCTCTTGTTGATTCTGTATTACAAGGTTTTAATGGGACCATATTTGCTTATGGTCAGACAGGGACAGGTAAAACATACACAATGAATGGTATGTCTACCGACCCTGAAAGAAGAGGAATCGTTCCAAATTCATTCAACCACATTTTTACGCAAATATCTAGATCTCAAAATCAAAAGTATTTGGTGAGAGCATCATATCTCGAAATTTATCAGGAGGAAATCCGAGATCTCTTGTGCAAAGACAACAACCAGAAACTAGAGCTCAAAGAAAATCCTGAATATGGGGTATATGTGAAAGACCTGTCCTCTGTTGTCACCAAGAATGTCTCAGAGCTTGAACATGTGATGGAGATAGGAAACCAATCCAGGTCTGTGGGCTTCACTAAAATGAATGAACGCAGCTCCCGGTCTCACGCTATCTTCCTCATCACAGTAGAATGTAGTGAGATGGGGGCAGATGGTGAGGACCACATCCGTGTTGGGAAGCTGAATATGGTTGACCTGGCTGGCAGTGAGCGACAGAGCAAGACCGGTGCCAAAGGTGCACGCCTGAAAGAAGCCGCCAAAATCAACCTTTCCCTCTCCGCCCTGGGAAACGTTATCTCTGCTTTGGTGGATGGAAAGAGCACCCACGTCCCGTACAGAGACTCCAAGCTGACCCGCTTGCTCCAGGACTCCCTGGGGGGCAACGCAAAGACAGTCATGTTGGCTACGGTGGGACCATCACCCAAACATTATGAAGAGTCTCTCACAACACTAAGGTATGCCAGCAGAGCCAAACACATCAAAAACATACCTAGGATTAACGAGGATCCCAAAGACGCCCTGCTTAGAGAGTTTCAGGAAGAAATTGCCCGCCTTAAAGCACAATTAGAGGAGCGGGGAATGCTTGCTAAGGAGAGGAGGAGGAGGAGAAGGAACAGCAGGAGGCTGAGTAAAATCATGGCCGGCTTGGAGGACGATGACTTCAAGCAAAGGGAAGCCGAGTTGTGGAGGGCCGTTGAGGAGGAACGGGAGGGTGAACACTTCATGAAGGAGGAGAAAGAAAGCACCACAGCAGGGACCACTGCTGATAACAGCCAAGCAGCTACTGAGAAGATTAGAAATATGGCTGACAAAGAAAAAAACATGGAAGAAATGCACATGGATCAAGAAGCTATGGAAAAGATTATTGAGAAATTTAAGGTGACATAATGGATTATTACTTTAGTCTTTAAATAACACAATATATGACGTTATGAGCTACTACATGTGATAATTGTGGATTCATTCTTGTATTTGATCTATGCATTATTCATATTTTATTTCCATGTCCTCAAGACAATGGAAAGCAAACTATTGGTTGGAGGAAAGAATATCATTGACCACACAAATGAACAACAGAAAACGCTGGAGCTGAAAAGACAAGAAATTTCGGAGCAGGTAAGGGATTCCAAGTTTTATAGAGACATTGTAAACAGTATGAGGTTAAAAAATGTATGATTTAATAGACTGGCACTTGACCTTTAAGATAATTGTGTGTGTGCACTGTCCTATGTTTACAGATAAGACGAGAGAGAGAGATCCAACAGCAGGTAATGCTACAGGATGAGGAGACAGTGGAGTTGAGAGATACCTTCTCCACCCTGCAGCAGGAGGTGGATCTAAAGACCAAAAAGCTTAAGAGGGTAAATCATAACCCCTGACTCACATCAGTCATAAATACTGGTTCCCTGCATATTGATGTTATGTTTTGTTAACGATACTATTCTAAAGTCTAGCACGACCGTGTACAGTTCTTCGTATGCTGTATGGAGAATGCCTATTTAAACGTCAGACATTCTCCTTTTTTCTAAGTTATATTCCAAACTTCAGTTGGTGAAGGCTGAAATCGGTGATGTCATTGAGGAGCACATTGTAACCAGACAGGAGCTTGAACAAACACAGAGTGAATTGACTAGAGAACTGAAGTTCAAGTGAGTAGAACAAACCACCCTGCATCTTAAACACCAACACATTCGTTTACTCAGAATTTAGATCTTTGTGTATCTCTTATTGACTTAAAAAATTGCTTCTCATTACAGATATCTCTTGATTGAGAATTTCATACCTCCGGAAGAGAAAAACAAGATCATGAACAGACTCCATTTTGACAGCGAAGAAGACCAGTGGAGGTTTCAGCCAATTGTGGCAACGGAAAGGTCTCCATTTTAATTAATCCAGCATTTAAATCTGCAACAGCATTCAAATCTTTAAAATAATAAAATAGCATTTTCACTGTAGCCCTTATTTAGAATGATGGTGACAAAGATTGCTTTTCTCTGTTGTTCCCTTAAGCAACACTAACTTCTTAAAATCACTTATTGTTAATGCTTTATTACCACTGTAGATTTACCACTAAGATACATTTCAATAATGGCCCGGAACAGATATTTATAATTATTTTCTATGTGTTATGCTAGTAAACCCTCTCAGGTCAAGAAGAGGCCTATCTCTGTAACTGGACACAAACGCCCTATCAGTCAATATGCACAGATGGCTGTTGCCACAGCAACCGGGGCTCCTTCTAGATACCAGGTTGGTACTTTTCTACAGAAGGTCAGATTATTATTGTTATTATTATTATTATTATTTATCTGTTCAGCTGTTTCAAATATCAATTGTGCATGTATATTTGACAACTACATCTGAATAAATTCTTGTATTTCTCTTTGACCTCCAACACGTATTCTTTATCTTATTGGTTCCAGGCTGAGAATGTAATGCTCTTAGAATTGGATATGAGTCCACCAACCATGTTTACCTTAAACCTTAATGGAGCACATTTGGAACGAGCATTTTCTCCGAGGCCCATGAGGGACCTGCTTACAAATGTTCCCCTCAGGGAGAGGACAACTGCATCTAGGGTCAGAAAGTCCAGATCATGGTGAGAAAAAAGTCGGACAAAAATACATGAGAACAAAAAAACGATTTCATACTGTACTTGCATTAGACTGAATTATGCCAATTTGCTGCGTCCTACAGCTCGTAATAAAATGTCACATTTTTGCGATATGAGTGGCTTCTCCTGGCACGTCATCACTTATATGGTCATTGTGTAATCATGAGTGTGTAGTCAAAGTCCAGTCAACTATTTGTTGTCTTTCCACAGGTATCAAGCACCACGACTCTCATCCTCCCCATCCTCAAACTCGCTGACTCCAGGATCCCAGTACCACTCTCACCCTCCAAGATCAAGGCCCTCCTCTGCTGCTTACCACCCATCAGGGGCTGCTGTTCAGACAAGCCCTTAATTCGAGTGAATATGTCCTGCAAGCACTTTCATGCGTTTGATTCTGCTTTACATTTGCCTCCATATTGCTAACTAATTTGTGAGCAAAAAAATATATTGTGATGAAACTGCTGGTCTCTTAATTAGCTGCCTTATTTTTCTTACATCGTGATATAAACTAATTGTGCAAACTCATTTGCTCATATACATCAGAATAAACATTGTGTAAAGTGGAATGACTTATTTTTTTCTTCAAATTTTTTTTTGACAAGACAATATTACTATTTGCATGGTCTGAATGAGTGCACTACTTCTGTTTTTAACCGGCGTTTTTATTATAGAGAAAATGTGGATTTGCGGTCTAATGACAGCTGTCATTAGTACAGTAGGATGACGTTTCTCTCGGAGTCACATGACACGCTCTTTACTGTAAGTCCAACATGGCAGACATAGTGGATCCTACACGGTAACTAAAGAAGCATTTCAACCTAAGAGAAAACACTGACAAATCCAACACTACTCTGTACAAGACCGCCAGAATGAGGGAGAGACAAAAGAAGATGAAGGGGAGGACCTGGGCTGAAGCTGCTAAAACGGTACAAATTTGGTTTATTCAATGATAAGTTGTGGTTGTTTGCGCTCCCACTTGGACAACTGTTTATGAGTTCATGACCTGCTGGTGCACACGAAATGTTGAGTATGGGCTCAGGGCCTGTGTTGTCGGCTAACAAGAGAGGATAGTTCGCAGTCACTCACTTAACGTTACTATCTGGACAGTTGGCCAGATTTGTTTTGATTTTTAGAACAATTGCCGATTGAAATGAACATGTGTTAATAGAGTGTTCGTGACGGTAGCCTGGGATCAGTGTTGTGTCTAGACAGTGACAGATGAAAGCGCGTGACATGTCTGTTCGGAGCTACAAGCTAAAGTAAACACATGAAAGTGCTGCGGGAGCGCGTCAGCTGTGACGCTAGAATGTTAGCTTCGCTTTCGCTAAAATGTAATGTATATTGTTAACAAGTTATTTTTGTGTTGTATTTAGCCTCAAAACAATGAAACGTGTAGTGTTTATACTTGTTTAACTTTTTCCATATAGCCTGGGATTCCCATCATCCATGATCTCATTTCTCAAGCTATCCAGCTATCTAGCCAGAGCCTGTCAT
>CM030181.1:18618807-18633807 GCA_017639675.1 Aplochiton taeniatus | reverse complement strand
CAGATGAAGATTGTGCTGCAAGGTAAAAACATTGTAGACAATGTAAATCTATTCCATCTGTAACTCGCATTTTTTGAAATAGCTCTGGAGTCTCTCTGCAAACAGTTTCCATTAGCTTAGCTAGGCTTTGTAACAGGGCAGACTGTGATGGAAATAGTAAGGCTAAATGTTTCTTTCCTCTCCTTTACGTTTTTCTTGTCTCCAAGGCTCTGAAGCAGCAACAGCAGAGAAACCAGCGCAGACGAGGAGGAGTCCCAGCCACCTCTAGCCCTCGAATACTCCTGAAAGCTGTCAAAGACATGGCAGATGCCATTGCTACAAAGCCGGGTAGGTGGCCTGGAACATACGCATGTACTTTTTTATTATTACGCTAAGTTTCATATTATCGAACGTCAAGACATATTTGAACCGTTTTTGAATGAGAACTATTTACCAAACAACCACATTATATACACAGAGAGAGAGCAGAGCAGACAGGAAGCTCTCTTTCCAGCCCTCTGACATTCCCTATTCTTCTGTTGTCCAAACAGACCTGTCTCCAGCTGTAAATGTCAGGAAACTGTCCCAGAGGTCCAGTCGGCTCAGTGCACGTGAGTCAACATTTCCAAGTCAACCTCCTTTGCCTTGTAAATATCATTCTGTAGGTCTTGTCTTTGAGTCGGCTGTCTTCGGTTGTGTGTTGAAGGGCAACTAAGGCGCACCAAGTGTGAGATAGATGTGGAGACCCCTGATTCTATCTTGGTCAACACCAACCTTCGGGCACTCTTCAACAAGCACACCTTCTCTTTGCTGCCTGCAGAATGCCAACAGAGGCTTTTCAAACTCCTCCCAGAGGTCGACCAGCAGGTAGTTTCAAACTACGTGTTTATTTAGCTGTTTATAAAAGAACGGAAGGATAAGCTGAAGTTGTAGCTTTTGTTGTTATCAATGACAACCATGACAACCATGGTCACTGTCTCTTGTTCCCCAGGCCTCTATAGATGGGGCTTTGAAGCTCACCAACTCTGCCTTGAACAATGAGTTCTTCACATCAGCAGCACAGTCTTGGAAAGAGAGACTGTCAGATGGTCAGTGCCACTGCTTTCTAACCTACTGTGCCACTTAAAATAGGGCAAATGTGTAGACTGATAGTCATGCAGTTTATTACATATGTGTATCCTGATTATTACATATGTGTATCCTGATGTGTATCCTGAGAGTACCGGTTGAACCTGTTTTCTATAGTTGTGTTCATGTTGTCAATATCACCCCAGGTGAATTCACTCCTGAGTTACAATTAAGAATCCGTCAGGAGATTGAAAAGGAGAAGAAGGTGGAACTATGGAAGGAAGCCTTTTTTGAGAATTACTACGGGGAAAAGTAAGTCATTCTGACTTGGGAATGGTAGTTTCAGTCTAAATCCCAAGTAATGTTGGCATTTAGCCCAAAAAACAATTGCCAAATCATTAATTTCATATGTTTGTCTAATCTTTGTTCAGTCAACAATTGTTGATGTTTTGGTTTGATGATTTCTGCTTATGAGATATTTGGTGTCTGACTCTCTTTACCTTTTCTCCGTATAGTTCTGGCCTCAGCTATGGGGAATCTAAAGGTCTGACAGAGGCTAATATGAATCAGGAGAGTGCCAAGCCCCAGTCCCCTCTTCCACAAACAGGGACTGTTGCTTTAGCACCTGAGGATCCCAAGGTCACCAAAGACAGCAGACAGAAGGATGCTAAAGACAGGAAGGCAACACCATCATCATCGTCGTCTTCATTGTCCCTTTCAGCAGAGGAGCTCACCAAGATAGATTCTGTTATGCCCAGAGAGACGGCCCCCTCCACAGGACACATGAAGACTCGTCGCTCCCTGTACGTTGAGAACAAGAGGCTGCTAAGCAAAACTTTATCTGCGCCGACGCCCGTAGTGACAGCACCTTTGGAAAGGCGAAATGAAAGGGCCCTATCAGAGTCCACGTTACCAGGGAAGGAGCCTAAAAAGGAGGTGCAAGAGGAGGGGGTGACAGCCTCCCAGGCTACTTCACCTCCTCCCTCACAGTTCCCGGCCAGCTCCCAAATTAAGGAGAACCCTCCTTCAAATGTGAACAAGCCCAAGCAGGAAAGTGAGGATGCTGGACCAGTCACCAGAGTGTCAGTTGCTCCTGAACCAGGGCTGCTGAAGAGGAAGTCTTCTAGTGAACTGGAGGATGTTGGTGAGCTGACCCCAGAGAAAAGACCCCGGGTGTCCTCAGTCTCCTCTGTCTCCCCTGTCTCTCCACCAGCACCATCTGTGGGCATCACCTCCACAACCACAACAGTAGGGCCAAGAGTTCCTCCGCTCAAGGTAATCAGAGGACCTGTCAAGGCTTATTCTTTGAATAATGTTTACAAGTAGCTTGGAAATACCACTTTGTTTTGCATTAGCCTATCTTCATAACTTCCTCTTCATAACGAGGGTGTGTTTTTTTTTGTTTGTTTGTTTACAGATTCCAGTGTCACGAATCGTTCCTGTTCCTCCTGTTTCTCCGAGCCCGGTCTCCCCCAGGACCCCTCTACCTGTATCGGCCCCACTCAGCAGCCCAGGGCGCACTGGGGCTCGCACTCTGGCTGACATTAAGGCCAAGGCGCACCGTGCCCGGGCCGAAAGAGCAGCAGCGGCAGCGGCCATCAGCTCCTCTGCCAAAGGAGCGGTTCCAGGCCCGGGGCCAGGCGGAGGTGGGGGGGCACTGACACAGGCACTCTCCACGCCCAGCCTGAAACTGATACAGCCGTCAGCCAGGCTACCACAGAGCAGTAGCAGCAGTCTGGCCACCACATCATCCAGACCCCCCTCTCACATATCTTCCAATGCCCAGACGGAACTCAGGCGCTCTCAAACCCCCAGCGTCAGCCGAGACCGGCACGCTGACGGTAACCAGACAGGGGACTCCGCCAGTGATCTCATCACGGGTTCCAAACCTTCCGACCCACCAGAAAACACTTCTGAGGGTTGTGCGAAGGACCAGGAGACCACTGTGTTTGGAGGGTTTCCCTCCAGGGCCGCTTCCTTTTACATTCCAGCAAACAACCCCCTGGTCACCCAACTCCTCCAGGGAAAAGAGGTCCCGCTAGAACAAATCCTCCGCAAGCCGCTGTCCAAGGTAGAGGTTAAAGTGGTCCACTCTGGAAGCAAGGGGAAAACCTCACACACACCCAGTGGAAGTGTCCAGGAGAGCAGGCCCGATCAGCAGATGTCTGCTCCGCCCACCTTACCCGGGAGAGTTTCCGTTCTACCTGGCGAGTGGCAGGCTCAAAGAGAAATGCCTGACAAGGACACACAGGAGCAGATCCTACAGGCTCTGATGCATAAGGCCCACCCAAACCAGCCTTGTAAAGCTGGTGGTCCACAGCCTTCGCAATACTCCACTGTCCGTCAGCTGGATCAGGCTGAGCCCCAGCGGGATTCCCCCAGGTTCCTGGTTGGGTTTCTGGGCCGTAAAAGCCTGGCCCGGCCAGCTGTGACAGGACATTATCTACTCAACGTGTCCACATACGGTCGAGGGTCAGAGGGCAGCAAGAGGTCCCAGCAGATGACCGTAACGACCCCCTCGTTGGGGAACCTGAAGAAGGAGGTCATGGAGGGGGAGGAGGTGGCCAAGGAAGAGGAATCTCAAGGAAAACTGGCCTCCCCTGTGGCTGGGGTTAAAATGGAACCCCAGGTTTACTGGACTAGCAACTGTGATGAGGCATGGGTCTTCCAGCAGGGCTCCAAGGTTAAATCTGAGTCTCTGCCCGTGGGCTGTGTAGAGCACAGTGGAGCAGCTAGGGTGGACAATAGCGCCACCTCTTCAGGAGCCAAAGAAACCAACCCCTTCTCACAGTCAAACAGAAGGCACCTCGAACTCTACAATAGCAAGCAGGGGTATTCCGAGCCATATCACATAACCCCCCATGCGGGAATGGACCCGAGTTCCTTGCACCCACTTGCCTTTCAAACCCAGAGAACCCTGGGTAATCAGGAAGCCGGGTTGGGGGCATACTATGGCGGCACCATCAGTATGTCCGTACCTCAGGCTTTCAACCAAAGCCTAGCAGCCACTGTGTCCTCAGCCTCAGGAGGTAGCGATGGGTGCGCTGCCACTGGAAGCGTGATGTCATTCTCAGTGACGGTCACCACCATACCTGCCATCCAGGCTTTAGACCACAGTGACCAGGCTGAGCCTTCCCCAGTGCAGTCGTTTATGGAGGGCCCTAACATGGAGGAGGTGCAGTCTCAGTGTTACTGCAGGTTGAAGGCTATGATCATGTGCAAGGGCTGTGGGGCCTTCTGCCACGATGATTGCATCGGCCCCTCGAAACTTTGTGTCTCTTGTTTAGTGGTACGATGAAAGGAATGATGTTGACAGACATTGGTGTTTTTGTTTATTTGGATTGCACGAAGGCACAACGCTGAAGTACACATTCACCACCTGCACCGGAAGAGACTGTCGTCAGGGTTGAAGCAAAGTAGTTGCACTTGGTCACAAGTTGTTAGTAGGGCATGAATTTACACTGGAGGATATATTAATGAACTAAATATAAGGACAAAGTGGTTGGTTTTGTGCAATTTTGGTATGAATTTTAATGCAAATCTCTCAGAGTTCAGATAAAGGAAAAATTGGGCAATATTTTGCACTCAGATAGCTTAATGTGCTATATATTTTCTACAAATGTATGGGTAAACAAGAGGAAGAAGAAAGGAATGTTGCTATTTTTGTAGAACTTAATGACAATGTTATTATTATCTAGGCTCGTAGACTTTTAAAGGGACAATTCTGATTATGTAAGCAAGAATTGGGGGGTTATTCATAATCTTTATTTGTGCCTAAGTTGTAGTGACTAACAATTTCATTGTTTTATTTAAAATGATATTTCAGTATGGGGTACACTATCGAATACATCAATATATAGAGAGAAAAATATAATTTTTAAGAGCTTTGTTTTTAAATACAATTTTAGATGGCAAGCGGGGAGTTTGTGAGCATTGCACATCACCTTGTTTGTATTAACAGTTGCTGAAAGGCAAAGCAATATTTCTAAGTAATACTGTACAGCACTTATACTTGAACATGACAAAATGTAAAAAATCATAATTTTTATAAAAACATAAAAGATAAAACAAACCATCTTTCCAGTTTTAATCCAAGTTCATGTTCGAAGTTCTTGTAGGGTGAGCTGAAAATGCCACCTCAAAGCCTGGACTAGATATTCCGTTTTAATTATGCTGCATTTTATTTTCTGTAGTGTCTTAATGTAAAGTAGTAGCAGTGATTAACTGTGAAACACCCAATATAATGGACTAAAATGGAGACATATGTTGTTTTTATTTTTACATCGTAAATATTGACTAATCTCTCCCTAGATACATATATCTTCATTTTCAAGCATCTTTTCTGTAATCTACAGTACTTTGCTTAAGCATTCTCAACTTCTGTATTTTATTACAAGAGTATTTGAACCATGTGGAAAAAAATGGCAAGACATGAAACTCTAATGTTGTGTCATGAAAGGATTTAAAAATGATCAGGCAAAAGTTATTCACTTATTTGGTGTGGTTCGGAGGTTAGATTTGATACAAATAACAGGGTGAGGGTAGGGATATCTATGGTGTACAAATCTAAATGTAACGACGTTTTGAAATGATTTATAAATTCAAAGAATTACAAAATATATTTTTGGTTGTATGCCAAAGTTACCTTAAGGAAAATAATTGAGTAGATCTTGTTTTTCATGTCTGATTTGATGAAAAAGTAATATATTTTGATTAATGTATTTTAATATGAAATTCTATTTGCTAAATGTTTTTAAAACAACAGGGTATTTACTAGAATTATGTGTTGCCTCTCCTTTTACTAGGACTTTATTCAGAGTGAACAGTGGATGGCAAACTACTTTTGTAATTAAAAGTGTCCAGGCTTGTAGATCTGAACAACCCTTGTGTTTTTCTTTAAAGTCTATTTTTCCAAGTCTTGTCTGAAAACATTTTTAGCCCTTGAACTGAGCTTATTTGATCCAATTGTTTCCGTGTGGAACAATACATTTGGCATTGATTTAAGTTATGATTGTCTATTTACTTATTAGGTAAATGCCTAAAGATACATTGGTGGGACATTATTTGGTTAGAGGATTGAGTTAATGGCACACCCATGTTTTATGTATGTTTCAGTGAGTGTTTGTTTGTTTGAGTCAAATAGAAAAATAGTTTCAAAGGAGTTCATGTTATTTTTTTCCCCAGAGACCTATGATCGAACCAGATACTATAGTTTGTTTTAAACGCATCCCACATATGTTTCCCTCACTTACTATGTGTATTATAGATGAATATAAGTGGTTTTGTTTGTTTTATTGACTGAATTTGATATATTTACTGTACTGGGCTGGTTATGCGTTCTAAAAGGCAGCTGACATTTTAAGTTGTTTTTTTAACTCCGTTTCTAGGCACTCTATGTGTTGTTTGAATTTAGCCATGCACTTACAACCTAGAGCTTATATTATCTGGTTGTATGGGGAAAGTGTAATTGTCAATCAGAAATGTTTTGTTGAATGTCATGTCTGTCACAAGGATGGATTTTCTTATGTCTGTATCCCTTTTGCTGTTTTAAAATGTAATACATCTACAATTTAACTGCAGGTGAATGTAAAATACTGTAGTTATCAGCGCTTGTAAAAAAAAAAAAAATGTATTTTATGAAAAATTATATATTATGAATAAATAACTATAAGTAATCATTTTGGGTGACACTGTGGTGCCGATCCTCAAGCTTATTTTATAAACTCACTTCCATATTGTATATTGATATTAATGCATAATGTTATTCCACTTCACTGTCGTTCGGGGCTCTGAGTCTGAGCAAGGCAACCTTGAGCTAGCATGAGTGCGCACATGCGTAGGTTATAGTACGCGTGCGCAAATAGACCTAAGTGCTTGCTGAATGGCTTGCGCTTTGCTGTCCTCTACTGTAGGGTCGTGGGTGATGCTGACTAGAGTCGGGTCGCCTGTACGTTTTTGCTTGAACACCGCAGCTCGAAAGATTGAGCCGAAGGAAACAGGAAAGGGACTTGAAAGATGATGACGGATCATGCTAATCGTTTTTCATTTTTCGGACAACAGTAACGACTAAGGATAGAGGGACAATATATCAAAGGTGAGAACGCAGTGATGAATCAGAGGAAATGTTCTCCTATTCACCCTGGACCCCTAATCCTCCTCATCTGATGCTGATGATGCTCTCTAACGCAACCTGCGTGATTTTATTCTGGTAAGGCTAATTGCCTTGACGGGGTCCCGTTAATGGCCAGCATCAATGCCTTCGACTGAGATACATCGAGATGGAATGGTTGTGAAATTATTTGCTGGTTTTCTATAGGCATCACGACACCATTCGTATTGCGGAAATAAGGTAAATAGCGAGTTAAATCAGCAATATGGCCGCGTTTGTCTTACGGAGCAAAATACAAAAGTCTTGCATTATGCAGATATGGAGTGTTTATTTTAAATAATTTTCTCTCCGAAATTAACAAGCCAAGTAGATGGTATTTGTTTAGCCATTGAGGCTAGGTTACTGCAGTGGCCGAGTCCTCTTGTCATCAACATCCAAGCGATGTTGTTAGGCTGTACCTCAAGGTGCGGTGAAATATGTACCTAGAGGCTATTGTTGGGCCTGTGGATATGTCCTTTATAACTGCAATGAAGTCATAATATGCTATAAGGTGTTTTTTTTTTGTCAAATGAATTGAATTAGGTCTTATAATTTTTCTATTTGGGAGAGTGGTAGCATTCACAGATGGATCCATCAGGTCTTATCATCTTATTAGTTATAGATATGATTTTAACTGGATACATTCAGAAATCATCCAATGATTTACTTTAGGGGCAAGGTCTACAAGGTTTAAATTTTAGTCTTTTGAATTGCTTCATTTGCGGCTGAATGCAATGACCCATAATATGATTTGGCTGACTAGCCTCGCACATAGCTCAGCTGATGTTGACAACCATTTTTCTATTTCACGTTTCTCAATGTTCATCATATCTTATAAACTACAATTCAAGTCATTTCTTCATTGGGATAAATGACATGTATTTGGACATAGAGCATCACTGTTGCCACAACAACTATAGCCACTCAGAAGGGGATAGTCTCAAAACCGAAGACACTGTAAGCTCGTCACATGGTAAAAAGCCTTGTCAACAAACTTCCTAAGGGGGGAAGCTTGGCGTCCATGCTCATGCTCAGCTGATGCATTAACACCCCACCCCCCACCCCCCCTGGTCCTCGGCCAAACGTGCTTGAATGTGAGCTTTGCCAAGTGGCCTGTTGGACCTGTTGCCCAGCTTTCCTCACGTGTTGACTGACTGCCCATCATCAGAAGAACTGTCTCTTAAGCAGCCCCGGTCTAATGACCAGTGTTTGGGGATATTATGGCAAATTATTATTTTCTCAGAGCAAATTCATTCAAGTGTTCCCATTTCCTTGGTTCAAACTTATTAGATGATAAGGTGAGGTGAGAATCAATGTTGCCTTTTTCATTGAGTTACATTTATGTTGAATAACTTATTCATCATTATATCACATTTATAACATGAGTTTACTGTGAAAAGAGGTTTAAGTATATGTCAGTATGATATTTACTTACTATCATATTTGCATATTTTTTCAATGAACCAGTTATCAGCTTCATTTTAAAATGCAAGTCCACTTTGGTGAGATGAACTTTAACTGTCTATCTTAATTTTCACTTTATCTATCTCTAAATATTTACATAGGAACAACATTAAGTGCTTCACTTTGGAATTCAACAAGCTACAGGTAAATATTAGATTTTCTACAATTTGAACCCGTATGAAACATAATATAATAAAACGTTGACTGTTTTATTCTCACGTGTTTCAAATATTTAGACATGAGTTAGCTGTGTCAAATGATATGAATGTGTTTTGTTCGCCTGTAGAATGATTGAGGAGAGTGGTAAAAGAGGCAAGGCCATGGTGGAGAAGAGACAGCTCTTCATGGAAATGAGTGAGTTGACTCCAGTGCATGCACTTAGAAGGAATCTCCCGTGTCAAAACCTGCACTACTGGGCTCACGGTCAGGAAGGCCTTACAGAACCCAGGCTTTCCAGTAGCTTTATTCTACTGATCTTCCATATTGATACCGTGCAGACATCTCCCACACTTAGCGACAGTTGCGACAGTTTCAAACAAACCGCTCAGTGTATAAGACCTGATTGTGAATAAAGTTGAAATTTGAACGTAGTGCCAGATTTATTTTCAAAATGTGATTATGAAATATTTGTTGAAGACTTTTGTTTACAGATCCTGCAATCCATGTGTAAGATTAGCCTTAGTAATTTCCCGGGCTTGTTTCTGACAGGGGCCCAAAACTTTGACGTTATACGACTGTCAACCTATAGAACCGCCTGCAAACTCAGATTTGTGCAGAAGAGATGCAATCGTAAGACACTTCTAACACATTATTTTATTTCCGTCCAATTGTGCCAATAATATATTTTGTATACATACTAGCTGTTAGATGTTCAGAATCTAAATGCACCCAGACGTTAATTGATTGAGCCATTTTTCTCTCCCCCAGTTCACCTGGTGGATGTCTGGAACATGATCGAAGCCTTCCGTGACAGTGGCCTGAATACCCTGGACCACAATGCTGAGATCAATGTCTCTCGGCTGGAGACCATCTTGTCCTCCATCTACTATCAGCTCAACAAGCGTCTGCCCACCACCCACCAGATCAACGTGGAGCAGTCCATTGGCCTGCTGCTCAACTTCATGGTGGCTACGTACGATAGGTGTGCAGACATTACACTATATTCAAACATGAAAGGCGATGAAGCTAATGACCCTCATACATACATACATTTCAAAAGTATGGCTGTTGGTTTTCAAAGAGAAATGCTATTTCTTGGCAATAATACAAGAAGATAGACTATGAAAGAAAACAATACCAATCCAGACATATACAAATTGTGTCTTATCACTCTCCTGTAGCATATACTTAAGAAGGGTGCTTCTGGGGTTCTCTACACAACTGTTTTGGACTCCAAACACCAAGTAGACCAAGTATAGGTCTTACACACTGCAGCAGAATATTCTGAAATTAATATTGTAAACTAGTCTGAAAACAACTCATGATCTGAATGAGAATTGAATGTTGTTTTGTTTATGATATTTTTCTTTACTGTCAATATGGTATAATAAAAAACCTCACTATCAAAGTTAAAACATGTTGGTGTGACTGTAGATGAAATCTCCATCTTTTGCCAAATTATTTATTGAGCTGGTGGCATGATGCATATTTTGGTCCAGCATTGGTTGTGGTATAACATTTTGAAACACAAGCATATATCAATCTTGGTTGTGGCTCTTATGTAAAAGGGTGATTTATGTAATTTCTAAAGCTTGGTTTCCAATCTTTTCTCTTCTCAGTGAAGGTCATGGGAAGTTGACCGTTTTCTCAATGAAATCTATGTTGGCAACAATGTGTGGGGGGAAAATAGTCGACAAACTACGATGTAAGTAAGACTTAGATATATGTATCTATAGATATATAGATTTCAGAAGCTTATCCTTTGTGCATCTGTGAAAAGAGAAATCTTACTATTACAGTAAAATCCATGTAGTATCTTAAATCATCCACAGAGTGGAGCTACTGAGGCATATAGCCTGCCGCTTGTTGACTTGATAGTGTGTGCAATCACAGCAGTAATGCCATGGTCTACTTACCACGTAGTATAAACACCTTTTTAACATTTTATTTTATGACCTTGTCGACATTTTGTCAGGGAATGAAAAGGCACAATAGAACAGTTTACACAATGTATCTGACTTTCTCTCATACTCTCCCTCTCTCTTTCTCTATCAGATGTCTTCTCACAGATATCAGACTCAAGTGGGGTCATGGTATTTGCTAAGTTTGACCAGTTTCTTAGAGAGGTACTGAAACTGCCTACAGCTGTGTTTGAAGGGCCGTCGTTTGGCTATACCGAGCACTCAGTTCGGACATGTTTTCCTCAGCAGGTACAATTTACCTGGACCCACTCTTCTCATGTGAACAGTTAGATATGACTTAGCTTTTACCAAGTGAACCGTATTTACATTTGTTTTTTTCCTGATCTCGCTGAAAATATATTTTGTCTCTAATTGTCTGAATGTCTTGATCCCTGGATGTGTTTGTTTGTATCTAGAAGAAGATCTTGCTGAACACGTTTTTAGATGTGTTGATGGCCGATCCTCCTCCTCAGTGCCTGGTGTGGCTCCCGCTTATGCATAGACTTGCTAATGTTGAAAATGGTATCGTGTTTGGTTTATTTTCATGACATCATTTCAGAAACCAATTGTCTATCATTCAACACCAAGTATGACCTGTGCCCAGTAACTTTGCTTTGATGTTGTTTCTTCTTCTCTAGTCTTCCATCCAGTGGAGTGCTCCTATTGCCGAAGTGAAAGTATGATGGGTTTTCGTTACCGGTGCCAACAGTGCCATGGTTACCAACTATGTCAAAGCTGCTTCTGGCGTGGCCATGCCAATGGTCCCCATAGCAACCAACACCAGATGAAAGAACATTCTTCCTGGGTAAGTAAAGAAATGCACACAAACAACACATTACATTAATTCCTACATAGTTGCTCCCTATGCAGAATAAACGTGTAATACAACTACAAATTATTTTAGTGAAGATGGTTTTACAGTAGCCACCCCCCCCCCCCCGCCCCCCCCCCCCCCCCCCCCCCCCCCCCCCCATACATCGGAGGCATTTGGCTTTCTTTCCACATTTACAATTGCTTTGAAAATGATCCAAAAAGGATTTTATAGGTTTTTACTCATTCGCCAAATGAAATTGTATTGATTCCATTCTTTGTGCTGTGTCATTCTTCTTATGCTCAATCATTATGTTGTAAATTGAAGCAAGGGAAACGATTTGTACTGGTTCTCAAATCCAATTCCAAACCCGCTCAGTGTTCCAAAGATAAGAATGATTATTTTGGACGCTTCATGACCAGAATGAAATGGCTCTGGTTCAGCATATAAGGCAGACAAGGGACCCTGAGTAACAATATCAAGCATATATACTGTAGTGGAAATATAGAAACTACTGAGATTGCCTTTTGTTTTTAGTGAGAAGTAAAGCTCATTTGCATAAGAGTAGCCATGTTGGCCAGTCAGGTTGAGAGACATCATTTCTAAACAGATTTCCACAGATATAAAAAGGCCCAGTCTACTGTATGTCTGTCACATAAGTGAAGGCCAGGGAAATCATGCCAACAGTGTAGACCTGCCGTATTATCCTGATCGTTTCAATAACAGTGTTAAACTGGATGTAATAAATGTCAATAACACTATTCATTAATAATAATACTATAATAACACAGTCTTAAACTGGATGTAATAAATGTCAATAACACTATTCATTAATAATAATACTATAATAACACAGTCTTAAACTGGATGTAATAAATGTCAATAACACTATTCATTAATAATAATACTATAATAACACAGTCTTAAACTGGATGTAATAAATGTCAATAACACTATTCATTAATAATAATACTATAATAACACAGTCTTAAACTGGATGTAATAAATGTCAATAACACTATTCATTAATAATAATACTATAATAACACAGTCTTAAACTGGATGTAATAAGTGTCACGTTATGTTCACACCCCTGGCAGAAGTCTCCGGCCAAGAAGTTGAGCCATGCGATCAGTAAATCTCTAGGCTGTGTTCCTATCGGGGAGCCTCCACACCCTGTGTTCCCTGAGCAAGCCGAAAGGCCTCAGGATCTGGCCCACACTGTGTAAGTACAACGCACCTTCAGCTGACTAGCGGTGTCACCTATGGAAACACTCAGGAAGTATAAGGCTGTGTGTGTGTGTGTGTGTGTGTGTGTGTGTGTGTGTGTGTGTGTGTGTGTGTGTGTGTGTGTGTGTGTGTGTGTGTGTGTGTGTGTGTGTGAGTGTGTGAGTGAGTGTGTTAGGAACACATACAGTACATGCGTGTTTTGATATTGTAAATGGTGAAAGCTCCATCTGTCAAGCTAGAAGTTAAACATGCTAAAGCCGTTGTATTATTCACAGTTGTATGATCTTATGTAAGTGGATTTAAAGTTGCTTAAACCACATTTTTAATGCCATTAGTTTATTGGTAATGAAACGGAAAAACGTACTCCAAACTCCAGCTGTGAGCGTCCTGGATGTCATCAAAGAATTGCACAATTTTTTTGTGTTGTCAAAAACCTTCTCATTTACATTTCATTTGAAAAAATGAATGTCTTCCATAATCAATTCCATCACCTAAACATATGCACTGGGCTGCCGTAATTCCATAATTCGCCATCATTTTGCCGTTTTAAATTCACTTGCATATTTGCCATGTTTGGGATTTCTATGGTTGAATAAAATAGAACGGTCAAGTTACAAAAAAGAGATTTGTAGATTTTATTCATGCTGTAATATTTCTGGGAGAGTCTCCTGTAACTTTAAAATGTAAATGATGTTGATATAAATTACTCCAGTTTCATTGACAAGTCTGGATGATATACCATTGCTGCTGGTGCATATCGTTGCCCTGTCAATCAACTGGGTACTTGTACGTTTATAGGCTCCAGTGCTTCGTGGATCGTATATTTATTCTTGAAGCGTTTTTTTTTTAGTTTTTTTTTAAATAAGCATCAGCATAAATTGACCATTTATTGCCACATCAAAAATAAACTGTTGTTTTGAATATTTTCCTCTTGCTGTTTGGCGGGGCCATTAGATTGGTACATGCAGGGTACGTAGCATGAAATTGCCTTTCTGTAGCAGATTAATATTGATGAAAATAAAATGTTAGTCTAGTGCTGGCATCGGCTCTTGCTATGTCTGGAATGCTGTCCTCTAGTATGCTCAATAACCAGTATCCTGATTTGGATATGATTTGGTTTAGACCAGTAAGGCTCCCATATATATATAAAACAAATGAAATCCTATATTTTACCATGATTGTCCTCAAGGGTGTCTTCTAGATATCTTGACACTGACACTGTGGGCTTTCTGTATGCCGAGCCAATAGGTCATTTTTATTTTAAGAACCCTTTACAAAGATAAAGTAGGAATCAACTAGGAAAAGTTGATTGTTCTGATTCATTCTTTGACTCGAAAAATCATTGTACCCCTTAACCTATCTACATTTTACCGTACATGTAAAATACATGGTTTTTGAACTGACTTGGAAAAATTTAGAAAAAATGTAGGTAACGTAAACTGAATGACTAAGCTTAATGCATAATCTGTTAAAGTATTTTCTAAATAATACAGAGGTAACATTAGCCATTTGAGGTAATATTAGCATTCTTGTCATTTTTACTTATACTTAAGCCAAATGATCTATTATAATTTTCCCATTTATTAATACTTTAAAAAAATATGTTCTAATTAAGTTATGGCTATTTACTAACTGCAAGCAATACTTAAAACAATCATTAAGACCGTTTTGCAACTTAACAAGAATCAGTCAGCGCAATTTGAAGTTGTGGGGTTGGAATGAAACGTCGCACAGACAGGTGCCTCCCAGTTGGCTGTGTACTCCAATCATTTCAGCCAATGGGGAGCATTCCTGATGTGGTTTTCAAACGTTTCTTTGTGTCAGACAGCAAAGAGTAATGGCAGTCTGAGCTGTGAATCACAGATCCTCTCAGAATCTCAGTAAAAGGCCGGGGGATGTTTGGAGAGAGAGTTATGTTTTTTTGATGCATAGTCTGTCTCTGAAGCGTTATATCTATGGTGTGGGGTTCACTCTCATCCGCATCATATTCCAAAGCACTGACACGGGCGCACCATGTAGTCACTATATCACACAGGACACAGGATCAATGGCATTGAGATGGGAAACAGCCTTGTAACTCACTATATCACACAGGACACAGGATCAATGGCATTGAGATGGGAAACAGCCTTGTAACTCACGGCGCTGGAAGTGTTATCTGTTGCGGTTTATGTTAGCAG
>CM030181.1:18561307-18613807 GCA_017639675.1 Aplochiton taeniatus | reverse complement strand
CTGTGAAGCTGGCCCATGCACCAAGACAATTTGTATATTATTATCCTTTTTAAATTGGGCTTATGTTTTGAGTTGCAATTCTACATGGCAGTCTGGCTGCTGATGCAGTCTGCTGTGCTGACATGGCATCTGCTGCTTCTTTGCCTCGGCCTTTCCCGGCCAGACAATCGCTCAGCAGCAGTGCTGGCGCTCCAAGGGCGAAGCGCCCGACCGACCGAGCGACACTGCAATTTATGACCTGTTAGTCATGCAGAACCACATAAAAAATCCTTTGCTGCTAGAGCTCGATGGCTTTTAATTTGGAGTTAACTGAGTATTGACCCAGACGTCAAGTAGATATGAGATCTTTGACTCAACTGGTGGGCATAGGAGTCCATGTTTGTGCCCGGAAATGCCAATAGTCTTGTCATGGCCATGATGGATCATCGCCCTGTAATTCTTCATGGATTGTTACTTCATTAAATCCCACGCAGTACCAATGTGAGTGCTTTAGCTGCTGAGTAGCTTTGAAACAGCTATGTGTTCAGTAGGCTGTTTGTGCAGCAAGCCCAGTTTTTGAGTGTGTGTGTGTGTGTGTGTGTGTGTGTGTGTGTGTACATGTGTGTACGTGTGTGTGTGTGCATGCGTGAGTGTGCGTGCGTGCGTGAGTGTGTGTGTGTGTGTGTGTGTGTGTGTGTGTGTGTGTGTTCACTGTTTTAATGGTGAACCTTCTTCCCCTAGCAGAGATGACCATGGCCGGTCCAGAAGGGCGAATAAGTGCTTCACACTTCCTAGATTGTAATGGAGCCCAACCGACACCCTGCTGCCAGATAGTCCTCTGACGAAGCAAAGGCATCTGGTGCCCCGTAGATTTACAGTCCCAGCGCGGAGCAGCCAAATGACCCCGCCCGCAATGACCCCGCTCGCAATGACCCTGGCAGTGTCCTAGTCGGCAGACTGCCTCTGATGGGGATATGAAATAATCCCAGCCCGGCTCATGGTCCCCAGTGCCCGTCTCTTAACTCAGAGGTGGCGGGGTCGTGGTTGGCATGGGCGCTGTGCGGCTGCAGGCTCCGAGGGGCTTTGCTTGTGCGTGTTTCCATTCACATTGGGTTTAATGGGATTAATCAGGGCTTTTAATCCCAGTCATAGGGAGAGCGCTGCCTGTCCTTGTGGTCTTGGGCTTGGAGCCCAGCGTCGTTCCAGTTCCCCTTCACTCCTCGTTGCAGACCACCCACCCACACCCTGCACCTGTCCATACCACCATCACCCACCCACCCACACCCTGCACCTGTCCATACCACCATCACCCACCCACCCACACCCTGCACCTGTCCATACCACCATCACCCACCCACCCACACCCTGCACCTGTCCATACCACCATCACCCACCCACACCCTGCACCTGTCCATACCACCATCACCCACCCACACCCTGCACCTGTCCATACCACCATCACCCACCCACACCCTGCACCTGTCCATACCACCATCACCCACCCACCCACACCCTGCACCTGTCCATACCACCATCACCCACCCACCCACACCCTGCACCTGTCCATACCACCATACCACAAGTCCCTGATGTTTTCTCATATATTGTGAATGGTCAAAATGAGCATTGGTTTAGTCAGGGATAAATCTGGTGTCTTTATCACAATGATGGTTTCGAGTAATATACATGTATTTAATTTAGACTGTCCAACTGATGTCTTCCGTGTGTGTGTGTGCGTGCGTACGTGCGTGTGTGCGTGTGTGTGTGTGTATTCACGTCTCTTTCCCCGTCTGTCCCTTGCCCAGTGTCTTGGAGAGTCCCAGTCGGCTAGATGAAGAGCACCGCCTCATAGCTCGCTACGCTGCCCGCCTCGCTGCTGAAGCAGGCAACTCCACAGTGAGTGGCCCCTATAGGGCTTCAGTCAGCGGCCATTTTACATCCACCTCACTGACCTCAAGTTCAGTGGTTACGTTGATTATCATTGTGAGCTGTGATGATTTTGTCTTTCAGCAGTGTCCTCCTACAGATCTGAGCTTCAACTTTGATGCAAACAAGCAGCAGAGACAGCTGATTGCCGAGCTTGAGAATAAAAACAGGTGGGGCACTACAATTTAGATATCGCTTCTGAAAACACACATAAGCATAGCTTTCATACAAATCGTAGTCATTGTTGAAAAAATATTATTATAATTTATTGCTAAATAATAAATCAACGCTAAAAAACACATATATCACTGTATGGTTATTGTATCTCAGAGCCACACCTGTTCCATATTTGATTATTTCAAAGGAAGTATCTGTTCTCTTAAAGGCTGAAGCTAATTTGATTTGCCTTCCGTCTTTTGGTCCCTCAGGGAGATCCTTCAGGAGATCCAGAGGCTGCGTCTGGAGCATGAGCAGGCCTCCCAGCCCACGCCAGAGAAGGCCCAGCAGAACCCCACCCTGCTGGCTGAGCTACGCCTCCTCAGGTACGCTGATAGTCATCAACCCTTGGCACCTTTACTAAAAAAAAAAAAAAACACTCCACAATATCGTTCCCCACTAAGTTATGGTTATCGTTGAAGTGTGAACATGCTCTTCTATCTGACTTGGAACAATTTTCATATTTGTTATCGTTATGGTTACCATCCTAGGTGTGGAGGCCGCTTAACACACTGCTTCAGTTAATGAATGTACGAAAATGAATCAAGGTGTAGGTGGTTCTATACAGCACAGCTTTTTTTTTAATATATTTGTTTATTGATCATTGTTTGCTAGATCAAAAACATAACTGAACAGCAAGGGGCTGGCTTGGGAAGCCATTAAAAGGTATTTAAACGTCACGATGGTGTTGGAACACTGCAAGAGTGCGTGGATTGTAACCAGTGTTGGTCCAACTCCTTGAATCCATCTGTATGTGCCACATATCCCCTCAGAGCAGTGAGAGGACACTGGCCTGCGAATGGGAGATAATCTTTATATCCTCCGGATAGGTAATTAGACAACTGGACTGAGCTGGTGTTCAGTTTGTGGCTGTGAGGCCCTGATATCGCAAGCGGTAGCCCTTAGGCTAGAGCAGAAGAGCACAGATTGCCTGACGCGGGCAGATGTTTTGGAAGGACGGATATATGGGCGTCTGCGCGGGGAAATGGATGTGATTTGTGTGTATCAGCAGCTTTAAACTTAGTCCAATGAAAACACATTCACCGTGTAAACACCAGAGGGCAATAACAAGTTAATTATTGAAACAATACATGACAAAAACAATGCATGACCTAATGCAACTTCTATTCCAACCATGTCTCCCCTAACCCCAGCCCCAACCCCAACCCTGACCCCAACCCTAGCGCTAACCCTGTCCTAGCCCTAATCCCAACCCCAACCCTAACCCCTACCCCAACCCCAACCCCAACCCTAGCCCTAATCATGGTGCATTTGATTTGATATTTTTCTGTCCTGCACCAGACACAGCTTTTGGTCATATATTTGAAGTCTTAATGAAAAGTGTGTGTGTGTGTGTGCGTTGCTCCTGATTGTGGCTACAGACACAGGAAGGATGAGCTGGAGAGGCGCATGTCAGCCTTACAGGAAAGCAGGCGGGAGCTGATGGTGCAGCTAGAAGGCCTGATGAGGCTGCTCAAGGTAGGAAGCTTCTGACCATCATCCACCTCCACCCACAATGTTGGCATTCTATCTAACTGTGTGTAGGGATATTAATGATGATGTAGAACTAAAGTTAACGTTATTGGAGTGGTAGATAGCATGAGGCCTTTGATATTAGACTTGACCTGGGCTAAGCCAGGTTTGATTGGTTCATTGGCCAGTTTTTTTCCTTTTCCTTATCCCTCTCTCTTTCACTGTTCTGTCTTTCTTTCACATCTCACCACGGGCTGGCTGATATAGGATGAGGAACAAAAGGCAGTAAGTGGCCCTTCATTCACTTTAACAGACCCATTAACACTGCCCCTAGCATCAGAGCCCTTCATTTAACGACCACACACCTTCATTGTTGCGACAGTATGTTTCAATCCCATACTGTATTTGTATGATCTGGATCAGTAAGTGTTTCAATCCCATACTGTATAAAAAGTGTAAAAAGTGTAAAAAGCCATAAAACTCGTTCTTTCCTTTGGTCTTACTTTATGAAATATCACAAACTTCAGCCAGAAGTGAAAGTGTCGAGATATCTCAGGCCGACAGCCTATACGAGTAGGAGAGAGCCAAATGTCAGAGACCGGCTCCTTTCATCAAAGCTAACAGCCTCCCCTCCAAAGTGACTGCAGTCTGGCTGGCCATCTGCTGCCTGGCCCTGAGCCATGATCCTGGACCCTGCACCAACCCCTGCCTGCCTGCCTGCCTGCTCTGCTGCTTCAGACACAGTGGCCCTTTCTCTGCTATCTAGATACAGCAAACCAGCCAGCACAGGCCCCAACCTTTTCCGTTCACATTTCCTTCAGCCAAGTATAGCTGCATTGTAGACAGGCCGAAGATGGATGGGTACTACTGTCCGGGTAGCTTTTTTTGTTAATTTTTTTGCTGCTACTCCAAGACCTTTCTAGACTTTGGGCAATTGCTTTTTTTATCCTACGTTTATTGTGAACTTTTGCGTGTCTGTGCTGTTTGTTTGTGTATGTCTGTCAGTGTGACTGTGTGTTTCTCCGCACATGTGTGTGTGTGTACGTGCGTGCGTGCGTGCGTGCGTGCGTGCGTGCGTGCGTGCGTGCGTGCGTGCGTGCGTGTGTGTGTGCGTGTGTGTGTGTGCTTTAGTAAAACACACACGGCTCATCAGTCCCCTCTAACGGATGCTGATTGGTTTCTGTTTCCATCCCAGTCTGGGGCCTCCCCCCACTCCTCCCCCAGCCATGGTGCAGGCTGCTCCATGCCTATGCCCATCCGCTCCACGTCTGCGGGCTCCACTCCTACTCACACACCCCAGGACTGCCTGGCCGGTGTGGGAGGGGATGTGCTGGATGCCTTTGCTCAGGGTGAGTCTTTCTCTCTCTGCCCGTCCGTCCGTACCCCCCCTTTAATGCCTTTCTCTGTTTGTACTTGAATCTGATAAAAAGGCATTGGAAATGTAGTACATCCCCAGAAGTAGAATATGCAACCAATGTACAATGCAGCACGAGGTCCAATGTACGCCTCTAGCTATCTCTGCCTCTGTTGTTCATCAGAAATGCAGCGCACAAGTTCATTCGAGGTGACTGAACCTGGCAGGGTGTTTCTTTCAGGTGTACCAAGGAATCTTCGGAACGATCTGTTGGTTGCTGCTGACTCCATCACAAACACGATGTCGTCACTCGTCAAAGAACTCCACTCAGGTTCGTTGAAATAGCCCGCGATTGCTTCTTCATACCGTGCGATATTATCTTTGACCTGAAGAGCTCCTCATCCTTCCATTGGTGTGGCTCCATGTTTACAGTGGATGACGCTGCGGAGGAAGAGGATAACATGAGGAATGGGAGAGGGCGAGGTGAGGAGCTGTCTGAGCGGCGGCTTTACTGCAGCACTCCAGATTGAGATGAGCAGGATGTTACGGAATATCTTTAACAAACTCTTTCATGAAACCTTGCTACATATGTTTTTTTGCTCCAAATAACAGACCGCTTTTTTCTCCCTCTCTTTGTGGCAGAAGCCGAATGAAGAACGGAAAAGTATGTATTAATAAATGATCTGAATGATTTATCTCTCTACCCTTAGTGTCCACAATCTCTGTTTAACTATTGAGTCCTATGATAAATAAATGTGAAGCCTGCGTCTACCTCTAGGCACAGTGACGTTCCAGAAACACCACTCCATCAAAGAAGGTGTCCTGATGTAACCGGGAAGACTCAGTCACAGCAACAGCAACAACAACAACATCGGCCCCCTTGGCATTAGCACATAGATTAATGCATGCTGTTCTCTAACAGGATTTCACTATGTGAACTAAAAATGTTTCTTTACACCCTTGCAGAAAAGCAAGCTGTGTCTATTAGCCTATAGACTAAAATGTGTACATGTCGTTCTGTATAAAACAACTGCGGTAGTTACCTAGCTAGCCAATGATTCTTCTCATGACTGCTGTGGAATGGCTTGCTGTGCTTTCCCCTCACTATTCCATTGAAGCAGGTCATTTTTGTATATAATGTACACTTGACCTAGGGAACACCTTCCCACCTGAAAAAAAAACCCTATTTTCATGACATTTTCCCTGTCATTGCTTTTGTATGATTAGTGCTAGCTAGAATGTTTCTTTGCTAGGGTTTTGCATGAAGTTGCACTCCTGTCTGGGTTGAGGGGCCATGTTATGCCAGCTTTCAATAGGCTATGGTGACTGCTCAGATCTAGAAGCGTCACTCTGCCTTTTTTTGCTGCTAATACTGTGTGCTCACACTCCGAGCCTACCGTCCAAATATATTTGATGAGGGCTGATGCTTGATAAGAGAAGCATAGGGGCTATGATTAACTTGGAATGGGTTTTTGAAACTCACAGTGCATGGGGCCTCGTTCCAGCTACAAAATGGTCGGTAGTAACAACAATCGTTGTTTAAATTAAAGGTGACAGAGCTTGTCAGGGGGTTCAGCTCTCACATTTTTCTCTCCAGAAATTATAGGTGAGGATATACGAAAATAATAAAGTAAGTGCACAGGGAAAGATATTGATTTTGTAGATTTGTTTAGCACTTAATTTGTGAACAAGGACTGCTGAAGAAAGAAGTTTTATGTGAAATAAAATAGGTGCTCAGGGACTATAAAAATTAATGGAATGTAGTGGTTGTGCTTTTCAACTACTAAAAATAATTGAGTAGGCTGGCTCCTTGGTTTGAGGTCAAATAAAATAAATAGTGACATTCACAAAGATAGGAGTCATAAAGTGGTTCAAAGACAAGTGTTGGAGTAGAGGATGCTGGAAGCAAAAAGGGATATGTGTCGGTTATGTTTGATCAGAAGTGTTGGAGTAGAGGATGCTGGAAGCAAAAAGGGATATGTGTCGGTTATGTTTGATCAGAAGTGTTGGAGTAGAGGATGCTGGAAGCAAAAAGGGATATGTGTCGGTTATGTTTGATCAGAAGTGTTGGAGTAGAGGATGCTGGAAGCAAAAAGGGATATGTGTCGGTTATGTTTGATCAGAAGTGTTGGAGTAGAGGATGCTGGAAGCAAAAAGGGATATGTGTCGGTTATGTTTGATCAGAAGTGTTGGAGTAGAGGATGCTGGAAGCAAAAAGGGATATGTGTCGGTTATGTTTGATCAGAAGTGTTGTCCGAAGCATGTTTTTAGATTCACTTAGTGTCTGTGAAATGGATTGCCTTGGTTAAGTTAGTAAGTTAAGTTGGTGAAGATACAAAAACCAAGCATTGGAACTCATGTTAAAGTCTGATTTTTAGGTGATGTGATGTTCACATTTGAGCAAATGATTTTAGGAAATGTTTCAACAAATTAGAACTGCATGGTGCCAACAGCTGGTCAAGCAAAAGGATCTATTCTCTGTACTGAAACTTGTAGTGAAGGATCAATGGTGGAGGGTTTTGCAGTGGAATTTGTACAGCAAATGCCCAGCCTGTCTCATACAAGCTAAAGGTATAAGGTCTTATAACCCTTACACACTGTGTCAAGAAAAAGAACAACAAAGATGTTCCTCTGTTAATGTCGTAATATATGTGATGTTTTCAATTATTTATTTTACATGCTTTTTTATCTTGGGTATTGTTAGTATAGTAATATATTCATATGCAATGATTTGACTAAACACAGGTTCTTCAGTTCGATCACATATAATAGCTACCCAAGTATGAGCAAATACAGTGATTTGAAGGTGTGGCCTGTTCACCTTGCAGGTCCCAAAATTATTGAAATGCCGAGATAGCCATTTTATGGGTAAATCATTGTTTCCCAAGACAATTCCCAAGACACAAGTATGCAGTGATTAGCTTTTAAGTTTTGTGCCTAGATGTTCTGTAAAGTGCTGTATAAAGTATCCCTTTTGAAGATAATTAATCAGCCTTTATGTAGGGAGTTAAGTCTGTGACATTGTAGAGAATGTTTTAAATGTGTTCATGGGGGAAGGTTTTTTCCAGCCTTTAAATTGGGTGCCAAAATGTTTGCATACTTGGTGTATCATACAAATTATATATCAGATTAATATATCAGAATATACCTACATCAATATCTTGTTGTTGAGCTTGGGCTTGAGCACAGACAGGCTGCTGTTATTCACAATGAATGGTTCTTAACACAGGAATGTGTGTTTGTAGAGTCTCATGACAGATACGCTAGCAATCACATTCCAAATGCTGCAAGTGCACCCTAAATGACCCAACTTTGTGTCTTACGAATGCAAGTAAGCATGAAAGGAGGTACATAGCATAGTTATCCATTTATTATTTGCAGAAAGAAGATGACAACCTCATTGAAGGTCCCCAAAAAGTTACTTATCTATATATGTGTGATGTATGGTTATGCTGCCGGTAAACATTTATTCCGCCTGTTATTTTTGCAAACATAGTTTAATGTCACACGACCACTGTCTTTTGTAAATAAATAAATACATTGTGGGATAAAGTAAAAGATAAAAAAATTATTGTGATCTTTTGTAAAAAAAAAAGAAAATTTTTGACATATACTATTAAGATCTATGACACAGAAAACCATATCTTTGCCATGCTTTGTCTATGTATGTGTGTGTGTGTGTGTGTCTGTGTGTGTGTGTGTGTGTGTGTGTTTGTGCAGAGGTTAGGTGAGGTGTGCATCTAGAAGTGTGGAGAGAAAGTACTGAGGGTCAGAGAATAGAAAAAAAGGTGAGAGATGAGTGTCCCTGGGAGAATCTCCTAGGAGACAAAGACAGTTACACGGCTGAGAGAGAGAAGTAGAGAAGTGTTGTCTGTTTACCACAGAGAGTTGTGTCTCGCTGGTGTCCTCATCTGAACCACACCACCAGTGCAGTCTACTCGGACAAATAAGAGGCTGTATGGATCCAATGAGGATTCTAGTTCACTGTTTGCTGCCTCCCAACTTTCACCTCCCATCATCCAGCAAGCCTTACCTGCCATGACATGGTTTGTTTGTGCTCATAAGAGCTTTAACAGGGTGGGCCCATGTGTCTCTATCTAGTGGGCAAGAGGGGAATAAATCTAGTTTATAGTGATGCAGTTATTCAACAATAACTGGTATGATAGGTTTGACATTTGATATTCAGTCCGCACTCCAGGAACTTGAGACTAGATGTTACATTTGAAATGTTATAATGTGTTGTCAAGATATTTGGAACATAGATTCAATAATCAATATAAAAAGTAACGTCAGTTACTTATACAATTACTTCATATAATAATTAATATAAGCTGGAATTAACAGTCTGTTATTTTATACCCAGCTACTATAGGGAAAAGGTTATTGTAGAAATGTTGATATATAAATATTATCAGTCTACATGACACATGTGCTAAGTGTGTATCATTAGTGGATCGATCAGAAAACTGAATACATAAAATCAAAAATGTTTTTTTTTTTTTTACATTTCTTGTCGAAGTGCTTTCCAACTGTCATTTTCACTGCTCAACCCGGCTATCCTTAGGACCCTGCTAGAGCGATATAAGTACGCAGGTCCCGCACTAAGAGCGCCTGAGCGGAGCATCTGGAGGAGCGCTGGCCGGCTGGGGAGGTGGAGGACGGGGAGAGAAAAGGAAAGAGAATCCGGGAGCAAGCGAAAACAAAAAGGGTCAGGCTTGGGATTTAGCGAAACGGGTAATGAACACTGTGATTCACTCGTTTACCGCTGTAGCCGGGTAGTTTGAACTGGCCTGTGGGAGGGACCTACATCGGAACATTGTGTGAAAGACCTCAGTGCGGAAGGTGCTCGGTGGTAAAGGAAATAGCCCACGACGTAGCTTTTGCAGATGTGGAGATAAGACAGATATTATTGTATGCACTTCAACATTTTGCACATGTTTAATAGCTTAGGTCTGAAAATACTGAGTATCATTAACCTTCGGCTTTGGCCTAGAATTAATGCCAATTCCTAGGGTCAATATCAGACTTCTTCTGCAGACGTGTAAAACTTACTCATTTGAACATTTGGCAACTGTATAATGAATGTGTCGATTTTCTGTGTCAGAACGTACAGTATTGGCGCATATATGCTTTGGATAATAATAATAATACATTTGAACATTACATTTCCTGTAACAGTACCCTACGCCTAGACTCAAATCAAGTTCATAATCTAGATTCTAGAAGGTTCAAAAGTATCTGTCAGTTTATATAGTAACGGTCTAGAAAGGCAACGTTATACATGTGCTACAATGTGACAGTTGCTGCTTACTCGGCGCGTGGTAGTTGTGAGTGTGCTACACTTTAACCCCGCTAGTTTTCGTGAGAGCATAACCAAAATATATAAACTATACAAATAAAAAATATATTGTTGAGGGTAGAAATCAATGTTCATGGTAAGCTACAGGTACACAGCCTATCAAATAGTATTTAAGTTCATATGATTAAAAAAGGCCTACCTGCATAGGGTAGGTTATTTAACACTAATAACTGTTCGTGTTAGGTTTAAAATAGATGTTGGTTCTCCTCTACATTCACAATATGCAAATATTGCAGATACCCATTAAGCTTTAACAGAGTTGTTACAAGCTAGTTGAAAAACTAGCTTAGTCAATCTAGAGTTACAGAAAATAGATATAGAATTAGTTTTAACATTGCTTCGCCGGATATGTGTTGTAAAGGTATTTGTAATATGTTGTAATATTTGTTTTAATAATGCATTGCGTTTTTCTTTCATTTCTGTTTTGTTTGTAATTATTGTTTTTGTTTTTGTTTTACAGGAGCCAACAGAGAGAGGGCCATTTATCATTCCATTGAGTTTATTTACCATCTGAAGTGCCACTGATTTGCATTTGAGAGCCTCAGCTCTCCATACAACTTGCACCCTCAATGATGCCGTCCAGCACTGTTACCAACACCAACTCTGCTTTCAAGACCTCTGACTTTTGTGATGTTACTGGGAATATAATGGTAAGAAACAACAGTGTACATTACATCTTGACATTCAGGGCACATGCGATGTGGCATAACTAAGATCTATCAAATCTATCAAATTAAATGAGATCATTATTTTGTTGTATTAGCCACCATCTGCTATAACTGACCAGCATGTTGCTACTCTGTGGTAATTTCACTAAACATTCAATTAAGTAAAGTCCCTCGCACATTTAACACAGAGAGCCACTCGCACCTAACCAACATAGCGTGTAAAACTCAATTATAACTTATTAATAACATGTTGTAATGAATAATATTTATTGGTTGTTCCACCAGCACCACATCGGTACACAGGCAATATGACATGTATTATCATGCTCTCTCTATTACGGTAAATAGTGACCAACAATTCCACTCGATCATCTACCTTGATTAACTTTATTATATAAAATAAAACGACAAACTACTTACACCATGGGTGAAGCTTATGACATATGGATTGATTTAATCCATCAAAAGGACTTCTGTGAAACAGATTAGCCACTGACTATTTGTTTGATAATGTGATGGTGACATAGTTTCAAAATGTTAAATTGGAACAATCCCGTAAAATATTGGAGACCATGTCATCTGATTAATGTAAAAGTCAAACTGTGTGTTAACGATGGGTCTGTGAATGAAGGCCTGGATCCATGAAACACTACTCGGTGATCACCAGCTTTATTTAGCCGGGTTGAGATGCTGAGGTAGCTAGCGTAGGATGTGATGCTTGCCCATGTAATGGTTGCTTGGTGACGTGGGCGTTGGCTGTTCTACGTTGGGCCTGTATTGGAGCAGCTGGAAAGGCCCATTACTGGAGAGCCAGGCCTTTCCTTTTACGCTCCCACTACACACTGCCCCTAGTCCTTGTTGCTTGGCAACTGCCATCGCCTTAAATAACCGGCTGCAGAGAGGAGTGCTATGATGTTGGCAGGGGTACAGGGGTTCACGCCAGGCAACAATATATTAATTGGAACTCACTATTGTTGTAGAAAATTCACACTCTTGTTTTGGGCCAATGAGAAGGTTGCATATAATTTCCACAGAACATGCTTGGATTCATCCAAGGGGCAAAAAAACTATGTGGTGCAGGATATTTCTCCAAAAACAGTCCGGCATCAATTTAATTATGTAAGCCAAGTAAAAAGCTCCAATATCATTACACTTGGCCTTAGATAAAATGGATGAATTTGACACATGGCCAGCAATCTCATGCATACATGGTGATGGTGGTCCTACTCAGTCAAAATTGAAGCCTAGCTCCACTACATTGGTATAAAAAAAATGTTTCACCCACCCCAGGGGTGCTAGGCTGGGTGGACACTAGGCTTTGTTCATAGGGGAAGACACGGTTTTATTAATCAAAGAGGAATTTCATGAGGGGGAGGTGGGAGTTAGTGAATGTCTTTGTAATGGTGTCAAGGTGGGATTGGCTCTGTAAGGTCAGCCCTATGGCCGCAGAGCTCTCACTTCATTCTGGCTCAATGGAATCTGTCCTTCAGTTTCTATCTGTCTCATTGTGCCTGCCCCCTGAAAGGGGTTGGGGTCCCTGGTGAATATCTCCCGCTGTTTTAAGTGTATGCTTCGTAGTACAGTGGGAGTCCCAGGGTCTTACTGTGCACTTACAAACTACAGTTCGTCATGTTGCCGATGCCTACAGAAAACGTTACAATTCTACTCTTGTACCTGCGTTCAACCACATAGCATTCACAATAGTAATGTTAGACCCTCTGCACAGCTGCACCTCAGTCTAATATGGCAGCATCCTGTCAACCTCATTTTGTACCATGGTCTGTCTTGTTCACAGAATGAGAACACAACACCAGAGCATGAGGCCATGCCAGAGGAAATGCAGGCCAAATGTAATGCTCCTTGTAAAGTTGGCAAGCCTGGAAAAAAGCGTAAACAGCTCCCAGTGAGTATATCCCATACCTATATATATACTGTATACTATATATATATATATATATATATATATATATATGTGTGTGTGTGTGTGTGTGTGTGTGTGTGTGTGTGTATGTAACATAACTATTACTGTCAAAACCTGTGCACAGTCTGTTATACATTTTTTTTTAAAGCGTAAACAGCTCCCAGTGAGTATATCCCACATATATATATAACAGTATATATATATATATATATATATATATATATATATATATATATATATATATATACAGTACTGTACAAAAGTTTTAGGCAGGTGTGAAAAAATGCTGGCAAAAATTGGAAAGCAAAGAGTGGTCACAGCAAATATTGTTTGATTTAGATTGTTTATTTGTTCATTCACTTTGCATTTAGTTAATTGATAAAAACAAACTATTAACACTTCGATTTTTGAAAGCATTCTTACTTTACACACCTGCCTAAAACTTTTGCACTGTACTAACATAACTACTACTGTGAAAACTTGTGCACAGTCTGTTGAGATAGGAAACGGACCTTGTAATGATAGCTATCAATTTGCTTTTAACTGTTCATGCTCCACTAATTACCATTTGGTACAAACCCCTTCTTAAAACTTCTAGTGCTGCTTTTAATTGTTCATCATGCCTATTAATAACTTAAACTTTTATAATTATATTACAGATAATAAGTTTGATCATAAATGATCATAGGGCAGATTGAATGGCAAATCAGTGTTTGTATCTTTTCAAGTCTTTTCAAGTCTAGTATACCTATGCTTTTGAGAATAATACACAACACATTTTTGCTTACTATCAGCCACCTTTACAAGTGCTTCCATAGCTAGTTCAGGCTTAACAGCAGTTAAGTCTTGGTGGGAAACGGCATGCACTAGAAATCGGATTCCCATATGATGGGGTGTTTTCTTTTTTTGTGACATACGGAAGTGACCAAACCATCTGAAAAGGAGGCCTATAATGGGAACACTCAGAAAGTAGCATTAGTTTAATCAGCCAGCTAATCAATCAATTAAACTACTCCAGTCATTGTCTTTAGAAAGCACAACACTGATTTATGTCACTATTTTAGCAGTCTTTTATTATTCCCGGTGTGAATGTGCTGTTATCATGGTTGGCAATAACTTTGACTTGCCCTTTTACTGTATACACTGGTCTTCTGTTTGTTGTGACTCTCTCGCTGCACTCACCTGTATTCTGATTCCTTAATCGAGTAGTTCACCTACGCTGCACAATTTATACTTTGAGGCATTTAGTATTATTATATTCATCTGAAACGTAAACAAACATCCCACACCATGGGATCCCAGCTTTCAATGTGCTGTTATCTGTATTGACACGCTGGCCCCTCTTGACTTGCTCCACTTTCTCCTGTCTCTGACCCAGTAACAGAATTGTCTGGGTGGGAAATTGTTTTTAAAGGCTAATTTTAGGTTACGAGAGAGAGGAACACAGAGACCGTCCCCTTTTACAAAAGTCCTCTATTTCTAATATGTTTGCTGGTGTGGGGACATGCAGAAATGATTTACTATGCATCTCAAAAGCATTCATGTCATGTACTTACAACTACTAGGAGTAATTTGCCACAATATGGGGAAGGTCTGTGAAGGTGGGTATAGATGAAATACTTCTTATAGAATCAAAGGGTTTGGTTCCGAACCAGACAGAATGAATTATTGCTCTTCTCAAATAGACACATTTCCAACTATATCTATGCTACTGTGATAATGCTACTACAGATAACTAGAAATCCGACATTACCGAAGAACATATTTCATTTTATGCATATTAGAATTTAACTACCACAATCATTTCAATTTGAGTAGTATATCATTTCACCTGATTTGAACCTTTATTAATAGAATCTTAAAATTACATTTTAAGACTTACTACTTTAAGAGTTAATAGGATTTACATTAGGAAGCTGCAATACAGAGCAAAGAGAGAAGGCCATTCTCAGTCCTGAAATGGAAGTCAATAAACAGATGTCATGCACATTCAAGTTGTAGAAGAATCGAGATACACCACAGCTGTGCCAAATACATCAAACACTGCCAAAACATCAAACAGTTAGAGTTACTGAGAAGATAACGACACAGATGACAACCTGTAGTGATTGGACCGTTGCCACTCTCTCATCGACCAATAGGTTGAGAGCTGCAGTTCCCTGCGAGAGGCCCTGGGAGGAGTCAACACGTATGCTGGGGCAGGGATGCCACCCATGGGCCATGTCCACAATGGCGAGGTGGGTGGACATGGAGACAAGCCGGTCGATGCGTGCTGCCCCAAGCAGGGAAGCAAGGCTCTGGAGAACGGGCTTCCCGGAGAGACCACACCCCGGACTGAGGACGCAGAGGCCAGGCGTCACAGCACGACTCTAAACGCCTCCAGTGAAAACAGATTTGGCGATGGGCATGACCTTGAGAGGGACAGAGACGAGATGCTGACCGGCCCGCGAAAGAAACGAGGGCGGCGGAAACTGGAGCGACCGACAAAATGTGAGCTGTGCTCGGATGGCCACCTCCATCTCCTCTGTTAAGAATATATCACACCAAGGGCTGAGAAATGTGAGCTGTGCTGGGATGGCCACCTCCATCTCCTCTGTTTAGAATATATCACACCAAGGGCTGAGAAATGTGAGCTGTGCTGGGATGGCCACCTCCATCTTCTCTGTTTAGAATATATCACACCAAGGGCTGAGAAATGTGAGCTGTGCTGGGATGGCCACCTCCATCTCCTCTGTTTAGAATATATCACACCAAGGGCTGAGAAATGTGAGCTGTGCTGGGATGGCCACCTCCATCTCCTCTGTTAAGAATATATCAGGCAAAGCGCTGAGAAATCTGCAAAATCACCAACAAGTAGTGAATCGATATGTCAGTGTTACAGAGTTTGGTAGACAGTTCCGAACAGATTATAGTCTGCCCTGGATCAACAAATATGGCCGAGCAATACAGTACATCTGTGTAGACACACATGATACAAATCTTTATAGGATAGAAAAGCGGACCAAAAATCCTGTTGACAAGCGAATTTCAGTCAAATAGGGGATGAAGCATATCAATTAGCCTCTTTCATCCTTGGTCCTTCTTCTTTTGCACTTCCCTCTCTCGTTCTCTCTGTCTAGTTCTCCTTCTCTATCTCTCATAGTACCTGCAATGGCCAGGCTTTGACCTTGATGAAGAGTGCTGTAACCTTGATGAAGAGTGCTGTATATAAAGCCTTGACTAAAGCCAGCGGTCTCCCTGGCAACGTGCCCCTGGCATTGGCTGGCAGGAGGAGTCAGCAGGTCTGTGTTGTGGTTGACTCGCCGTCGGAGGCATGCCAGCTGGATGGCACTGTGCCCAGAGCACTTACACCTTACAGAGGCTCCGCTCTCTAGTAACCAGCTCACCTGGGCGAACCCAGTCACACGCACTCAAAGGCATTCACAGGATAAGCACAAGGCCAGATACACACACACACAAATACATCAAGGGTCGGAGCAAACCTAGGCAGACCACTTGAAATGAACGCAATCCCATTTGACCAGACACTATTATGAACCCTATTCACAAGCAGAGAGAGAGAGTAGAGAGAGAGAGAGAGAGAGAGAGAGAGAGAGAGAGAGAGAGAGAGAGAAAGACAAAGAGAGAGAGAGAGAGAGAGAGAGAGAGAGAGAGAGGGAGAGAGAGAGAGAGAGAGAGAGAGCAGCATAATGTCGTTGTGTCACAGATATAGACAGCAGAGCTTCAATTTGGGCACGATCCAGGTTTACTTTTTCAAATTGTAAATGCACACCACGTTCCCGTTGATAAGTTCAATGTTGATTTCAGATCATGCATACAGACTGGTCCCGCTCAAAGACTTTGCCTGATAGATTCACATGAATATATTTATTTGGTTCGATACAGGACTAAGTGAGGGCAGTGGGCCGGATCAATTGCAGGCTGAGCAAGATTTCTGTCCTCTATCTGGTACGGAGTGAGCACTGTACAACACAGGAGTGACTTTAGCTCTGAGTGGACTGGAACTCAGCAGCACTAGAAACACCCTCAAACTGGCAAACTATCCTCTTTGTGGGCAGCACTTGCCCGCTCCCCTCTCAAACTCAACGACCTTGGCAGGGCTGCACTTATAAAGTAACCCCTATACTGCTATACGTGTATTCACGTATAGGAAAGAGAGGTGGCTGGAAACAGGATGGAGGGCGAGGGATTGCTCGGGCACACATGGAACAAACCATGAGCGTGAGCTATTATTTGGTCAGCTGAGTGTTGACGCAGTAGTTCAGGAAAAAAGTATGAACGTTTTGTCCGCCCCTTCTAATTTAAATAGAGTAATAATACAACAACGTTTTCTTAAACTTTGACTTCAATTGTATTTTTTTTGCTCAGCATGCCTATGGTCTCATGTTGGGATATGAGTTCATATCATTCGACCAAAACGTAGCCAGGAAAGCTGTTGGTAATGCTGTGCATTGTCTCTGGGGTTGTGTAAGGCGGAAGCTGGTGTTGGCTTCCTTATCTTTCTCGCCTCATGCTGCAGTGGTGTGTAGAACGTCCTGTGAATCATGAATCATGAGGACCCTTCTATGGTTTGGGTTGGATTCCATCCGAACACAGCCTGTGGCGCGGAGCCAGGAAGTGCCAAGTTCTTGGAAACTCCCTGTCTCTGAGTTTTTATTGAGAGACGCTTATTGTGATGCAAGTTTTTGTCAATTTCCGATGGAGACTGAAATATCTATAAACAGTTTCCACTATGTGTAATACGTAGGTGTGAAAGTGTACGGGTCCCAGTAAAACTTATGTGGGCTGTGTTTTTCTTTTTTTAAAGATTTCTAGCCAGGTGAAACAATATGTGCTTTAACGATTTGGACAAAAACTCCTTAAACTCACCTAATCATAGATAGAGATAGAGCTGTAAATATATGGTAAGCCTAAATTTGACATACTGTATTCTATTTATTTTACCAGTAAACACATACGAGACATTAGACCTGTCTTTTAGTATCATCCATTTAAAAAAAAAATCTAAAACCCTGTTGTAGTCTCCTGTTGTAGTAAGGCTTGTGGCGTAAGAAAGGGAGATTCACTGTCAACCCAGTAAGCATTAAGTGGAAGGGAGGACCCTGGTTAATGGAAGACAGCTGCAGCTTTGTTAACGGGGGGATATAAGGTTGGGGGCATGACCTGAGCCAATGTAAACCTGCCGTCTTTCCACACTCATCCTGGTCGCCTGGGAAGCACCTCCTGATCCAGGCTGCTTTGTGCACTGCCAACCCCTCATATGGCGCTCTTCACCTCCCTGCCTGCATTACGGTTGATGCTGCGACTGACACACCTCGAGTACAGTACAGGATTTAAAACACAACGTTTTTGGCTTAATTACAAAAGCCTTTTTTTGGGGTCATAAATCAATTTTTACAGCTGCTGGTGAAAGCCTTGGTGGATGTAAAGCTTGAACTTAGCCAGAAGGAGTACAATAGATGTGATGTAGTGTAGAGATGGCTGGCAAGCTGAGTCTGAGTCTGGTCTTTTATGAGGTGACACTGAGATGAAATTGAAGATGGACGCTGTTAGTAGGTAGAAGGTGACAAAGGGAGCTGTTCTAATTTCTTGTCAATGATTCAGGTTACCTATCGTTGTGGTTTGGTTTTCCTCTCTCTCTAGATGTGGAACTGTTAGTAGGTAGAAGGTGACAAAGGGAGCTGTTCTAATTTCTTGTCAATGATTCAGGTTACCTATCGTTGTGGTTTGGTTTTCCTCTCTCTTTCTAGATGTGGAACTGAAAGATGAGGAGGGGTCTGACACAGCCAAGAACGAGGTAAGAGTTCTACCCATCAGCCCTTTCTTCCTGCTTGGTCCGTCTCACCTCTATGACATCATGGAACCAGGTGGTGGAGTGAAATAGCAGGCGCTCGCTCATGTTGTGTGACACGGTATGTGCATGTCAAGGGTTATGAAAGAAATGGTACCTAATGGCTTATGAATTTGACATATCAAATGCACTTGGGAATAATCAGAGTCTGGGAAGGTTTCCAAACGTTGGCAGATTCAGATTCAGAGAACCTGTTCATTGCCACAGCACTAGGCAGACGTGTGAAGAAAAAAAAAACGCCGGTCTCCTTTCTTTTTGATGAATGACAAATCCTCTGCAACAGGCAGCAGTTGATACAGCGTGAGTTCGCGTCTCCATTTAGAGCTAACTCCCCCCCCCCCCCCGACCAAAGAAACACCGTACAGGACTGCCTCTTTAGAAAACAAACAGTTTCAGGAAAAGTCAACTTCCTCTTCTGACAAAGGAGCTTCCGAACCAGTAGTCTCGGCTTCTTATTTCTGCGTGTTCTTCTTGTTTATCGCTTTAAACAGGGAGGTCGAGGCAGGCTCCGTGGGGGCCTGGGTAAGGAGATCAGCCTGCGTCAGAGGCCCATGCCCAGAGTAACCTTCCAGGCCGGTGACCCCTATTACATTAGCAAGAGGACCAGAGAGGAGTGGCTGGCCAAGTGGAAGATGGAGGTGAGTACAGTAGGGGATGACAGTCTGGCTGGCTGGCTGCCTTGGTAGCAAGTCGCCCATGGCGGACAAGAGCAACAGAAACGTGTAGGGTTTAGTGGGGGTGCCCACAGCCAAGTGTATTTGATGGGTCAATTAATATCTATTGAAGGTACCATTTATTTCATTTGCTTTTCCCTGTTGGAAATTTGCTGGGTTACTTCTGTGTGTGCTTGGATTTGTTTTGTTGGCAGTTGATAAATTAAAACCCTTGGCTCTTTTAGATTTTTCACTTTCCTAATACCAGAGGAAAGGTTGATGATAGTTGAAGTTTTTAACCACTCTGACACAGGTTTAATCTTTTTTTTAACTGAGATCATTATTATACATTCACAACTCAGAAGCAACACAGTTTGTTAAGCAGTTGTTAGGTAGCCATAATCTGTTCACTTTTGTAGCCCCCGTGTTCTTTGTTTGACTAAGTGGCAGTTTCTCTAATCATAATTTGATATCTTATTCAGGTGTCAGTTTAAAAGCAACCTACCACTGATCCCCATAAACGTACACTCCCTCCCCTCTCTCTGTTAGTTAGTCATTATTCCTGGTCCTACTGTGATGTAGTGTTGAGAGTCTCCATGTTACATAATGAGCTGTGGCCATGGCAACAAGAAGGGGGCTACCATTTGAGCTCCCCCCCAGACCCTCAATTGGACTGAGCCTGTGGAGAAGCCATAAAAATGTCTGGAGGGAAGAAATATTGCCAAATTAGCAGGACATGCTGGGGTCTCGCAAGTTGTCATAGAATACTGCGCCAAGGTTTTCCAAATTGAGATGTTTTTTTCTTTGAACAGAAAGTCTTATTGACTAAATACGTTTGTCTTGAATTGAAATTGCTGTCTTTTCCCGTGGTTGTTTGTAAGTGAGCATTCAGCTTGAGCTGGACTGATTCTGTTGTTTTTACGACACGGCGTCAACCAGTGTGCAAACTGGGTTGTGTGAGAGGAAACCTGTTGTTGGAAGGTCATGAAAGGGTTAGTTTCAGGAGGACTGGAGCCCTGCTGTCTTCCGTTCCGTATAGGAATGGGATCAGTCTTTTAATGTTAGCCTTACAGTGGACTCGTCTCCTACTCCCACCCCCATTCTTTCACTGACCCCTCCCCCAGCTATGGAAATGAACTCTGGGCTATGGTTGTGAGGGTGAAGATGAGGTTTGCAGCAAATTTCCAGTCCTGCTTGCAAGACAGCCTCTTGGCTCTCTGCCAACATTTTGCAAGTCCTCTCTAGCCAACCAGAATTCCTGTTGGCAATCACCTGACCCTGAATTCCCAGACAAAGAAATGTTCATGCTTTCTTTTTTGGAGCGATCTCCTCTACCCCAGGAGTGGGGGGTGAATAACTGAAGCCCCACGTTGGATTATATGTGTCGCGTGTTGCTGTGTATGGGTATGTGCACTACATTGTTTGTTTGATAACACTGTGGATAGTGTGCATGTCTGTTTAGCCTGCTAACAGCATGGGGAATATGCTGACTTCAGGTATTTCCAGGAGTTGTTACGAACCGTCTGCTCTGCACAGCTTAAAGGGAAACAGTCTCTTTAAAATAGGGAAGTGAGAGCAGGCATTTTCAGAAAGTTCTGAAAAAGAGAAGCATGTTGACAAAAGTCCTCTGATTCAAGATGTGATCCCATGGGAAAATAGTCGAGTATACATTATTTCCTGCTGTGTTTTTTTAAATGGGGAAAGTTTTTTTTTTCAGTAGTTCTACTGATTTGATTTTCTGTTTAGAACTCAAAACTTTTTTCTTTTTTTCTTCAGAGTAGCCCCATTATTTGAACTTCCCTCATAGGTTTTGTTTTAATTCGAAACCTTTATTTTTACACATTTTGATACAGCTCATAATAAGTTGTTTTTTGGACTGACTTGTTATTGATTGGACTTTTAGTAAATGTTAAACTGGCCCAGAAAAGCCCAGAGTATCTGAATTGGTAATGATACAGTAAATGATATCTAATCCTATCAACATGTAACATGTAACATAAACTCTTATCTTATATGGAATTTTGATCCTGCAAGTTTGTAGACTGTGAAAACTCTCGACTTTTTCAGTCAGTTTATGAAGCTCTATAGGGGGCAGTTTTAACAATGACACTTGTGGCTTGATCTATCTTTAGATGTCTCTAGTATTGCATGTTATTTCTCTAAAAGGCAGGACAGAATCAACCGGATGGTATGTTTTGTGTGACCCAAAGTGCACTGTATTCTGTAGTGCCAAATTACTGTAATTAACACATTGTGGAATATTACTGTAATTGGAACTGTAGAGGTAGTTTTTGCTTAAAGGTAGCATTTTCAAGATCACTGGTTATTATTGAAGGTGACCATTTGAATAAGACTGCTGGTGTATTTTGAGGGTAATTTCTTCAGAAATCTTATAAATTCTTTAAGTCTCTATAATTCTGCTGAAAAGAAAGGTTGGGGGTATTCTGTTGCATGAAGGACAGAACTGAGGGCATAGCCCATAGGATAATTCACTGAACAATTACACAAAACAAGGTCCCCGCGGTGTCCTTCTTGCCAGTTGCACATGAAAGAATACTGTATGCAGAGGTCAATCTCCTTTGTGCTCCTTCAAAGGCTGACTGTCAAATTGTATTTTTTAAGGTATGTTTAAGGAAAGTCTTGTTTTTTAGTCTGGGTTTGCATAATGATAACTAATCATTTAACTGTAATGTTTGTTTTTGGATTTACCCTCACTAAAACCATATTAGCAATTATTCCTTTTGTTCATCTAAATTGTTACACCGTAGTGTATTTTATGTATTTTCTTTTCCCTACAACTTCTTTTTGTTCTTCAAATCATCAAAATGTCAGCCATTGACATTGACATAGGGTGCCATTGTTATTTTATAAATAAGACCTGCACAGGCTCAAACTGCAGAGGTACGTCAGTCTGTGATCTTAGCACTTGCAGGGGGCTCAATGTAAAATGTAAGTCACACGTGTAATTATGACTCGGCCCTTCTGATTAGTGATGGCACCTAAAACAGAACCATTTGCTTAGCAAACATACAAATGCAACACTCATGGGTAGTTTAGATTATCATGGCTTATGACAATAGGCTCTCAGAATATAACCGCAATCAATTGTTTGAACTTTGTGTAGAATTACTTTTCAGCAGAATCTGCATAATCCAGACTCGAAAGTGTTTTATAAGTCAAGTCTTCAGTTATAGTGTAAACACCGAATTCAGTAAACACCGAATAACTGCACTGGAATACCCACAATGTGTTAAAAGATCTGGAGCTCTTTAGATCCAATTCTTTTGTTGCTCTCTTTTTTCCCCTTAACTAATGCACTCAGTCACCTCTGGAGCCCGCAGGGTATCATAGTGCTGGCCACAGCTTTAAGTCAGTTTGTGTCCCATTGTGTCTTCAACAGGTCTCTTTACTCCCAGCCAGGAGACCTCTGGACTTGTCTTCACTGATTTAGCCAGTGCAGTACATATTGACCATATTATAATGTAAGATGTCTGGTTGTTTAAACTTTGGAGTTGTAGATAGTTTGAATTGTGTATAGAACATGTATTTGTTTGTTTCCTTGTATAGTGACGTTTTGTAATGTTTAGGTTGTCAACCCTTGCTGTAGGTCCAGATTGTGAGGGCAGGGCTGGTTGTTTACGTCTTTGCTAGATAGATGTTTAAGAAGCTTACCGACCTGTTTGGCAAGTCTGCAAAACACCAACTGATCTTTTCCATTGTAGCAGGAACACAATTATTATTCCAGGAGTATTGCTGGAACATTACACATTAAACACCTGCACTTTGGTGTTTATCTGGGGTATACGTAGCATGACGGGTAGCATGGCATGGGTACTCCTGCAGTTGTCAGTCAAAGGCTTGTTTAAGCTGTGTGTGTGTGTGTGTGTGTGTGTGTGTGTGTGTGTGTGTGTGTGTGTGTGTGTCTGTGTTAGTGTGTGTGTGTGTGTCTCCAGTGCCTCCTTTCCTTTTTTTTTTTCTTTTCTTAGTTCAGCCCCAGAGAGAGATTCTGTCTTGCTGGTGGAGCTGCACACACACTGAGAGGCCCCCAAAAGGGGGCTTTTACAACTGGGAAAAGGGCCAAAGACAAATATCTGGTTCTTATAACTGCTGTACTCTTTCTCCTCCCCCCACTAGCATTTTCCCGGTCACTTTCTCATTGGTCCTGCAGATAAATAACCGAGCCACAGCTTGTACCCATGGGAACAAAGCTTAAGGTCTTTCCCCATCGAGCACAACATCTATGACTATAACTATAACTCAAAAAGGAAAGTAAAAAGTGTGTTTTGTTCAATTAAATGTGAATTGTAATCCTTAAGTTGTGCATGCTTTGGAACATTGGAACAGAACACAGTATATAGTGGTAGAATAGTGGCTACCAACCAAGTTATGTCAGTTCAGTCAAATTCATTTATCAACGTTACATCGTTTTCAGTATAAGTATTTACCAGATATAGCTGCAGGCTTTCGGTTTAAAAAAAAATTCACCAAACCTTTTTGTCATATTTTGATCAATATCTGTCTTGGTTGCACAATTCATTTTTTGTACTTTTTGCTATGGCTGCAACCGGGATCACTAAAGTGTGCTGGAGCAATACAACCTTGCCATCACTTATGGGCCTGGGCTTAGAATCAGAACTCCATTCCTTCTCTTCATGTATATATAAACTTTATAAACTACAACATACCCCCTTGGTGGAAGAGGGCAACTCCTCTGGCTGTATCATGAGCAGCAACTCCCTTTTAAAAGCTATATCTTGGCGGAAGCACTCTGGGATCAGCTTAGTGACTGTGCCAATCTTTTTCTCTTTCCCATTCTCTTCTTTTTCCCTTTCATCTTTTTCTCTTGCTCCGACTCTTCTCTTCTCACCTCTTGAACACAAACATGTACTTGAAGGTTCAAATGTGCCTTAGAATCCCGAGAAAGTGGTTTTGGACAGACCAGACCAGGGTAATGGAATGATCCCAGATGTGAAGAGAGGTTTACATCTAGCCTACATCACAGGATTAGTTGATATACTGTATTATCTTTTGATGTTATATATTATTGTGTTTTGGTAGTGATACATTTTGTGAGAGGATAAATATTCCCACACTGTCAGTACAATATGAGAATTAACTGTGCAATCACTAGAAATGTGTACCTTGGATATTAGCGCTGCTCATAATGGCAGAAATCATAATCACGATTATTTTGGTCAATATTGAAATCACGATTATTTAACACGATTACTCATTGAATTTCGAAACATCATGCATTTAATTGAACTTAAAAATGTATATAGATTTTATATAGATTTTCTTGAACTTTAAATATAATTTAAAAAATAATAATAATAATATAATAAACATTGTCTTCAAAATAATACGGCCTTTCCACAGGGATATGGAATAGGCAGTTAGTCGGAAAAAGTAGCCAGCTGAAAATTCACACGAGGTTTTGCTCGTTTCATTGCAGTGGCTACGGGCAGTCAAGCAAGCTTGCCTCGAGTCTGACTTGACTAAACTGATGATAGGCAGGTTTATTTTAATCAAGTGATTTAAACTGAAATGTTATCTTTTTTTTTTGTTAAATGGTAAACATAAGTTATGATAGTTAGAGTTCGTAAGTATAGGCACGTTTCTCTTTCATCATGCTCGCATTGTTTTGAAGTGGAGGTTAGCGGGCGTAAATGTGCACGCACAGTGAATCGCAACTTTGTCAAAAGACAAAACATTATTTAATAAATTAGTCGACTTGACTTAGGCTATCTGATAGGACAGTGTATCGATGTAACTGACGATGGCTAAAGTTAGCGTTCAAACGTGCACCGCTGTAAATAAAACGAAAGGTATACGCTGGATGTATGAATTCACAAAACGCGAGCAACATTGCGAAATGTAACGCGGCACAATGATAGTTTTTTTCCTCGATTATATTGTTTTCATAATCGTTGGAAGCCGAAATCTTAATTGAAATTAAAATTCAATTAATCGATAAAGATTAAATTAAAGATAGCTTTGGGGAAAATACACATTTTTTTCAAGATGGTTCCAACTCAGATTTTGAACCAACTCTGTAGAATGGCCTATATACACAGTATGAAGGCGTGTGGGAGGGGCGGGGGAGGGTGTCTGTCCAAGCCTGTGTGAGTGTGCAAGCCTATGTAGAGGAGACGATGTAAAGAGAGGAGCCTATGTAAAAAGCAATAGGGAGAGTGAGACGGCAGGTTGCAGCTGTCGAGGATTTAGTTTGAGAGGCTTAAGTCACGGCTGGGTCTCGTCCTCCTTCTGTGACTGACCCAACAGTTCAGTGTCAGGTACAACAAACCCAGTGAACTCTCTAAGCAATGCTTCATGTCCTGCACTATAGAGCCACTGTAGGTCTGCTTGTGGTGAATAGGCCTCTCTGTTATAGATTTTTTTTTTTTTTTTTATGTTTGCTCAGGCCTCAGAGTTCATAGAGTGTAGAATGCCTTTGTTCTCTGTTGGCAGATGGTGATCGATGGAAGTCATATTTGTTGTGTTATTAATTAGCCGAAGTACAGTGGCGATTCAATATGTACTGTATTACAGCACAGTGCATTTTGATTCCTTATCCTCAGATTGCTTTCTATTCTTTGATTGTTGATGCCACTACTAGAGTGTGAGAACCCGCAGGTAAACCAGCAGGTCATCCCAAGGCCCCATTAATGACAAGGACTTATTTTCCCTGGGGGTGTGCAAAGTGGCGCCATATTTCCTGCAGTGCCAGTTTGGGTTAGGCTAGCCTGGTAAACTCACGTTTCGCACAGGTGATTTGTGTCTTTCAACAATCAAAATAACGTAATTACGAAATTGTCCAGAATGGACTTCGTCGATGGTTGTTGTTTCTGTCAATAGAATGTACGCATTTTCAAATTTTAATGCAGTATTTTTTTTTTTACATTGTTATGCCCTCCTGTCCACGGTAAAATAGCTGTGCTATTTCGTTAGAGCTTTTCTGTTGTTGAAATTTGTGGGGCTAAACATTAACGTCATCAACAAAACTCCACCCAGCGTATCTAAATGCTGATTGGTCCGCCCATCTCTTGTCTGAAAGAATGTGGATACTATGGTAGCCAGGCCAGACTGATTAGCAGTGAGTAACAGAATATGATCAGGCTGGTCCACACAGGCTAGGGTTATGCTACCTAAGAATACAATTACATTTGTAAACTTATATATTTTATTTTGCAACACTGCACAAAAAAGTAGGTTCCTCTTATTGTTAACTTTGTTCCATGTTCAAATAAGTCAAATGAAGGTTGCCTAGACATTTTAATTCTACTCATTTTATTTCTAATGGCTTGCTCTTCTCTGTAGTGTATTTTCCCATAGCTGACGTTTCCCTGTTCTTGGACTGTGTTTCAGGCAGAGAAAAAGGCCAAACTGGTGTCAGGAATGAACTCGTTGGAGGACCATGAGGAGCTGGAGGCCGAGCCCCAGGAACAGGTAGTGTCTGTAGTCACACACCCTCAGCACAAGCAGCCACAGTCACAAGAGCCGCCACAGTCACAGCAAAAGCCACAGCCCCTGCAACCACTGTCACAGCCACAACAGTCACAAGAACAGTCCCAGCAGCAGCCACAGTCCCAGAAGTCACAGTCCCAGCAGCAGCCACAGTCCCAAAAGCCACAGTCACAGCAGAAACAGCAGCCATCACAGCTGCCTCCACAGCAGCAGCCTACAGACCCTGCCTCCCCTACCGTTGCCACGACGCCTGAGCCTATGTCTATTGGCGGAGGGGAAAAGACTTCCCCCAAAGCAGCAGACACAGAGCCAGAGTATGAGGTAACTGAACTGAACCGAAAAACTATGGCCTCAATAAAACATGTGGTTTTATTGTAACATTATTTTTTCCTTAGTTGTGGTTAACCAAAGTCATTCTTTCCATGGATAACTCTTGGAGTTTGGTCATTTGTGGCATAAAGGTTGGAAGCATTCACCAAGCAACAGTGCTATGAAAGTGGTTTGGTCTCCTGTCGCCCTTTTTGCATTTGTACTTAGATGACATATTCATATAGTACAATCTTTCACGTTCCAATCCAAACAACCATGAAAAACTTGTTTTCTTTTCTGAACAATGCCTTAAAACATAGTGGAAAATGTTGGTCCTCAATGTAAAAAAGCTTCAACTTAGGGAAATTTGTGGATTTCAAGGAATGATTTCTCAGTGCGGTGTTAGGGCAGGTGTTTGTAGAATCAGTGTGGTGACAACTTCCCTTATGGTAGGGGAAATCATTTGAAGCAGTTCTTCATAGAGGAATTCCTGTTTGGCAGAGACAGCTGATGGTGATGTAACCTGTTAGTGAGTCCAATGGAGTAAATCATTTTTCACACGGGCATTGGCTGTCACAGTGTTACTTAAATAATACGTTTAATAAGTTCCCAACTTTTCTGATTTGATTACTCAGGATTGCTTTTATTTAGTAATATATGTTGGTTGAAGATCTGGCTAAATCAAGGTATATCATGTGCATAAAATGAGACAGGGTGCAAAAACAGTAATTAGTATATTGAAGATTCATAAGATAAGCTTCGGAAAGTGGCCAATTTATATAGAATGGAAAGTCTTTATGCCTTTAAAATGTGTAAAATTTTTTGTAGGAAAGCAGGGATATTCCTAGAAGTACCATAACAACGTTACAATTATTATATTTATTTCTTAATAATAAAACACTCTCAGTACGTAATAATAACATGTTTAGATGTCTTTGAAGAAAGAGTGAATGTTATGGTTCAGTTGGATATTAGCTGAGCCCTCCTATCCCGGTTGTCATCTGCTTGCAGGATGGCCGTGGCTTTGGCATTGGGGATCTGGTGTGGGGGAAGCTGCGAGGGTTCTCCTGGTGGCCCGGGCGCATCGTGTCCTGGTGGATGACAGGCCGCAGCCGTGCCGCTGAGGGAACCAGATGGGTCATGTGGTTCGGAGACAGCAAATTCTCAGTGGTGAGTCCCACCAGCACGGTAGACTTGGGGGCAGGATGTGTGCGCTTGCTTGGATTCAATGTAAAAATACTCCATAGGCTATAGTACTGTCATAAAAAAGTGTATCAGCAAAAAAAAAAAAAGAAGGGTTATCTCAACCATGGTTGGAGCTAGAAAACAAGTTGTAATCCAATTGCTGTAATACTATTTAGCCGAATGCTGCATTGAAAACAACAACAACTGTAAACCCAGTTGTTTGTGCTTCGAGCTACCTGCTGTCTAAGACATAAAAGAGCCATGTCATGGTGCTCCAAAGATTGATAAAAATCTAAAATTGAAATCTGAAGCTGGAATCCATGCGTTCAAAAAGGCATCGTCAGCACAAAATAACAAAACAAAATTATACTAGACACAAACGGTAATCCACAAATTCTTAGTGTTGTCAGGCAAAATGTGCCTCAGTGCAGGTGAATGATGACCTTAGTCTGGGATTGTACCTTGATGATTTACCTATATTGATTAAAATATGAAATACTTTACTCATTTTTTTTCTTCAAAATCCACATCGTTGAGGTTTAGTATAACACCTCCAGCTGTGTTGATAGCAAAAAACAGAGATACTCAATCTCCCATGGGATAAGGATAAGGAAAACTTCATTATTTTGTGTTCGTGTGGAAATGGAAATAATGTAAAACGTCCGAACTTTTGAACTATTCTGTAAAGGGGCTATGTGTAACTTTTTCAAATAAATGTATCATAATGTTATGCATACATCAGGAAGCATCAGTAGCAAGCATACAGGGCACAATATGCCTCAATAACAGCCTCTGCCTGTACTCAAACCACATTCCAAAATACAAGGCTCCATTACTGCATACGCCTGTTCTTTTCTGAGCCAAAGGTTGGTTGTTCTCAACCCTCCACTCAAGGTGGTCGACGTCAACAAAACGATGGATATCCAGCAAGGGAATGTTACAGTACTTTAATGAGAAGCAAGGGAATGTTACAGTACTTTAATGAGAAGCAAGGGAATGTTACAGTACTTCAATGAGAATTGTATGATGACTTTATACATTTGTATAGTTCTACACCTGCACGGTAGTTAGGGCAGGAAAGGGAATAGTTTATATAGTTCTTTATTGCAGCTTCTTAGGATGTTTCTAACTGGAGGCTATTCATTTGAGTTAAATTGCAAAGGGTTGTGTTTCAGAAGCTTAAATTACATACAGTAACGTATAATAACATGCTTATTGGCCTTCAGTATTTATGAAAAGAATGCAATCCCTCACGGGTTAGTGACCCCAAAAATACTTACTCATTTCACACTGTAAAACATTTATCATGACAATATTCACGTAATCTACCTGGCAAAGTACAAGCCCAATCAATTTGAAGTTAACAGTGTAACATGCCTTGATGGTGAACCCTTACTCTGCATGTGTCTGTCCGCTTACAGGTGTGTGTAGAGAAACTAATGCCTTTGAGTTCCTTCGTCAATGCCTTTCACCACCTGACTTATAACAAGCAGCCAATGTACAAGAAAGCCATCTATGAGGTGCTGCAGGTCAGTACTGGAACCTTAACGTCAATCACCCCCATGCTATGTCAAACACATTGGAATGCATTTTCCATACATACACTGCAGTACATGAAGGGCTGGTTTCGCCTACAAACATTAAGCCAAGTCTAAAAAACATTGACTAAAAAACATTTGCAATAAAGAATCTCAATTGGCAGTGAGATTTAGTCTAGGTCTAGGCTTAATCTATGTCTGGTAAACTGGCCCGAAATCCTCTACATAGACTAAAAAACATTTGCAATAAAGAATCTCAATTGGCAGTGAGATTTAGTCTAGGTCTAGGCTTAATCTATGTCTGGTAAACTGGCCCGAAATCCTCTAGTCTGCAACAATCAAAGATTACACTTCTTGACAATGAAAGTGAAAAACATGGCTAAGAGTTCTAAACACTTGCTGTATTTCCTTCTCCAGATGGCTAGCTCCCGTTCAGGCAAAGTCTTCCTGTCCCATCCTGACAGCGATGAGACAGACAACTCCAAGTCGGTTGAACTGCAGAACAAGCAAATGATCGAGTGGGCCAGGACCGGTTTCCTGCCAACTGGACCTAAGGGCCTAGAGCCACCAGAAGGCATGATAGAATTCACTGTGTTTACTTCTAGTCAAGGCTCACGACTAAAATCTTATGTCTGTGATAGTCTGGTCGGTGTCAGCTTTACTATTCATTAACACTATCTGCAATGAAATAAAATGATGACAATAACACTTAGAAATGTGAAAAATGTTTCAACAACTGTGAGATCCTAATTTCTGTGTCTCACAGAGGAGCGTAACCCATATAAGGAGGTGTACCCTGAGATGTGGGTCGAACCTGAGGCAGCAGCCTACACCCCCCCACCCAGCAAAAGACCTCGCAAAAGCACATCAGACAAACCCAAGGTCAAGGAGATCATTGACGAGGGGACAAGAGGTGAGCTGCCCCCTTTATAGGCCTTAACAGGGGTCGCGACCCCCGATATCCCGCTCTGTAGAGAAAACAACGCTGAGTCATAGATCAGGGAACAAGGTGCTTGTAGAGGTGAGGAATGAATGAGAGATGCAATGAAGTGGCAGATTAAACGAATGACTTTTGTCGGGTGCTAAAAAAATATTGTGTGAGGCACTTTTTTTTGTCATAGGCAAATGGCTTATGAATTACCAGTGTTTATTTTTGTTCTGAACCATTCTTTGTCTACTTTGTTTACAGAGCGTCTTGTTAACGAAGTCAGACAGAAGTGCAGGAGCCTAGAGGGTGAGTTTTGGTGTGTGTGTGATGTGTGTGTGGCGTGTGTGTGGTGTGTGTGTGATGTGTGTGTGGTGTGTGTGTGATGTGTGTGTGCGTGGGTCTGTGTTTGGGTTGGTGCTTGTGTGAATGTTTTTGTGTTTCTGCGACCCATGACTAAACAATGTTTTGTCTTTGTGACACAAACATTATCTCGATTATTGTGCCACTTCTTTTGTGGCCTCTCTCAATACATATCGGCTTTTCTGAGGAACATAGGCTCGCCTCACAGCTGTTGAGGTAATCGTGTTGAAGCCAAAGTCTCCCTGCGAGGCAGGGGAAACCCCTCCTGACCTTTGATGAGAGTTTATACTCCAAGCTTGTGAAAGACTGACATGCACCGTTTCTTTTGGCAGACATCTGCATCTCCTGTGGCAGTTTGAATGTTAGCCTCGAACACCCACTGTTTGGCGGAGGAATGTGCCAAAGCTGTAAGGTACAGTGGGAAGAAGAGGACAAGTAGATAGATCTAGTCCGCTTCTGGAACTAATAAAAGCATGTGGCTGCCTTGCAAATGAAATGAATCGCGAATTGTGCTGTAACAATAGTGATACCCTCAGGCACATACTCAATTATACACTGACGTATATACTCAATTTTATATGACACGATAAAATGTGAGTGTTATTGTTGTGCTCCAGAGGTCTGTGGCTGAGTTTATGTCTCCCTGTGGTGCAGAACTGCTTCCTTGAATGTGCATATCAGTATGATGACGACGGCTACCAGTCATACTGCACGATCTGCTGTGGGGGGCGGGAAGTCCTCATGTGTGGGAACAACAACTGCTGCAGGTAATAAATCAATCTGGGTTATACTCTACAGTCAACATTCAGCATATCTCTAATAAACTAATAATTAATTAATAAATCAATCTGGGTTATACTCTACAGTCAACATTCAGCATATCTCTAATAAACTAATAATTAATTAATAAATCAATCTGGGTTATACTCTACTGTCAACATTCAGCATATCTCTAATAAACTAATAATTAATTAATAAATCAATCTGGGTTATACTCTACAGTCAACATTCAGCATATCTCTAATAAACTAATAATTAATTAATAAATCAATCTGGGTTATACTCTACAGTCAACATTCAGCATATCTCTAATAAACTAATAATTAATTAATAAATCAATCTGGGTTATACTCTACAGTCAACATTCAGCATATCTCTCATTAAACTAATAATGCAGTCAATCCGTGTCATACTCTACTGTCAACGTTCAGCATATCTCTAATTAAACTAATCATGAATTAATAAATCAATCTGTGTTATACTCTACTGTCAACATTCAGCATATCTCTAATAAACTAATAATTAATTAATAAATCAATCTGGGTTATACTCTACTGTCAACATTCAGCATATCTCTCATTAAACTAATAATGCAGTCAATCTGTGTTATACTCTACTGTCAACGTTCAGCATATCTCTAATTAAACTAATCATTAATTAATAAATCAATCTGTGTTATGCTCTACTGTCAACATTCAGCATATCTCTAATAAACTAATAATTAATTAATAAATCAATCTGGGTTATACTCTACTGTCAACATTCAGCATATCTCTCATTAAACTAATAATGCAGTCAATCTGTGTTATACTCTACTGTCAACGTTCAGCATATCTCTAATTAAACTAATCATTAATTAATAAATCAATCTGTGTTATGCTCTACTGTCAACATTCAGCATATCTCTAATAAACTAATCATTAATTAATAAATCAATCTGGGTTATACTCTACTATCAACATTCAGCATTTAACATTCAGCATGTCTCTAATTAAACTAATAATTCAGGCAATCTGGGTTATACTCATCAGTTGGTGCAGTGATGAGATTTTGAATATGCTGTGATATAGCGCGGTACATTGTACACAGGTGACAACCAGGCTCATGATGAGTAAATAACCCCAGTCCATTGACTCACATGTATTCCTCTTGTGGGCAGGTGTTTCTGTGTGGAGTGTGTGGACCTCCTGGTGGGGCCAGGGGCAGCCCAGCTAGCTATAAAGGAGGACCCTTGGAACTGCTTTATGTGTGGAAACAGGGTGGCTCTTGGTCTGTTGGAGCGCAGGGCTGACTGGGCCAGTCGTCTCCAACACTTCTTTGCTATCAATCATGACCAAGACTTTGTGAGTGCCGAATTTCTTACTTTTGTTTTGATGAATAACCTCATAATTTCTGAGAATATATATACACACAGTATATAAGTATATTGAAGTATGAAAATCAGTAAACGAATGATAATTCTCATCATTGCGTGGTCTCCTCAATGGGACGCCAATTGATCCCTGGCCGTTCGAACAAGAATTTTGAACTTTTCTTGCCCATTAGGTCTGATTTAGTGCCTTAAAGGTGCAGTAGGCAGGTCTAGAGAATTGTGCAAAAACTAGCAAGAATTTGAATCACAACAGCCCAGCATGCCAACCTCTGACTCACTCTGATCCCTCTGATCCCTCTCCTGTGTCCCTCCCTTTAAATGTTGTTTACATTACACACACCTGCGTGCTCCCTGACTTGAGTGAGCTTGAGTAACGCTAAGTCGAAATGCTACGATACAGCCTTGGTTTTAACGCGAGGTGATTGACAAGCAGGTAGCCAGGCCACCTAGCAACAACTGTCCTGATTGATTAGTTATTGCCGGGCTTCCATAGGTTTCTGAGAGGCTGAATATTGACCTAAGGCGCTCATAGAGAGCACATCTTCTATCAGAGCATTTGATTTATTGATATCTGCCAGGAGGTAGGTAATAAACGTAAGAGTAAGAGTTTTACATTAAAGATAAAAAATTTGCTATAAAATTAAACTTACAGACTGCACCTTGAAGGGCCATTGCTGTACCTTTATGAGTCCATGTAGAATATTTCTACTTGGAAAAATGTATGAACCTATATACTTTTATTTCTTATGAAGAAAATTAGATGTTTTCAGAAACTTTTGAGATTATGTTGCTGAGTTATGAAGAACATTTGTCTTCGAGTTTTACAGAATGCACTTCACTCACTCACTCACTTCACATCTTTACCCTGGCTTACGACAACAGCCATCTTTGTATTCCTAATTTCATTGAGGACTGGTTATCACCCGAGGGACTAGCATTGTATCTTTATATGTTTTAGTACCTTCATTTTATGGAATGTAGAACACTTTCGTTTTATCTGTGCCCATTTATAATGCTCCAATTCTTATTTTATTATTTTTTTTCCAGGAAGCACCAAAACTGTACCCCCCAATTGTTGCAGAGAAGAGACAACCTGTTCGGGTCCTGTCACTGTTTGATGGCATAGCAACAGGTTAGACTAGAAGGACCTCTTTTCCCCCTCTGTCCTAGTCACAAACCCCCCAGAAAGGTCCCTGTCTGTACAAAATGTTCCCTCCATATCAGGTTGCACCAGGGCTGTCTTCAGTAATGTGTAATATCGTTATGTGTATTGTGAGACAGTAGAGTGATCCATAGAATGATTCAATTCAACAAAGCCTTTATCCAAACCCCCTAGAAACTTTTTCAGGAAGCTAAATTGTTTGAAATGTCACTTCAAATATTAGGACAAAGCATACGAGCAGTGTCATACAATTTACAGATTCAATGTACATATACATTCAAAGAATTGCACACATATTGAATTGCACACATATCAAAGATGTTCCACTCTGCAATTTAGTAAACTCAACTATTAATCTTATAGTTCACATTATTAAAGACGCCGTGCATGCTGACGGACAGGGCTCCCTACAAGTTGAGGTCTTTACGGTTTTAAGTTTGAAAGTGTATGACCTTTGACCCGTGGCACAGGGCTGCTGGTGCTGAAGGAGCTGGGCATCCAGGTGGACCGCTATGTAGCCTCGGAGGTGTGTGAGGACTCCATCACTGTGGGCCTCGTGCGACATCAGGGCCGCATCATGTACGTGGGAGATGTGAGGAACGTCACACACAAGCACGTGAGTGTCTGCCACCGCATCAAGATCCCTCTCATACCCATCGCTATGTTTGAGGAGGAACATTCTGGAAGGAAAGTGTCAGATGTAGATTGAGATTGAGTTATTGTCTTGTGTCCTTTTTGGTTCTCTACACAGATACAAGAATGGGGCCCTTTTGACTTGGTTATTGGTGGAAGCCCTTGCAACGACCTGTCCATTGTCAATCCTGCTAGGAAAGGGCTCTTTGGTAAATATATATATATGTGTATGTGTATATATATATATATATATATATATATATATATATATATATATATATATGTAGATCCACCTTTGAAGTGGGTTTGTAAATATTAAGGTTCATCTGTTTTATATTTACTGTATGGAGTACATCTTAGATGTCCTTTCTCTCTCTGTCCTGTAGAGGGCACTGGTCGCTTGTTTTTTGAGTTCTACCGGCTGCTCCACGAGGCTCGGCCAAAGGAAGGCGATGCTCGGCCTTTCTTCTGGCTCTTTGAAAACGTGGTGGCCATGGGCGTCAGTGACAAGAGGGACATCTCCCGCTTCTTAGAGGTATGCTCCATTACTGGCCATGCTATGTGTTTTGGTTGAATTAGTACTTATCCTTCAAGGTAATAGATGCTTCAGAGGAATCCAGTCCAGCTTCAATTAGTCGCATGCAGTTCATAAGCCCGTTGTCACGATTATATCTGAAGAAACAATGAATTGTTATCATATGCACGTAAAGTATGGAGTTAAGGGATCTGCAACATCAAAGGACACGATGTACGTTTGTATTATTATTATTATTCTCTTTGCTTACGTCAGTGTAACCCTGTGATGATCGATGCCAAGGAAGTGTCAGCGGCCCATCGCGCCCGTTACTTCTGGGGCAATCTCCCTGGGATGAACAGGTTGGTGAGAGAACGGTGAGGGCAGGGCAAGCACGTGGCTTGGGTTGACAGTAAGAGGACAGACAGAGGAGATGGAGGTCCTTTACTGTTGACAGCGATGTCCGTCTCACTCCTTTTTCCCCTCCTTCTGTTCCTCTTTCTTAGGCCTTTGTCTGCCATGGGCACAGACAAACTGGATCTCCAGGACTGTCTGGAACATGGCAGGACAGCTAAGGTGTGTGTTCATGATGATCCGATATTCATATTTATTTGTGTTGATTTAGTTCTAAACTAGACTGGTTCTGAACCTCTCTATGAGGCAGGATATCTAGGTCTTCAGTTGCCCTGAGAAGTTATCTACTGGGCTGAGATGCCATAATGTAAGATGCTGCCATCCATGGAAGGAAAAGAAGACCATTCATTCTGACTGGCTGGGTGCTGCATGCAGACGCTTTGGCTATGCTATATAACTATACTGTTCCTCTCATCCAAACTCACTCCACAATTTAAATAATTTAAATGAAATGACATTACAGACATTTAGCAGACGCTTCTATCCAAAGCGACTTTCAAATAGTGGTTTCAACATGAGAAGATACATTTTTTTTAAAATAAGGTCTATAGATAAATGCATCCCTAACCCAATGGCCTTGATAAGAGTGATCCAAGTGGCACATTAAACACCAGCATGGAAATCAAGTGCATGTCTAACATATTTGTGAACAAGAGAAATGTAAGCGTTTCAAATAACGCCCCAAAAAATAAATTATAGGAATACGTCAAGTGGAAATGCAAGCAGGTAGAACTGCTACATGCTATGATTATGAAATTATTATTATTATTATTCACTAATGTAATACATCAATGTGTTGCTTCAGTTCATTTAGGCAATCTGCTCTTTCCATAGTTTGGCAAGGTGCGAACCATCACTACTAGGTCTAATTCCATAAAGCAGGGCAAAGACCAGCACTTTCCTGTGTTCATGAATGAAAAGGAAGACATCCTCTGGTGCACTGAGATGGAGAGGTAAGAACAATATGGATTTTGTTCTTCTAAACGTGGATATATTTGACCAGCTAAAAATAGTTATATTCCCTGGCTCACCATAAATTATCAGTCTTGACATCGACTCAATATTCTATTGTGCGTGTGTGTGTGCACCTGTATTCACACCTGTATTTGACTTGCTGACCTGGTCTTTCTGGTCACTACACCAGGGTGTTTGGCTTCCCTGTCCACTACACTGATGTGTCCAACATGAGCCGGCTGGCCAGACAGAGGCTTCTGGGCAGGTCATGGAGTGTCCCAGTCATTCGCCACTTGTTTGCACCACTCAAAGATTACTTTGCCTGTGCTTGAGCAACAAGGACACGTATGTCAAAACCATTACAACACAACTGGTGGTGGAACTAGAAAACAGACATTTTACGTTTTTTCTTGTATTTGAAATGTAATTCTTATCCTATTTAATTTTTTAAGTCGTTCTACCTTTTAGCAGTGTTATCCAGTTTTTTTTTTTATTATTGATTTCTTTGTGCAAGCTATACTTAAGACAAGCCTTTCTTCTCAAGACACTGAGAAAGGAGGAACACTATCTCATGAAACAAAATACCTTTTTAAAGGATTACATAATTAAGATAGTAACTTAAAGATACTGTATGCCGACTCTTTGGCTATGCATTTGTGATTGGCAAACATCTATGGGGAATTTGAAATTCCACCGACAGTGTTGCCATGTTTCCAACTACTGAGCCTCACAAAGTCCAGATTAAAAAACGACTTTGCCTTAGTGTCAAGAGAGCTGTGTCTCTTAGAATCCAAAACACCAGATCACATATACCTCTTTGTTTACAGTTTACAACAAACCAGTTTAGGTAATAAAGGTACTACTACTGTTGAATGGTTACAATACCATGGTGCTCCGAGATGATGAGAAACATCCCAGTTCCTGTGGCAATACTGTTTAGACAAGATGGAATTCCAAAACCATTGCGTTCTTTTTTTTTTTTAGTGGTGTTTTTACAGAAAAAAAATTGTCTTGTTGACAGTGGACACAAGTCATGCTGTATACTTTTTTTTTAGTTTAGGTTTTTCCTTCAAAGATTCTACTGGTGCTTTTCAATCATTCAGCCTTGCTCAGGCCAACTGCCTGTCTGTCAACGCTAGCCACTTGGGCAGGGATGTTTTCTGTCATTTGCAAAAATACTTTATGATAAAACTCAGCCATGGACTACTTTTTGATAGTTTCATGCTGACCGATTTCATTACTGTACAACTAGTTAGCTAGGTAGGTGTTGAGGGAGTTGTTGACTAGGCATTTCAAAAGCCTGATCATCTCCCACTTCACTTCTGCAAACTAAAAACTGTCAGGTGCAAATACTCAACAATATGGTGCGGCTTCACAATGTTCTTCTACCTTTTTATAGCAATTTTGTGCTGTTTTACCAACATTATAAAGCACTTTTGTATGTATACTTTTTTCTTCTTAGTATTTTAAAAACATTGTTTTTGTGAATTGTTTTGTTTCATGATGTGAATTGTCTTACTCTTGTGTGTAATACTTTTGTATACAGTAGGGCTGTGCCAATATAAGTGAAAGATGTAACCTGATATGTGAAACCAGTGTATTAGACTTGATGTACAGTAGATCGATTTTAAATTTGTTTAACCCATCCCATCTTTATCATATTCCTTAATCCCTCTTTATCGAAAGAGTGATAGTGTTTTTTCTTCAGGTCAAAAGAATATTTATTTTATCTTTTAGTAGTTGAGATACAGACGGTATCCTTGACTGTGCACCTCTACTCTAAAAACAAAGCCCTTTATTTGTTCAAAGAAAATCAATCCATACTTGGATTACATTCCAAAACTAAATTCTCTTGATTGTAAACCTTTAAGCTAAATATGGAGGATTTAGGCAGCAGTTTGTCAGAAATTCAAACTGAAAGGACATTTGTCAAGATCTAAGTAAATTAGATCAACAACAACAAAAGTTGCTCATTTAGTTATATTTAAGATTTTTTAAAAATAACTAAATTTTTTAAATTACATTTCATATTGTAATAAAGTTCTTAAGTGACCTTATTGCCACCATATTTGTCAATCCACATTGGATTGATATGAATCCTTGTGAATGTTTGACATTTTACCAGAAGTTATTTAATTTAGTAACCATCCCCAAACATTTGTACATTTTGTACATAGTTTTTCCTGTTGCTATTTTTCATTTGTTTTTCTCTTTTAATCACATATTTGATGTACAAAAATAAGTCTTTGCTAATATATATTTCAATTAGAATAATCTTAGTTTAAAAGGAAATCAAGTGATCAATAAATTTGATTCAAAACAAGCTTTGACCATTAGAGGTAGAGAGACTCCAAGTCAACCTTTAGTAGTTACATTTTACTTATATTTCAAGTGACATGTGAATCGAGTTTAAATCTGTTAAGTGATTTAAATAATCCCATGATGCCAGATTTAATATGCACGTTCTCAACTTCACTGCACAGCCCTACATGGTTGCTTTTGCTTATGTTTCTTTTGGAAGATCTTTACAGAGGGATTGTAGGTGTTTCCAATGGTGCTAAACATTTTATCTAATCAAGAAAAATATATTTGTTTGGAAGAGAAATAAACTTGTCTTGACAATGACTGTTTTAAGTTCCTTTTAGTAATGGAAAGATCACTGTTGTTTCACCCATGGATATATTAACAAAGGCATTTTAACTTTGTACTTGAAAAAATAATAACAAATAATGAAAAGTTTCCTATATTGTTTTAGACAAGCTGTAGTTGGTGCTTTTCTGTGGGGAAATCCTGTACTCATAAGAAAAAAATCGATAATAACTTTACTGTAGCATTATGTATGCTTAATACCTGGCTGACTTGCTTCTTAATCTTGCATTCCATGCCATAATATTCTCCATTTCTGTTATGACTTGTTGTTTATGATTGATGTTTCATTTTTGTGACCAACAACATGACATTTCACTGTTCAGACAGGTCCGTTTCTATGTTCAATGATACAGGTTGGCAGCACTCTGATACTCCATTCTTTTTCTATCATTTTTGTTTATATATGCTTTATATGGTTGCATTTAAGACCAGTGCACAGCAAATGTAGCAGTAATTCTCCACCGTTACCCCACAATTCTGTTCAGTGCCCAGGTGAAAGATAAAGGCTCCTTGTGCTGGAGAACACTTGAATAAATGTTTTGTTTTTGTGGAAAAAAAATATGATAGCCCCTGTGGTTCTTCATTTATATCCTTAACGAATTACACTTTTCAAACAAAAAAAGTTGTATGTCATTGTTAAGATACCAGACCACTACATTTTGATTGAGTGAGATGAAAAAAGAGCTAGAGAATTACTGGTCTGCTTACTATGCTGTCACTCTAAGCAAGGCCCATTACCCTCTCCCTCTATTTCTGAAATGATGATGATGATGATGTATGTGGCCTCTGCACATATATAATTTAGCTTATTCTGCAGCTGTCCCTTTTATACTGTATCATGAATCATTTCGCCGAATTCCGTAACGTGATTGCCTCGCTTGCTAATCTACTTAAGGAGCACATGTAGCAAACGTTCAGTTTATATATCATTGTGTGAAATTTGTTCACCTCCTGTTTAGATCTCAAGGGATATGTCTCTTTGCTTATACAAGGTTAGCACGTTAGGAAGGAGATAGGCTGACAGCAGAGTGAAGTCTAAGAAAACCCATTTATAGAGTAATAAGCCATAAAAAAAATATATTATGTTTTTTCACCATTCAAATTTTCCACAATTTATTGTTTACACCCACTTCCTTTAATAATGGTACAACCTCCTCCTGGCGGACACGCCCTAAGTACCTAGCAATTGGTTTCTTCTGGGACCCAAGCCTTCCTTCAATGCTGTTGATTGGAGCGTTTCCCCGTCGCACAGCCTGGATGCTGAGATCGCCTGGTCCCACAGGAAGACATCTAGTCAGTCTCCTCACAAGTGTGCACGGCTTTTTATGCATATTTTGTCTTCCAGAAACTATCCAAAAAAGCGTCTGGAGCAGTAGGCTAATAGGAGAGGTATGTGTCGCTCAACATGATTGCAGTCAATACAAAATAACTAAGTCAGCGCTAATGTAGATTTGTTTTTGGAATGATACTTTGTTTCCAATGCCCCTTGTCTGAATTTCTGAGTAGCTGCCCTGCTTCTTGAATACTATTTTTTATCAGACTTTGTTGACTCGCGCGTTTCCCTTTGCTTTGTTAAAATCACAATATCCATACCTATTCTGATGAGGGGAGGCAGATGTTTTATATTTAAAAGAACCGTAAACAATGCTGCACAGGAGAGTTAAGAGACGCGTTTAGGTCGAGTAATAATGCCGTCCAAATATGCGCAGCCTGTCATGAATGGAATGGAAGCCGGGTTCTTTGTGTCAAGTCGTAGAAGTAGAATGTTTTATCATTTTGGTGGTTCATCAGCTCAATATTTGAGTTGGCATCGTTGAAAAGTAGAGGAAGTAAGCAACGTGAAATGTAAGCTGAGACGGAGTTTAAGGTATTTGGAAGTAGGCTTCACAAGTGTGTATGGAGGAGGTGGTAATTACATCAATGACAAAGATGGGAAACACTGCAGGTTTATTTTAAACTGTAATCACCTCAAGTTTGCCTACTAAAAACGGAGTTAACATACCCTTGTTAACTTTTCTAATACTTTTTATAATTCTGATAATCTTAATAGTTTTTTGTATGGTAATTATTATTTAAACGTTGCTTAACTGTGTAAAAAGATAACGGGGTAGTTTTATAGAAGCCTAATTTTCCGACATTACAATGGCTAAAATAAATCTATAAAACCTACATATACCTTCACCAACTGAACAGATTAGCCTGCGTCTAGTGTATTATCAGCTCCAAATCTGGATCCGTAGAAGACCCATTCGGTAAAGTGCCGCACCCACACACTTACGCATGCACGTTACACACCCCTGTAACCTAAGACAACACCCAAGCACATAGACCCGCAGAAACACGCACTCACGCCTGCACAATACTTTAAGGGGTAATTACATTTTTATTTGTCAGTTGGTTCTATATTTTACTTTTTAATACAAAAAATAAGTATTTTTTCAAGCAATTTCCAAATAATCTTAATAACTATTTTAGATCAACTGTAAAGAAATACTTTCTTTTTTTGTTATAATGGATTTGTTCAAGGGACTTTTTGATTCCTTTAAGTGTGGAACAGGCAGCCTAGGGATCTTGTAAGGCACAGGCTGTGACTGACACAGCTCTGATGTCACACACATAGACTAACATACTGACCATGTCAAGCATAGAGCCATTCACCACTGCGCTTTATAACTGCTCTCTAGCCTCACAGCACTCGTAGAAAATGAGGTAGGCCTAGTAAAAATATTAGCATTTGTAGATGTGTTTACATTTATTTTACATATAGATATATCCAAATATATATCTGTATGTAAAACTTTTGAGTGTGTGTTTTGTTTGTAAGGGTTTTGGTCAGATTTCCGTCTTTAGAGTTGTTAGCAGCAGCTTTGTATAGGCAGAATTGGTGTAGTGTAATAGTAATACTACTTGTCAATCATTCTGATGCTGGATATTTTTTAACTATTGTCTATGTTTTAGATTTGGCATACTTGTATCCATAAAGATCTGTGCTTCTAGTTCTATTAAACAGTTTTTTCCTACCACGTCTCTCTTCCAGAGCCATGTCTTCCAGCTCAGCGTCAGTCCGCATTCTGATAAAAGGTGGCAAGGTGGTGAATGATGATGTCACCCAGGAGGCGGATGTGTACATTGAGAACGGCATCATCCAGCAGGTGGGCAAGGAGCTGATGATCCCCGGCGGGGCCAAGGTGATCGACGCCACTGGGAAGCTGGTCCTCCCTGGAGGCATTGACACCAGCGTGCACCTGCAACAGGCCTTCATGAATGCCACCACCGTGGATGACTTCTACAGTGGCACCAAGGTAGGGCCTGGGGTGGCTGCTCAGCCAAGCTCCTAATCCAGGTCGGAGAGAGACCCTAAACAAGTATGTTTGGAGGAATTTAATGATACGTTATTTTGGACCTTATGACAGTCTTACCATGTAACAACAGATACGTGGCTGTCAAACCTCGGAATCCTAACTTACCACACAGCTCTAGCTATTTATAGTGTGTAGGTAGGTGATAATAAAGGTTCCCTTGCAGTGAATTGATTCTAATGATTCCACAGCGTCAATGAAAGTTGATAGTGGACAGGGCAGTTATGCAAATATAGATGCATTTGCAGGCAGACCTGTGAGTCAGCACTGGGCCCAAGATGGGAAGCATTAGACAGGCTAGGAGTCCCTCAATCCTCCCTGTAGCATGGTGACTCATGAATCTGTACCATGACACACAAATTAATTCAGAATCTCAAACTTTGGTAATGATTTATAAGGCACACTACCCACACGCTACCCTCTAAAACAGAGCTGCTATGGAGGCTGAGTGCTTGTGGTGACACAAGCTCCATTCTCTGCACCCATCGTCCCTCTCCCTTGTCCCGCCGTGTGCACGGACACAAACGCACATCGGTTTCTGTTTCCATGGCTACCAGGGGCCTGCCGCAAAGACTGTTGCAAACCCTGTTCACTCCCGCCATTGTGTTTAAAGACAATGGCTCTCAGACACCCCCACCCCCATTGCCAGACACTACTCTACTCTCTAGGGTCAGCTGACAGAATGCTCTGAAAAGCTTACAGTCTGCACTCCACTCTGCTCTTCTGTCTGTGGGCTTATTTGAATCATGAAAAATCTATGCATTTGCAGTTGAATAATAAAACATTTCGTTAGAAACTGCAAATAGCTAAGTGGGGGTAAATAGCTCACAAACAATCATTGGGGTTATAGTGGCGTGTAATTATGCTCAGTCCTTGCCATGCTCTAACAATTAGAGTCTACTGTACAGTAGAGAACTACTGATACATTTAATTGTTTACCACCCACCCCCCATGTCACCCCCCACACCCTACCCCCCCCCCCCCCCCCCCCCCCCCACACACACACACACACACACACATTCCTCAACAGATCGACTTAAACATCAACAATATGAGTTGATTGACACTTTTAACTGTTATGTTTAGGACCTGAGGCTGTGTTGACATGGTAATTATGTCAGTCCTCCACAAATTTATGACCACAATCGATCCCTTCATAAACCGAACTCTAAATCAGTACCATGTGGAGCTCTCTCTACCTAGGAAGTAGGGCAATGAATATGTGAATGTGAAAATGTCTTTTTTTTTACTCCAATTCTCCACCTATCAAGTAGTGCTCAGGTTTGAATATGTATTTTTTTGCTCCTCTAGGCTGCTTTGGCTGGAGGAACAACCATGGTGATAGGACAAGTCCTCCCGGAGAGGAATGAGTCTTTGCTGGGTGCTTATGAGAAGACGCGGGCCCTTGCGGACCCTAAAACGTGCTGCGATTATGCCTTGCACATGGGAGTCACTTGGTGGGGGCCCAAGGTACTTTCACAGCATGTCTTCCTCCTCTGGGCATTATTGATACTGTGGGATGGATACTTGGCTAAAGATGTGTTGTTTTGAATTGACTGTATGCTCCTCGATCTTTCTAAATAAAGATTCTTAAACAGTTTAGTTGTGTCTGAGGATGCAGAGTTTGCTCTTCGCAGGTGCAGGCTGAGATGGAGCAGCTGGTGAGAGACAAAGGTGTTAACTCCTTTGAGATGTTCATGGCTTACAAAGACATGTTCATGCTGAGGGACCACGAGCTGTTCCAGGCTCTCCAGAACTGTAAGGACATAGGAGCTGTGGCACGGGTCCATGCAGAGAACGGAGAACTTGTTGCTGAGGTTAGTTCGACACTATCGATGTCTGTAAGCTCCATTATACCAAAACAATAGCTGAAAAGCATGACTTGACAAAAAAGGATAATATTAATATCTGAATATATGGACTGTGTTGATGTTATTCTGTTATTTCCTTCACCTTGCCGTGCCTCTAGGGCGCTAAGGAGGCTTTAGATCTTGGCATCACTGGGCCAGAGGGTATTGAGATCAGCAGACCTGAGGAGGTGACTTGGCTCTCTACTGTTAATTACCTTTTTCACAGTGACGGTGTTTATACATGTAATATACCGCAATGTTGTTCATCTGTGCTTCTGTAGATCCAGATTTACTGAAAACATAATCAATCATATCCAGGCAAAGTGTTTACTAACCAATATCCCTGTTATCAAACAGCTGGAAGCGGAGGCAGTTCACCGAGCGATAACCATTGCCAATAGGGTAAGCGCCTTTTCCTATTTACAAACACCATTTCAAACCATTCTTTCCATGATAGAATTGGATCAATGATCATCCTATTGATATCACCCTCTCCAGCTTAATATGTGTAATTTGATCCTCGTTCAGGCTCGTTGTCCTATCTACCTCGTTAATGTATCCAGCATGTCGGCAGGAGATGTTGTGGCCACAGCCAAGATGCAGGGTAACGCCAAAGTCGGCCATCTTTTACTCGATGAATCTGCTGTCTGTCCCTTTGTCCAATTTCAATAGGATTCTCTTTACCACCGTGTTACTTTTACCTGAAAGGCCACCTTAACTACTCCTAATTCTTGTTAACTGTGACGTGGTGGGTCTGGAACAGGAAAGGTGGTCCATGGTGAAACCACTACGGCCCATGCTGTGCTGAATGGCCTGCAGTACTACCACCAGGACTGGGCCCACGCCGCAGCGTTTGTCACCGTGCCTCCTTTACGCCTGGACCCCAACACACCCAACTACCTCATGAGCCTGCTGGGGAAGTGAGAGACTGGTGGTGTTTAGTAGAATCCCAATCCCAATGCACAATGCAAAGACACGCGTCACAGACCAAAATAGTACAGACCAATTAGATCAGCAAAACAAGCAGTGTGAATGGTACAAACGGAAAGACTAATTGAGAGACCAACATTGGAAAGGATTTTTATATATAAACGTAATAAAATGTTTGATGTACTTGATACATGGAAAGTCTTTTTCTTACTATATAAACGTAATGAAATGTTTGATGTACTTGATACATGGAAAGTCTTTTTCTTACGATATCATCATAAAATGTTTGATGTACTTGATACAGGTAGCCATTGGCCACTAATCTGAATCACAATACTAGAATGCTTGTACAGGAATAATCATCTCTCATTAAACTGTTTATCCCAATACTATTTGTATCTTATAATCCCTTAACCTTAATTCTAATACTATCTTTATGCCTCAGTGACACTCTCAACATCGTGGCTTCAGACCACCGTCCCTTCACCGTCCATCAAAAGGCCATGGGCAAGGAAGATTTCACAAAGATACCTCATGGAGTCCCGGGCATCCAGGACCGAATGACTGTTCTCTGGGAGAAGGGAGTGGTAGGTAGAACCATATGTTCAGGGTTAGGGTCATCATTAGGGTTAGGGTCAGGGTTTGGGTTAAGGGTTAGGGTCAGGGTTTGGGTTAAGGAGTGGTAGGTAAACCATATGTTTAGGCTTAGGGTTAGGGTCATTATTAGGGTTAGGGTTAAGGGTTAGGGTCAGGGTTAGGGTTAGGGTCATCATTAGGGTCACGGTCAGGATTAGGGTTAAGGAGTGGTAGATCAAACCATATGTTCAGGCAGCTGATACGGCGGATAACTAGAGGATACAATACTTTCTGTACTACAACTGGTTAAATGTGTAATGTTGTTTCAGTAGCCAGCTTTTCTATTTGAAATGACTCTTGTATGTTATTTTTTTTTATTTTTGTGACATCATGACATCTACAAGGTTGGAGGCAAGATGGATGAAAACCGCTTTGTAGCTGTGACCAGCGCTAATCCTGCCAAGATCTACAACCTGTACCCCAGGAAGGGGAGGATCATCGCTGGGGCAGATGCAGATGTGGTGGTCTGGGACCCAGAGAACACCAGGTAGGAAATTCTATCCATCCCTGAATTAACAACATTATTTTATTATATATAGGTTGTTAATTACACACACATACACAATATATATATCAATATATATATATATATATATATATATATACAGTACCTATCAAAAGTTTGGACATCACCACCAAACAATACACATTCAAATGACACTTGCTCTTATGCACACTAACATAGAAAGCAGCCACCCCGTGTTCCAAACACCATATCTTAAGACACAGTGGGGGGATACTGCAGTGCCTTTAAGGTGATTAAGGAGTGGGGGATTGGGACCAGCTGGTGACCCAGTGCTGAGGAAAGGGAGCACCCTGGGGTGTGAGAGGCGCTACATTTTCTAGTCTTCAGAACAAGCAGTATGCAATTTAATTACTGTGATTTGGTAGACTCTTTTTGTTTTGATGAGTCATTGGGTTAGTGTGTGAAAAGTGTTATTCCTCTGCTTTCTGTAGGGTCATCTCTGTGAACGCTCAGACCCAGGGAGGAGACATGAACCTGTACGAAGGTCTCCGTTGCCATGGTGTGCCCTTAGTAACCATTAGCCGTGGCCGGCTGGTCTATGAAAATGGAGTCTTCACATGTTCTGAAGGCTCTGGAAAGTTCTACCCTCTTAGGACCTTTCCTGACTACCTGTACAAGAAGATGGTCCAGAGAGAGAGGGTATTCTATAGAGCTTCTTCATTCATGACACTAACAGTAGTTCTGCTTTTAGAAGTAATATATGTGTACAATGCATTATTATTTCTTGACTACTAAATATTGTTTTAATGTGTGTGTGTGGATGTGTGTGTGTGTCTGTGCGTGTGCGTGTGTGTGTGCGTGTGTGTGTGTGACCCGTCAGTGCCAGGCTGTGAAAGCTGTGGTGCGTGAGCCTTACACTGGTGATGTAGTTACAGTGAACTCTGTAAAGAAGGATTTTGGTGCCTCTGACCTGGACACACCAACACGCCCCTGTACCCGGCACGGAGGCGTGCGAGACCTACATGAGTCCAGCTTTAGCCTTTCTGGTAAGACACCTAATGAAATCATACACAGACCAGGCCTCGTAATTAAACAAATGTAATAGTACAAGATAAGATGATCAGAAAGTGTGTTTTCATTTATTTTAAGGTATGTTGGCTTTCTACAACAGTTATATTACATTGTTTTAATACCCACTTATTTTGCAGGTGCCCAGATTGACGATAAGAATCCAAAGAGATCCTCTGCTAGGATCCTGGCTCCGCCAGGTGGAAGATCCAGCGGGATCTGGTAATCTGGGACTGAAGGAAGGCAATTACATAGGTTTAAACCGGGAAAAGAAGGAAATGTTTGGCCAGGACAAGAAAACGCCTATGAAAAAGCCTTATGTTTTTTTGGCAACTGAACACAGTTATTTAGAGAAAATCGTTTCTTCTAGGGTAACATTATGACAATGTGATTTTAATGTTGGATTGTCGACCAACTAATCATTTTGAACGAAATGAGACCAATTAAACTAAGCTGCACTTAACAATGTATTGCCATTTAACCAATTAGCTACGGGATAATGTATGGATGTAGGAAGCAACACAATAGTTTCACCTCACTGTGTAATACAATTTTGCACTTATATCATGTACTATTTAGCTGCTCTTTTTACATGGTTTTGCAGTATCTGTCACTTTCTACTGAGAGCATGAATGAGTAAATATACAATAGTAACTCCTTACCAAGCAATTAACATTCATTAAATAGTTCCACACTTGGTATTTACGATTACAAACTGCCATGGTTTAATACCTTACCAAGCAATTAGCATTTATTACATAGTTCCACACTTAGTATTTACGATAAAAAACTGTCATGGTTTAATTTGACCCTCTGAAAGTTTTAAAAATGTGTGTGTTTTTATAGTTTGATTTCAAGTCCTTCCATGACATTTCCAACAAGATCACTGTGCCAGAAACCACCAAGGTCACATTAGTATGATCTGCATTTTGCATGTGAAATAATAATAATGATTCAGTTCAAAATAACACAAATTGCACAAACCGTTTACAGCTTTGAAGTAATATTCTCATCCACACAAATGTGAATATTCTTATACTGTATTGTAGCATAAGGAACTCCAGGCAATGACATTCCTAAACATTTACGGTTACCTGAGCATGTCTGTTTACTGTGTTTAGGCAACAACTCGCACCTGAATAGCCTTAGTCTTCCACTGAAATGGCAGGGTGCAAATTCTATTGACTGTTGCGCTCTCTTGAAGGACCCATTTCAGTATCCCCAAAGAGAAAGAATCTTCAAGAGTGATTTAATATGAGTCTTTACATTTACAATTTAGACAAAATACTAATTTTCTCAGGGGATCCGATGCCTTCCAATATGTTTGTCTACCTGAGTGTCATAACTGGAAAACATGCTGTTGTTTAGGGGAAAGCTGAGCTCTGGTTCTGTATGTATTCACTATTTTAAATGTAATTTGTTTGTTACTGGAAAAAAAGCTACTTTTATGTATGAATCTTGAATATTGTTTTTGTTTTTAAAATTGCACAATACATCAGATGATGGTAGAAAACTGCAATGAATGAATTAATGGTGCTGAATGTGTTTTTATAATACTTTATTATTCAATTTGATTTCTTTTGGCAGCTTTTTTATCACATGATTGGGTGCAAATAAACCACTGAAATCTGTAAATGAATTACCTGTTTGTTTATTTCATGACAACCTTTAATCTTTAGCATTTCCTTATTTGCCTGCTGGTCAAATAACAAATTATGTAAACTTTTGTACACTAAAACATTTGTTTATAGCACCCTCTTTCATTACAACTTACATCATGAGTCATGTCAGAATAAACTACAATCCTATTTATATGAGCTTAAACAGCATGGAGTCATGCGCATGCGCATTAGCCACCGGATTGTTGCAGCCCAGTGAGAGCAGCTAGGTTGTGGAGGGGGCGGCCCGTTACCAACCGAAGCACAGAGCAGGATCTGGCAACGACGACAGAAACGGGAATTGACTCAAGGAATACAACTAGCGTGATAACAAATACAGTAAGTAAAATACAGGAATTGTTAGATTTGTGCCTAATGTGGTTTATACCTAAACGTGTGTTGCAGGTAATTCACATTTGCAATAAAATTGCGTTTAATTCCCATTCAGTGAAAAATTCGCTTACATTCGACATTGCTAAGGTATTCATGGGAGGCCTGTAGAGGGGGCCGCTTGGATGGTAACAATGTTGCGGGTTTTTATCACACAAAACAAATGGACAGATTTATTGTCCCTCAATAGCGGGGATGACTAAAGTGTGTCAGTCTATAGATCAGACTACAGATCAAAAGGAGCCTTCAATATTTTCTACAACATTAGCGACAGGCAGAGCGCACGTTTCTTCCTCAGTCTGAGAGGCCTATAATTGTCTGATGGTGCTTATATAAATATATAAATATCAGGAGGATACAATGACTTTCCCTTCATGGCTATGTTGTTACAATGTATCCCTGTGTCATTCCCTTGGGCCTTTTTTGCTATTTAACTTGGCCTTTGTTTTATAAGATCCAGTATCTATTTTTTATTTATTTGTTGATCAAATAGGTCAGTCATCGTTGTAGTCTATAGCCTTAACCTGGATCCGTAGGAAATTCGGTCCTATAGGAATTTCAGTCACGGCGATGTATTGGACTGCTAACTACTTTATCTATTTGACAAAATACCATAAATAATATGATTTAGAGTAAACCCACTGGTGGTATATTTGGGATAATTGTCTTTCCTTTCAACTAGGCAGGTTGCGGCCAATGTGGGTTTCAATTGGTCACAGATCACTGAGGAAAGGCATGCCTAATGGAGTTCCAGTTGTTTTTTAAAAGAATTAAGGCTTATGTAACCTAATGACTATATATGAATCTATACATGTATGTTATTATAAAAAGTTATTTAATCCAACATCAAAAGTTATAGGCTTATGTCACTATTGTATATGGAGTTTAGCTCTGTTCGACATTGCAGGACTATTGACCAACTACTAAATGTGCTTGAATTGTATTTGTCTCTTTAGACATAGGGGATGGCTGTCAATGTGTATGCCACGTCTGTGTCATGTGACAACCTCAGCCGACATGACATGCTGGCCTGGGTCAACGACTCACTGCAGCTCTCCTACACCAAATTGAACAGTTGTGTTCAGGTAGGTCTCATTATAGGTATAATATATAATACTTATGAATAAGTATTTCTCTGACTTATGGACTACGGAGCAAAATGCTCACCTTACTCAAACTCAGTGAATTACTTGTTGTTTTCTTTTTTTAAATATATTGAGATTCCAATGGTACTTCATCCATTCTGCTTGTAATTTGCAGGGGGGGCATATTGCCAGTTTCTGGACATGCTGTTCCCAGGTTGTGTTCTTTTGAAGAAGGTCAAATTTCAAGCCAAGCTGGAACACGAATCCATACACAACTTCAAAGTTCTACAGGCAACTTTCAAAAGGATGAACATTGACAAAGTCAGATGCTTTTCTCATTTGTTTCTTTATATGGTATAATGACGATGATGAGCTTGCCCTTTTCTCCCTAGATTTAATGACAACACATGTTATTGGTCAATAACAAATTCAGAAATGTTAAAATCCAATGGAAGAGTGGAAAGGGCAGCATGTTAACAAAAGTGGTGGCAAGCAAAGCACTTGGAAAAGTTTTAAATTAGGGTTTTAAAAAGTCTTTCCACAGCTCTCATTCAAAGGAATTGCTCTGCCAATGATCCATCTGCTCCTCTGAGTGGCGTCTTATTCTGTTCCTGTGTTGTACTCCGTGTTTTCCAGATAATTCCTGTGGAAAAGCTGGTAAAAGGAAAGTTCCAGGACAACTTTGAGTTTGTGCAGTGGTTTAAAAAGTTCTTTGATGCCAACTATGATGGGAAGGGATGACCCATACTAGCCAGACAGGGGCAAGATAGGCCCCTGCCCCCAATCCAGGTGATCACTTTACCTACAGACCAAGAGAACTTGTGGAGCCCAGGTAACAATATACCTTCGCAGTACTGTCGCCGAGCTTTGGATGGCCCAAACCGCTGCCTGTATGCACTGATGCGTGCACAGATCACAGAATGATTGCGCTCATGTTAGATCCATCTCACTGCTGAGATGCTGATTGGACCTCAACATTAGTTCAACTTGTTAAAACATGACATTTGTTTCGAGTCGTTCTGAAAAATTGGACTGATAAGGGAAACATTCTTTGTGCCCGGGCTACTAACAACAATTTGAGCCTTTTTATCAGCCTCAGCCTGTGTAAGAACAGCTTTGTTGCAATGCATTTGGCATGAATTTGTTAAAATCATGGTTGATAAATAAATTCAGCTGTTGGCTTGCTGTGATCTTGTAACTAGTCAACTTATCACTATCTGGTTTAATGCAAGCAAAATGTACAAGAGTGCTATAATTTGTTGTCGCATGGATTTTTTTGTTTCTTCAATTGGAAATAAGAATCGTTGTTTGTTGCTTTCCATCAGAATCTCTTATAGTTGGTTTCAACAAACTCACAAAGAAATGATTATAATCCTACCTCACAAATTAGAAA